>CM070554.1:40312203-40739021 GCA_036346405.1 Phyllostachys edulis | reverse complement strand
TTGCATATGATATGTCAGAGTGTCTTAGGAAAACTCACAAGGGAGTAAGAGGAAGCAGTATGAGGTCGAGTGTAAAAATTTTTCTATCCCTCGCATGTTGCCATGAAGCATTGAGATGAACTCAAAACCGAGGACATGTGCCACAGAAGTAGGGGGATGAATGATGCGAGAAACCAACTCATACTATGCATGGGAAGTGGCTAAGGTGTGAGGGAGGCTAAAGTGGCACTGAACCCGTCTGTGAGGTGCATAAAAAGCGAGTCCTATATGACGCACGGGCTGCCGTGATGCACATGGAACCAAAACCAAGGAAGGATGTATAAGAGTCAAGCGGTAGCGATTCACATGTGGTGTGCATATGCATGTATGTATATGTTTGATCCAAGAGAGTCCAACCATGTGTGTGTATTGCGCATGATTAAAAGTCATGTGCAGGATGTTTCACGGATGAATGCATGCATGCAGGATTTTGCATGGGAGCTAAGAGTGCATGCAAAACTCATGATGTACTTTCATATGGTTATGTATGTAAACAAAGCCATGAGATATTTTGGAGTAATTTATGCATATAGCAACAAATAGGAACTCTTTTATGTATACACAAAGAAGTCCAATTCAAAGAAGCAAACAATTGCAGCAGTCCAAGCAAAGAAAGAAATGGATTCAAGTTTTGAGATATGAATTAAACATTTAAAGCGTGGGCTCTAAATGTTAGGGTTCATCCCTGCTTTTATGTGTGTTCTGTGAATTCAACTTTGGATTTCATCTTGGCGAGAGGGTTTTAGTTGTGCTAGGAGTTACTCGCTGGATCTTTGATCCCTATTTCTCGCTCATCGAGGTGTACGCTGGGTGTGAGATTTATCTATCCGCGCGAAGTTGCATCTTGCAATTCGCGGCTCCACATATTATCAAGGAGATTTGTTCCATGCTACTATTCACGCAGCATGCTATCGCTCATGTACATGGTAATCGCTCATCCAACGCTAGGAGAAGGAAGACGACACAAAGATCGATCTTCGAAGTTCCATCGCGGAAAGATCGCAACCCACTTGATTTAATCTCACCAGGTTGATCCACATCACTTGATGAAGCTAATGAAGGAGTTTCTATCACCGCCAAGGGCATAAATCAATGACATAGTATTTGCACGAGTTCAACCACTTGGTCTTGGCTCCCAAAGATGTGCCCACCGATGCCACCAAGCAGAAAGTTCATGGATGGCTTGTCCGAGGAGCCAGGACAAGCCGTTTATCGTTGACTTTCCGACTTCCGGACATTGGTCGATAAGGCATTATGGCCGAAAGTACAAGAGAAAAGACTTGCTAATCCCACAAGCCAGTGGAGAGATGGAGATCAGAGGCAATGCCTATCCCTTGCCCTCGCTGCAAGCCTCATGCCCCGCCCTCAAGCTCCACCGCCACCGAGGCCACCGACAGCTTACATCAAATTTCCGCAGGCCGTGAGCCAACCACATGCACCTGCGGACAACAAGGAGGCTCAAGAACTAATGAGGCTGCTGTTTTATTGCCATAAGGACACTAGCCAACAACCTGCTCCTATGAAGAATGAAGCAACCACTCACCCTAATTAGGGCAAAAGGGCAAGGACGTGGTCATCCCCACCAAGTTGGCCCAGAGTTCAAGGTTGCTGCATGAAGCCAACCATATCTCCACCGAGAAGGAGAGGCACCAAACGTCAAGGGTATGCCACCTCTCGCCTACAGCTTTTATTCAATTCCTGAGCATCGATTCTTTTGTATCACAACTTACTACAAGGTGATATTCAAATTGCTCCTATGCATGTTCCTCTCGATTATACAATTCTTGATCGGAAATGAGAGTCAAGTGTTAACTAGAGGCCGGACGCATCTATTGAGATTGAAGGAGTAGGGTTTCGCAAATCTTATTCTCTCAAATCAAGCAAGTTTGATGTGATAATGGCATGGATTAGTTGTCTCAACACTTGGGACAAATCAATTGTGCCAAGAAATTCATCTCTCACAAGTTCCTCCAAAGATGCAAGTTGAATTATGTTTCAAAATTGCAAGAGTCGATTCTCTGCACTTGAAACGGCCACTCTAGAAATTCATGAAATACCAAGTGTGTGTGACTTTCGATGACTTTCCCAAGAATTTCCGGATGCCAGAACTCCGTGACATTGAATTCATCATCGAAGTTGTTGCCCAAGCATCGCCCCAATTTCAAGAGGTTATATCGATGCCTCCAAATGAATTGGAGGAATTGAAGAAGCAATCGGGTGAACTTTTAGCGAAGGGTTTTATTCACCCTAGCTCATTCTCAGGGGCTGTCCAAAGAATCTTTGTGAAGAAGAAGGACAAGACCTCGCAAATGTGTGTTGACTATCGCCCACTTAATGAAGTGAGGTGAAGAACAAGTAAGTACCCACCGCCCTAGATTGATGACCTTTTGATCAAGTGACCGGAGCTCAGTATTCTCCAAGATTGATTTGAGATTGGGCTATCACCAAGTCAAAATCAGATCTAAAGATATTCCAAAGACGATTTTCTACTCGCTATGGATTATACGAGTATACCGCCATGTCTTTTGGCTTAACAAATGCTCCTACTCTATTCATCAATCTTATGAATATGGTATTCATGGAGTTTTTGGATAAGTTTGTGGTGGTTTTCATAGATGACATCCTCATCTACTCAAGAATAATGAAGAGCATGCCCAACACCTACATTTAGTGTTGGAGAAGCTACGTGAGCACCGGCCATATCGAGAAATTCAAGATGTGTGAATTTTAGTTGGAAGAAGTGGCATTCTTGGGCCATGTTCTTTTAGCAAGAGGTGTAGCCATGGATCCTAGCAAGGTCGTTGATGTTCTCTTGGGGGCAGCCCAAGTTAGTAACCGACGTGAGGAGATTTCGGCTTAGCGGATTATCGCCGCCGAGAACTTCTATAAAATCGCCGGCGATAGAGTTGCTCAAGAAGGACAAGAAATTTGGGTGGTCCAACACGATTGCAGTAGAGTTTCCAAGAACTCAAGAAGAGGCTGACCACAGCCCCAAATTCTTGTTCTTTCCGATGTTCGCCAAGTTTCGATATTTATTAGTGGTATGCTTCGGCCAAGGACTCCTAGCTGTGTTCTTATGCAAGAAGGCAATGTGGTGCATCAAGACAATTGAGACCTCATGAGCTTAATTATCCAAGACATGACTTGAACTAGCCTCAGTGATCCATGCAATGAATCCATGACAACATTACCTCACTAGTAATCATTAAGTGGGCGTATTCGACCACAAGAGCTTGAAGTATTGGTTCACCCAACCGGATTTGAACCTTAGGCAAAGAAGATGGTTAGAGTTGATCAAAGATTATGACATTGGTCTCTAGTATCATTCGCCAAGGCTAATGTTGTCACGATGCATTGAGTCACACGGTTTATTGCAATAATTGATGCTCAAGGAACAAGCAGTTCTCACTCTTCATGAAGAATTTCTGGCTCAACTTAGGAGTGGTTGAGCATGGTTTTCTTACTGCCATAGAAGTGTGTCCAATCTTGGAAGATCAAATCAAGGTCCCAAAGAAACAAACGATGGAGTGAATCAATCAAGAAGAACATCAAGAATGGGATAGCTAAGTGTTTCTTGAAGGTGACCATGGGTTGTGTGGTTTGGACAACGCCTTTGTTGTTCCAAAGGACATAGAATTATAGAATTTGATTTCTCCGTGAAGCCCATGATTCTCCTTTGTCCATTCATCCCGAGCTACAAAGATGTATCAAGATCTCCGCCAAAGATTTTGGTGGACCCGAATGAAGCAAGAGATTGCAAAATTGATTGCCGAAAAGTGCGACGAGTGTTGTCGGGTGAAAGTTTAGCATCAATGACCAGCTAGTTTGCTTCAACCCCTGCAAGTGTCTCGAGTGGAAATAGGACTCACCCAGATGGATTTCATTAATGGGTCGCCTCTAAAACTCCAAAGGAAATAATGTCATTTGGGTCATTAATCGACTAACATAGGTGGCACATTTCTTCCCGTCAAGATCAAAATCATGTGAGCCATTAGCAAAGCTCTATGTCTCAAGAATTGTGAGTTTGCATGGAGTACCAAAGACGCATTGTTTCAGACAGGTTCCTCTTTACCTCCCAATTTTAGAAGAGTTTGCAAGAGGCTAGGAACTCGCTCTTCCTTCGCACGTGATTCCATCCTCAAACCGATGGTCAAATGGAGAGAGTCAATCAAATCTTGGAAGACATCACTACTACAAAAGGGCTAATATCGACGCCTCATCACAAACGGTTGACGAAAAAACCGCTCAGATATATGCAATCATAGATACTCATATTGAAAATCATCTGTGTTACTAGCTGTACTAAAACCATATGTGAAGAGGTAATATCACATACGATTCATATTAAAAATCGCTCGCGGAAGTATCACGATGGTTCTCAACACAAATCATCTGCGGATATTTGTACTTGGCTGCATAGCTTTTAATTATAACTGCTGCGCGATAATATCGCATTCAAATTTCTGCTGCTGCGTGTTTCTTCGTCAGCCTGACATGAGTTTCTTTTGTCGCCGCTATCGATGATGTCTCTTTCGTTGCATCAATGCCGCTCGGGTTCTGAGCGCGCCTCTTCGCCTCACGCGTACAAATTTATTCCTTATTTTATAAAAAGGATCATCCGCCATATCAAGATAATCAACCCCACATATAACTCTATACTTCTAAAGCGTAAATATGGCTCCTCTACGGCTGCTTCTTGTCGCCAAGATTGATTGCCTACCTGCCATACTCATTTGAAGCGCTTCTAGTCAGACGCTGCAGGATGCCGCAGAAGAACACTGCTTGAGCAAAGGTCTTCACCTTCTGCCCAAGGATTTGCCGAGCAGTTGTAACACCCCCGCTATGTGGAAGCCAAGATGCAACCTAAACTACTAACACCAAACAACTCTACAATTTTTTCTCAACAAATCAACATCTAATGACAAAGCTAAACTTCATCATAAACACAATTTTGATAAATTAATTAACATAATTTCAACAAGGATTTAAGTACTAAATTCCAATTTATAACATTTCATTCAAGTGAACGTTATCAAGAATACGCCCGATATTTTAAACCATCAACTAGCAATAACATCAACCATAAGGAACTAAAGGAACCACAACCTAATTAGTTATTACAATTCCAAAATGAATGAATCATATATGGAGTGAAGTGCTTCTCAAGTGCAAAATTACCATGTTCGCTTTCCCCAAAATATGCCGACATCAACGCTCACCTAAAACATTAAATAAACAAGCGTGAGTCCAAGACTCAAAGAAATACAATTGAATATCACAGAAACATCGAATCAAATACAGCTCATCCTCAATATTTCAATACATAAGAAAATGCTATGCAATTGATGCACATATGAATATGACATCCACTTTCTTCTCGTGATATACCCTAAGATAACCAATGATACAAATTGGTGTTTACTCAGTTCGCATTATCCAAAATACGGATCCAAGGCCCGTATGAAGAATCTTTCATACGGGATCTATTTGCCCATATTGGAATGATGGGACGATTTGCCCATATTGGAATGATAGGACTTTCAATACCCAATTTCGTATCGATGCATGAATGATTGAAATGAATGCATTCTCTCATATTAACAATTTTTATATCACCAATAAAATGTAATCATGTATAGGAATGAAAATACTCATAATTCATAATAATTACTCATGTCATAATCATATAAACAGATTGAACAACAACCACACAAGATGATCCAATTTGTACTTGCTTTTCAAGGTCAAGAACACGTTGGATGATAAAGAAGGTGCACCTAATCTCAAGGTCACTCCTCCTACAATAAGTAATTTACTTAAACAAGATTTGACAAGAGGAAATAATGCTAATCGCAACGCCTAATCCACACTCCCCAAAACCCATACTTCAAATAATTAATCTATTAGCTAATCGACAAACTAACAAGAACTCAAAACTCGACAACGATCTTCTAAAATACGCTTTCTCCCAATCGCTTATCATAAAAATTTATTTTTAGTCTCTAGAAAGATTATGACTTGGTCTACAAAAGTCAAGTTAGCAAGATCTCTTAATTTCTGCCTTTAACTAAATTTAACAAGTAGATGAATAAACAATGACGTAAATTGACCGACTTTCTAGACAAAGAGCCTTAAAACAAATATAACTTTCATTAGGATGATCCAAAATTGTGTTCTTTAACATTATGAAAATCTAAGAGAATTTCCTATAAAATTCATGTTAGTGGACAATCCTGATTCGCCATTGATAAATTCTAATCGCCAGCCATTACGATCGCTATAACTTGACGAGGTTTCTTGACAAGAATATTTTGAATATTGTAACCCACAAACTACAACTCCAAATACTATGAACTAATTAGATTCTACAGAAACATAACGAAATAACCCACAATTCTTTAGGAGACCCAAAACCATAATTTTGTAGTTTTCAATTTCAAAACTACAGACCACTAACAACAAAGAGTAAAAACTCGATCATCGCCCTAAATCAATCGCATGGAAACGAATTAATCACAAACATCAAAGAACCGAGAAGTCACCCTTAAAGATAGAGATGAGGGAGGAGAAACTCTAGCAAATCCCCATGAAATCACCTTCCTCTTTTCCTCCCTTCTTCTTCCCTTCTCTTTCCTTGCTTTCGGCCGACGCACACAAGGCAGTAGGAGAAAGTGCTTGGGAGAGGATGAAAACAAGGGGAATTAGGGAGGTATCAGAGCATGACATCATCAGAAAGTGGCCAAGTTGTAGCGGTGTGTGGTATCAGAGCATATGTAGGGTTTCCTTCTGGGCCAAATGTCACATTTTCAAATTACACTCCACCTGTGTTCTTCCTACTTTCTTTCTGACTGACAAACACTTCGAGGTCATAACTTTCTTCTAATCTCGAATGGAGTGATTCTTATCTTCAAATTTAGCTAACTCATAGTACTTCAAATTACTATTTGTGGAGTGTTTATGAAAACACCGCCTTCATTACAAAATTTTCCTTGAAGTTGACTCAATTACGAACCTTGGTTCTCTGTGTAGCTCCGCCTGGTGTCGAACCCGGATTAACACCCCAAATCCTCTATGCATTTTTCAACTAGTCCCATGATCAAGAGCTCGCTCACATAGTTAAATAGATAGGTATCATCCATGAATCGCACAAATATATTAATAATTGGTAATGAGTTTATTACAAAATAGGCTTACAAGCCAACAATAAAGAACACAAATGAAGACGAAGAAGTAGTGGAGTCCAAATTGATTCGCCACGTGCAATCGACCGGGTAGCGCCTAGTCGCCAAGATCCACACCGGTAGCGTAAGTCCTTCTCCTCTCAAATTTGTTTGCAAAAGCAAGTATGAGCACAACTACTGCGTTTCGTAAGTTACACCCGCCAAGTAATGTGATTGAATGCATGCATACAAGGGTATAACAAAGGAAAGCTTATTGGTTAAATTCGATAAAGCAAGGTTTTCTTTTAAATACTTGTGCTAAGTTCCAAAGCAGCTTATTCTATAACTAAAATTCATTTTATAAATTCTCAATTTTACAATGATAACATTCACACATGAATGGTGAAGGATACCTCCTATCACATGGCTTCCTACCCAATTCCCATTTGATAGAAATCCAAAATCATTTGTGTCAAATCATTTTGAAATCCAAAACCAAAGATCTAACTTTGAGTGGCTTTGCCAAGCATGTCCATGACCGTGGACACGGCTATTCAATAGTTCTTAACACTCTGCAGAGGTTGTACACTTTACCCACATGACATTAATTCTCTAGTTTGTCCCAAGATATATCTATACCACCGCCACTACCTTAGGTAAGCGGTTTAGAGCACGGTCAAGGCCTTTACAATGCACCATTCCACCGTAGTCCCTCGCTAAGTTTCACCCCTTTGACTCCACTGTCTGCTCGGGTTTGTGGCCCCTCTTTGCGCTTAGGTGGGACTAATGTAGGTCATAACATCACTACCCATGGCATATGAAGGAACGACCACGGTGGAACATTGCAAATTATCAGCCAGTCCCACCCATACTGTGACATGTGGTGGTACGATGTGGCTTAGCAAGATGTAGCTCAAGACCGGTCCTTAACTAACTTGGGCGACTTTTCCAAACAACCCCGGCCTCGATCATAGAAATGACTCGATCCTGCATCAACATGCACCCTTCAAACAACCATTTCGCCAAGTACAAACCATCATTTTATTTTATTTTTCAAAGTCATTTTTAAACTTTCACAACACACCAATGTCATGGATACAATTTAAACCATATTTGATTTTTGACCTAAATTCCCCAAATCAAATATTTTTGGATCTAAGCATCACTAAGCATAATTTTCCAAATGATTCTAGTTCATACTATTGTATCAACTAGGTTTTATCTAGGTGACAATATGTTTGATTCAATATCAATATTGGCCATACAAAAGATTTAGGCATAACTATAAATTTAAAACAGAAATTAAATTACTAAATATAAATAAGCATGCAAGAATAATTTAAAATAGAATTTAAATAATTTGAAATAATGGGTGCAAATATGGTCAAAGATGTAACTTGCCTTGCTCAATTGGTTGCTCTCAAACGCGCTTCAAATCTATACGTGAATATGAGCTAAATTCAAACAAAATTCAAATGAAGATTCAAATGAACTCCAAATTAAATAATTTTGGTTTAGATAGCTAGATCTTGAATTTATATGAATTTAGAAATTTGAATCGATTTAAATCGGAGTTCGTATGAAGGAGAACGAACCTTGAGAAGTTTCAAAATCGCATGAAATGATGAATAATAGGATTTTTAGAATTTTGAATTATTTTTGAGAAGGAAAAGAGAGGTCAACATGGAAAATGACGTAGCAGTACATCGAATGTGGATATCATGGGGATATGCTCACGATCTTAATGTGATGGTACAATTGGCAATAGCTTTTTGGTTTGTCGAAACGATCGCTTTCGTTTTGTTGAAACTCGCTTTCAGAAGTGTCGATAATCGGTAGTACCGGCAGTATCGCGCAGTACTACCGCGATGCGATAGTACCGCTTGTGTTTGACGGTAGTACCGCTGGTCGGTATTACCGCAAGCAAAGCGGTATGGTTTTTCCGTAACGAGTGTAATTTGTGTTTTGATTTTCGATGAGCGGTAGTACCGCGTTATGGTTGCTTGTAGTACCGATGATTTTGAACGATCGCTGCGAGCGGTATGGTTTTTCCGTAACAAGTGTTTTTGGAAGTTTTGGATTTCTTGAGGTAGGCAGTACGATCAAGAAGTTATGGGTGCGGATTATCAAGAAGGCGGTAGTACCGCCATAACATGGCGGTAGTAATACCGATTTGGTTTCGAAGTTTCGCTTAACTTGGAGAATTGTTTTTGGGTTATGTCATTTCCATGTTTGTTAATGCATATATGTTGCATATTGCATGTTTTGAGCTAACGTGGGTCAAGTTGTGAAGAACTTGTTCCTGAGACGATTTCTTGGTCTATTGTCAGCAGTGGCTTGCAGTCAATGACGGTCAACGGCGAGGAGGATCGACTAAGCTAGGAGAGCCGAGGTCCGAACGATCATGGATGCCGTGAGGTCGTGACTCAAGCATGGCATGTATGGACGAGGTGGATCGAACCGCGCTCGATGTACCGTTGATCAAGCTACGGGGTCGGGGCAAGTGCCTTGGAGGTTCCGGCGGGATTCTGGACGAGAGACTTGCCGACATGATGAGAGCCGTTGATCAACCTACACGCATGAAAGCAGCGATTGCTTCGACAGATTGGACTCGGTCCATGGAGAAGGATCGAGAAGGGTATTTTGGTAATTTCACCAAATACCACCTTGGTGACCTAATGCCAACTCAAGGCGCAAGACGCAAGGCCAAGAAGTGGTTTAGGTCAAGAAAAGTGAAGACGGCGCTTTAAAATGCGTATGCAGTGTGTCCTGCTTGTTATTGGGCCTAACGGAGCCCATTAGGGTTAAGTCTTCTAGAAGCTCTAGGCCTCATATAAATAGAGAGGGTGCTGTTCACAGCAGCCCAAGCACTTCATTTGCAAACCCTAGTTTGGTTTTTAGGGTTTAGGGAAGAAAAGAGAGGCATAGGCTCTAGAGAGATGGATTGATGTGTATGCTCTTGGATGGAGCTCTTGTCCTCCTTGAGGGAGTGGTCAGAATCAAAGAACATCATGAATCAATCTATGGATGTTCTTCCAAAGATGAGCTCCCTCTTGTGTTCTTCCTTCTCTTTGATGATTTTGGGTGCTTCCTTGATCCATTGGTTTTGGTTGTTCTTGTGCACTCTTACTCCTTGCTGTGACATGTGGGAACGTATCTAAGGTCACCTAGATCATCAATCTCCCACGAGCAAGAGTTGGATCAAGTTTTTCGCTTTGCTCTGCTTCTTGCCCTTCTTAGGTAAAACTGAAAAGATCGAAACTTTGACGAGATCTGGACGATCGCCACTTGGAATAGGTTCCTAATACCCATAGGAAGGTGTGTTCCAAATTTGGTGGAGTTTGGCCTTACGGTTTAAAAGTTACGCCGATTTTCGATTTTGTTTTCAGTTGTTTCGCTCATCGTCAGATAAAAGGTAGTACCGCACTTTTGCTCGAGGTAGTACATGATGCGGTAGTATCAAGACATTTGCTCATGGTAGTACTGCTGATGCGGTAGTACCGCACTTACAACAAAGGGTAGTACCTTTGTCCCCGATTTTTCGTGATTTCTTCAGTGAGTTTGTCGCTATGCTTTGAGGGTTTAGGAGTGGATTCATTCAAGTCTTCCAATGTGCTTAAGCATTCATCTTCATAGCTCTCATAGCTATTGGAGTGATTTATGATTTGCAGTTGAATCCATTATCTTTGCAAAAAGATTTGGTGCTCCTATTCACCCCCTCTAGTCGCCTTTCCGTCCCTACAATTGGTATCGAGCTTGTTAGCTCTTCTCATAGATCTTAACCGCTCTTTGGAGCCATGGCGATCGACAAGTATTCACTCAAACCTCATATTTTCGATGGAGTTGATTTTGCTTATCGAAGGCTCGCATGCAAGCCTACATCGAGGCTCAAGGGCACGCAATTTGGCTTAAGGTCAAAAATGCTTATGTCGTGGCTTACCGATGAAGATGTAATCAACCCCGATGTAGAGGCTAACAAAGAAGGCTCGAACTTCTTGATTCAAGGGCTTAGTCGATCCGAGTTTGAGCGCAGTGTCTCATCTCGAAGTCCGCTCATGAGATCCGAAGACCCTCCGTGATTACCACGAGGGCTCTACAGCCTATCAAGGAAGTGAGACAGTAACCAACTCAAGAAAGAATACTCAAAGATCGAACAAAAGCCCGTGAATCTTTGGATGAGTTATTGGGAAGGTTTTCCAAGATTCTTCATAATTTACGTGTCAGAGGTCTCACATTCATCGAAGTCCGAGAATGCACGCCAGCTTGGGTGCTCTTGATGTGAGAGTCCTGGGGATGAAGATCACATCCATCAATGACAACATCACATGAGTGAGCTTACCATGGATAAGCTTTACTCGAGGTTGAAGTCGCATGAGATTGATTTCATCTCGCGACTCCCCAAGACAGAGTCGATGGCTTTAGTGGTTGACCCATCTCGTGGTAGCTCTTCCGATTCTTTGGACTTTGGCTCATCTGGTCTTTCGTTGTCCGCTTTGCATTCTTTTGAGCGATGAGCAGCTAGAGAAAATACCGAGGATGATTTAGCCTCCTAACCACCAAATTCTCGAGAGTCTTCAACAAAGTGAGGAATGTATGAGAGGTGGCCTCACATTTGCTTTGAGTGTGGTGAGCCAAACCACATTCGCCTCCAGCTTGCCCCAAGTCAAGGGCAAGATGGAGAAGGACTTTCTGAGGCGCCCTCAAGCTAAGGATGCGGCCCAAGAAGTTTAACTATCGCAAGTTCGCTGCCAAGGTCCTTACCGCTTCTTGAGTCTGCTGACATGAGCGATGTGGACTCGGGGACGGAGGACGCACGACGACTCTCATGGCAAGAAGAAGGATCAAGACTTCACCGCATGTGCTTCATGGCCAAGGACAGCCACGACGCCGACTCCTCCAACGACGATTTACCTTTTCAAATGATCCCGATGAGGTATGTCCTCACCGCTCAAATGAAACGTGCTTTTGGTCATTTCTCGAACGAAAATTAGATAAGCAAGCTAGAATGCTTAAGAATCGTGACATCATGATTGATAACTTGAAACTAGAAGTTGCTACACTCAAATCAATTAGTCCTCAAGATGCTTGTGATGCTTGTTCGAATGTATGATGAATTGGTAACTCTAAGACTTGCTCATTCCTCTCATATAAATCAATTGAAAGATGCTCGATGAACTAGAAACTCTCAAGTCTAGTCCTCGCTTGCATGAATGCCATTGCTTTAGATGTGACTATCGTTGATGCTATCCCTTTGCCTTGTTCAAATTGTGCTTTGCTTGAACTAAAATTGATAGTGCTACAAAAGAATTGAGTAAATTTGATGCTAGTCACACCGCTTCTCATTGTGAGAAAAATAAGATTAAAATGAAGGAGATGTCTGAAATGATTCTCAGACTCTAAAACTCGCTTCATGTGAAAACTGTGTTAAACTCACACTTGAGAATGATGCTTTAAACAAGACACTAGAAGAAAAGGCTAAAATTGAACAATCCATGTCCATGACTGCTTCCAAGAAAGTTGTTGATTCTGATTCTTGTACTCTTTGTATTGAACTTGGGCATAGTGTAGATAAGATACAAGAAGCGTTTAGAGTTAAGTTCAAAGAGCAGTTGGATAAGATTAGGGATAACTATTGTGTGTCTTGTGAGGCTTTGAAAGCCGAGGTAGCTCACTATAAGGAAAAGTCTGATAGGGCTAGCAAGTCAAATAAGTGTGCTTCTTGTTATGAACTAGCCATACAAAATGATTACCTCAAAGGGACTCTTGAGAGATTTGTTGGTGGGAGGAAGAAACTCAACATGATTCTAGACAAATCTAAGGTGAGTGTGAATAATAGTGGCCTAGGTTTTGATTCCCTAGAGCATTCCAAGAATCATCCACCTAAGGTTGTTAGAGCTGTTGAGAGTGGCCTGATTGAGGTAGAACCACCTAAGTCATCCAAGATAGTCTTTAAATCATGCTGGTTTTGCTCAAACCCTTTCTAGCAAGATAGGTGCTTCTGCTTCATCGTGTCGCACCCTCAAAAGGTCAAGTACCATTGCACCTTCTCAAGAAGAATGGCCATATTGTTGAGTTCTCGTCAGAGAGCCAAGTTTGAGAGAAAGGAGAGGATGAGTTCTTTGAGGTCCATTAGAGGAGTTTTTGCACCCATCGTAGTCTCTAGAGCCAGCAAATTGTCATTCCTACTAGACATAGGCCTAGGTTTGTAGATGACTTTTTGACTCTTTTGGTGGCTCTAGGCAGCCTCGGTTTAGGATATCATGAGGAGAGACCACGGTAGCATCTAGACAGGGGAGTACCGATCTTTGGTAGATCGCTTTGAGAGGTCTAGGTGGTTCACGTGTGCATTCTTATGATTTTGTTCCTAACCGCTTTACTATCGCTTCTTCTCGGTTTGCCTAAGCATCATGTGACTCAAGATCGATTCCCAAGTCTTTTATCACTAACCCCAAAGATCGAGGCACATATGTTTCTGCTCGTGCTCATTAGGTTCTAAGGCGTATGAGGAAGGAGGACATATGGATTGTTGACTCGGTGTTCTCGACATATGACCGGGATTCTAGATGGTTCTCTCCTCACACGCATCCGCAATGAATTGATCACATTTGGGGATGCTTCTACCGACCGTGATGAAGAAGGGCACAAAGGCGCCAACAACAAATTCATGCTCAAGGACGCCGCTTTGGTAAGTAAGTCAAATATAATCTGCTTCGCTTTCACCGCTTGATGAGGGTCTAGAGGTGAGATTTAAGAGTGGTGAGTGCAGGGTTTTAGATTCCTCCGTGAGCTTGTCTTTAAGATTTCCGTGTTTGAGAGGATCTTTTGTGCCGATTTCAGATTCTTCTCGCTTCTAGCCCTAGGTGTCTTGTTGCTTCGATTCCCATGATCTAGTTTTGTGGCATCGTAGGCTTGGTCACATAGGCTTCACCACTTGACTAGAGTCAGAGCAAGGACTTGATTAGAGGTTTGCCTAGGTCAAGGTCATTAGAGACCTTGTGTGCACACCTCAGAGACATGGTAAGATGGTTTCGCTTCTCATCCACCTCTTACTTTAGTGATGACCGATGGACCAGTCACTTGCACTTAGACACCGTTGGTCCTTCTAGAGTCCAAATCACGGTGGTAAGTGGTATGTGCTTGTGATTGTAGATGATTACTCCGTATTCATGGGTTTATTTTCCGTTTCTAAGGACGAGGCATTTGGTTTCTTTAGAGATTTGGTCCTTAGACTTGTCATTGATCTTCCCGGAGCTTTGAGAGCCATTAGGAGTGACAATGGGACAGATTCAAGAATTCTTCCTTTGCCACCTTCTGCTCGATAGGGGCTAGATCACCGCTTTTCTTCACCTAGAGTTCCCCAAACAGAATGGTGTTGTAGAGAGGAAGAATAGGACCCTTGTAGAGATGGCCAGACCATGCTAGATGAGCATTCCACACCTAGGAGGTTTTAATGAGGCTATCTTTATCGCTTGTTATATTTCTAATAGGGTGTTCTTGAGATCTGTTATTGGTAAGACTTCCTATGAGCTCAGATTTGGTCATAAGCCCAAAGTTTATCATTTCAAGATTTTTGGTTGCAAGTGCTTCATTCTAAAACATGGCAACCTTGATAAATTTGAATCTAGATGTTCTGATGGCATATTTCTTGGATATCCCGCTCATTCTCGTGGCTATCGTGGTATTTAATTTTGACACTAACAAAATTGTTGAGACTTGCGAAGTCACTTTTGATGAGGCTAGTCCTGGTACTAGACCCGATGCTGCAGGTACACAGGTTTCTGATATTCGAGAAAGCATCTTCGTCGACGATGACTCTGAGGATGAGGACCCAATCCATCCTCCACCATTTCGAGAGGGTTGGGGAGCCCGCTTACTACACCACCTTCAGATGAGCAAATTTCTTCCTACCTTCACCGACGATCGAGTGGCTCGCTCCTACCTCCACGTTCCCATGAGGTAGAGGCCACTTCGCCCAGAGCTCCTCTTCACATTCAAATGACAAGATCCACCGAAAGCAGATTATTGGGATATTCATGAGCGAGTCACTCGCCCTGTGTTCATTTCTTCCGATTCTCATGCACATTCTCGCTTTTGTCGCTTCTTTTGAACCCCGAGATATCACCCATGCTCTTTCTCGATGCCTCTTGGGTCAATGCCATGCATGAAGAACTTGAAAACTTTGAAAGAAACCAAGT
Source organism: Phyllostachys edulis (assembly GCA_036346405.1). Lineage (NCBI taxonomy): Eukaryota > Viridiplantae > Streptophyta > Magnoliopsida > Poales > Poaceae > Phyllostachys > Phyllostachys edulis. Next base: position 40,723,627 of record CM070554.1, on the reverse strand, counting down.
CTCGACCTTAGTTGAACCTCCACCTAATCAACATGTAATTGGAACAAAATGGATTTTCAAAAATAAGCAAAGTGAGGATGGTTGGTAGTTCGCAACAAGGCTAGGCTTGTAGCTCAAGGTTATTCCTGTGTAGAGGGCTTAGACTTTGAAGAGACTTTTGCTCCTCAGAGCTAGATTGGAAGCCATTCGATTTTGCTAGCATTTGCACATCTAAGGGCTTCAAGCTTTTTCAAATGGATGTCAAAAGTGCTTTCCTAATGGTTTCATAGAAGAAGAGGTCTTTGTCAAGCAACCACCGGTTTCAAAATCCCAAATTCCCAAACCGTGTTTTTAAACTCTCCAAAGCCTTGTATGGTCCAAGCAAGCCCCTAGAGCTTGGTATGATAGGCTTAAGAGTTTTCTTCTTAGTAATGATTTCAAAATGGGAATGGTTGATAAAACCTTGTTCACTCTTAAGCATGGCGTTGACTTCTTATTGGTTCAGATTTATGTGGATGATATCATATTCGTGGTTCCTCTCATGCTTTGGTGTCTAGATTTTCGATTCTATGAGCAGGAGTTTGAGATGAGCATGATGGGCTTAATTGACCTTCTTCCTTGGTCTTCAAGTCAAGCAACCGAAAGAAGGCACCTTCATTCATCAAAGTAAGTATACAAAGGACCTTCTTCGTCGCTCGACATGGGAAGTAGAGACCAATGTCTACTCCCATTGCCACGACCATCGTGGCCGACCCAGATGAGGATGGAGAGCCCGTGGACCGTAAGGAGTACCGCAGCATGATTGGCTCCTCCTCTACCTCACAAATACGAGGCCGACATACACCATTGTCAGGTGTCTAGGCGCCGATTTCAGCTTCCTCGAGCTTCTCATCGCTGCAAAGGCGTCGATATTCAGTACCTCCAGACACTCTTGACTTTGGACTTTGGTATTCTTCTTCTTCGCTTCTCTATTCGGCTTTTTTCGATGCTGATTTTGCCGGTGTAGAGTAGATAGGAAGAGTACTTCCGCACTTGTCATTTCTTAGGCACATCTCTCATCTCGTGGTCATCTAGGAAACAATCCTCTCACTGTACGTACCCATCGCCGAGGCCGAGTATGTAGTCAAAAGAGTTGCTCTCGTGTTCTCTCGATCTTATCTACTCTTCGACTATGGGTTGTTTTTGGGTAGTGTTCTCTTTTCGTGACAACACTAGCGCCATTAATATTGCAAAAACCCAAAGGCAACATTCTAGGACTAAGCATATTGACATTCGCTACCATTTCCTTAGAGACCATGTTGAGAAGGGTGATGTTGTGCTTCATTTTGTTGAGTCCGAGCAACAAAGTTGTCGACATTTTCACTAAAGCTCTTGATTCTTCTCGCTTTTGCTTTTCTCAAGGAGAATTGGGGTTGTTAGTCCTCTTGGCCTGCTTTTGAGGGGAGTTTGCTCTTTTGCATTCATTGTACCATAATGCATTTTAAACTTCAAAGAACTTGCATTGTAATATAACCTTATGGAGCTTTGATTATTATCCTTGTATGACATGCTTTCATACTTTATACCTCGCCATGTCTTGTGCTAGCTTGCTAGATGTCTTTTATGGCTTTTTATGTATAGCTTAGCTTTTGTCATGCTAGCTCTATTATCTCGTGTGCAAACCTAATTATAATATGACTTGTTGGATCTTGTGACTAGTTTTGCTTTAGTGATCCTCTCATGATTCATGCCATGTCATATAGGCTTAATTGAGTCCCGAACTTATTCTCGAGTTTTAAATTGAGCTATGCTAATTCTCAAGTCAAGCAAATGAAAATGAGCTTTTGTGTAAAAAACCGATCTCACCAATTCTTTCTTATGAGACTGCTTGCCATTGCACTAGGCATGAACTCGGGGGAGTTTTGGATGACCTAGACTATTCTCTTAAGCTTGTGTTGCTTGGGATGGTCGAGTGAGGCTTGAGATCTAGCACAATGCTAAGAAAACAAATTGGCAATTGGTTGAAGCTTAGAAGGCGCTAGGATGGCTCCTAGTCCAGACTTGCTTTACTAAGATAAAATCAATCATTTTCAAAGAAAGTACTCAATGTGCTAAATTCTAAATGCTTGAACAAATTGATTCAAAATTGATCTCAAAGTGCTCAAAACTCGACTCATTTTCTAGCTTCTGCCCGCTTTTGCTTATAGACATGGCCTCGACTCATTTTTGGATACCTTTAGTTAAACTGTGATCTTGAGAAACCGGTCATGCCTTTAATTCATTTAATCTCAGATTATTGCTATTTTGGCCTTAGCTTTGTCAGACATGTTTTGCCATACTTGATTATAGCTTCTTCACATAATATGGCTTGGTGTAATACTTGTAAAGTCTTCATGGATAATCTTCATGGCTCTTTTGCTCAAATTACAAACAAACAAAAAAAAAATGAAAAAATACAAAAATTACAGCCATTCCATTACTTTCATGCTCTATCTTCTTCCATGCACCTTGATGAATTCATTGTCAAAGGGGAGAAAGATTGGTAAAAATGTTGTTTTAGAGCTTTTTGGAGTCATAGGGTTTTTATTGATCATAGTGAGTGGGATCATCTCTATTGCATTCTTTTGGTCTTATTTGCCTTTTCCGAATTTGAATTGCATTTCTTGATCCTCACAATGATCAAAGGTCATATCGAACAATTGTTCTTTCATATGGACCTTAAGTGAGATTTTGACCTATTTCTAGAAATTGAAGCTTTTGCCTTCTTTTGCCAGATCTCACTTGTCGATACTATTCTCGAGCCGCTTGGTCTTTTCCTTTGCTTTTTCTTGCATTTGGACCAAGTTATGCCTTTGATCGAAAACGCCGAGTTCTTACTCTTTCAAATCTCAAAACATTCATTTAGGGAAATTGCCAATGTGTTCATCAAGGGGAGATTGTGGATATCATGGGGATATGCTCACGATCTTAATGTGATGGTACAATTGGCAATAGCTTTTTGGTTTGTCGAAACGATCGCTTTCGGTTTTGTTGAAATCTCGTTTTGAAGAAGTGTCGGATAATCGGTAGTACCGGCGTAATGCGCGGTACTATCGCGATGCGGTAGTACCGCTTGTGTTTGACGGTAGTACCACCGGTCGGTATTACCGCAAGCAAAGCGGTATGGTTTTTCCGTAACGAGTGTAATTTGTGTTTTGATTTTCGATGAGCGTAGTACCGTGCTATGGTTGCTTGTAGTACCAAGATGATTTTAACGACCGCTGTGAGCGGTATGGTTTTTCCGTAACAAGTGTTTTTGGAAGTTTTGATTTCTTGAGGTGCGGTACGACCGCAGCTTATGGGTGCAGATTATCAAGAAGGCGTAGTACCGCCATAACATGGCGGTAGTACCGATTTGGTTTCGAAGTTTCGCTTAACTTGGAGAATTGTTTTTGGGTTATGTCATTTCCATGTTTGTTAATGCATATATGTTGCATATTGCATGTTTTGAGCTAACGTGGGTCAAGTTGTGAAGAACTTGTTCCCGAGACGATTTCTTGGTCTATTGTCGCAGTGGCTTGCGTGTCAATGACGGTCAACGGCGAGGAGGATCGACTAAGCTAGGAGAGCCGAGGTCCGAATCCATCATGGATGCCGTGAGGTCAGTGACTCAAGCATGGCATGTATCGGACGAGGTGGATCGAACCGCAGCTCGATGTAAATGGTTGATCAAGCTGCTGGGGGTCTGCAAGTGCCTTGGAGGTTCCGATGGGATTCGGACGGAGAGACTTGCCGACATGATGAGAGCCGCTGATCAACCTACACGTATGAAAGCAAAGCGATTGCTTCGACAGATTGGACTCGGTCCATGGAGAAGGATCGAGAAGGGTATTTTGGTAATTTCACCAAATACCACCTTGGTGACCTAATGCCAACTCACGGCGCAAGACGGTGCGCCAAGAAGTGGTTTAGGTCAAGAAAAGTGAAGACGGCGCTTTAAAATGCGTATGCAGTGTGTCCTGCTTGTTATTGGGCCTAACGGAGCCCATTAGGTTAAGTCTTCTAGAAGCTCTAGGCCTCATATAAATAGAGAGGGTGCTGTTCACAGCAGCCCAAGCACTTCATTTGCAAACCCTAGTTTGGTTTTTAGGGTTTAGGGAAGAAAAGAGAGGCATAGGCTCTAGAGAGATGGATTGATGTGTATGCTCTTGGATGGAGCTCTTGTCCTCCTTGAGGGAGTGGTCAGAATCAAAGAACATCATGAATCAATCTATGGATGTTCTTCCAAAGATGAGCTCCCTCTTGTGTTCTTCCTTCTCTTTGATGATTTTGGGTGCTTCCTTGATCCATTGGTTTTGGTTGTTCTTGTGCACTCTTACTCCTTGCTGTGACATGTGGGAACGTATCTAAGGTCACCTAGATCATCAATCTCCCACGAGCAAGAGTTGGATCAAGTTTTTCGCTTTGCTCTGCTTCTTTGCCCTTCTTAGGTAAAACTGAAAAAGATCGAAACTTTGACGAGATCTGGACGATCGCCACTTGGAATAGGTTCCTAATACCCATAGGAAGGTGTGTTCCAAATTTGGTGGAGTTTGGCCTTACGGTTTAAAAGTTACGCCGATTTTCGATTTTGTTTTCAGTCGTTTGCTCATCGTCAGATAAAAGGTAGTACCGCACTTTTGCTCGAGGTAGTACTGCTGATGCGGTAGTATCAAGAAATTTGCTCATGTAGTACCACGATGCGGTAGTACCAAGACTTACAACAAATGGTAGTACCTTTGTCCCCGATTTTTCGTGATTTCTTCAGGAGTTTGTCGCTATGCTTTGAGGGTTTAGGAGTGGATTCATTCAAGTCTTCCAATGTGCTTAAGCATTCATCTTCATAGCTCTCATAGCTATTGGAGTGATTTACATTTATGAGTTGAATCCATTATCTTTGCAAAAAGATTTGGTGCTCCTATTCACCCCCTCTAGTCGCCTTTCCGGTCCTACAGCAACAACCCGTGGTGGCTCGGGCGAGCTCGCCGATGTCAAGCGTGCCACGATGAGCTCGCCAAGGGGCTCACGAGGAAGAGGAGGTCGCGGGTTATGGGGCGATGCCTTGGTCACCCGAGGATTTAAACAACGGCCGGGCGGCGACATGAAGAGCGGCAGCGCGGATCGGGTCATGGCGACAGGTGATTCGGGCGGCGCTCCGGTGAAGCTAGCACGCACACCTGTAGCTCGGGATGGCGATGCGCGCTTAGAGGTGGCGGCTTCTCTCGGCCGGCGGCGTGCTACTTCTTCAAATCCGCGAAATGAACGCGAAGGAGGAGAAATGAGGAGGGGAGAGGACGAGCATTGAATTGCGCATCCGGTGCTCCCTTTATAGAGGCCGGGAGGGCGAGGGGAGGAGATCGTGCACGAAAATGGTGGCGGCGACGGTTGCGGCTTGCGCACGGTGAACCGGCGCGAGAGATGGAGAGAACGCGGGGTGGAGGCGGAGGTGGCGCAGGTCATGCGCAACCGCACGGGAAGTCGAGGCGCTTGAGGTCGCCGCTATTGCGAGCTCCGCCTAAAACAACAATGGCAAAGTGGGTCGGGCTCGTCCCGCGAGGAAGAAAGACGGGGGAGAAGATGGCATGCAGCCCACGCCAGAGTGGAAGGGAGGAGAGAGCGATTACTGGGCGTTGTATTATGATCCAACGCCAAAACGAAAGGCACCACGCTAATTGGGCCAAATATGGGAGAAAAGGAAATGGGCCGGTAGGTTTTACCCTAAAGGATTTTAGAATTTTAATTGATTTTCTATTTTAAATAATCATTTAAATCAAAAGGGCTTTAGAAAATAGCAAATAAAATCCAAAAATTATAGAAACATTCACGTAAATTCCTAGAGTTATTTTGAACTTAATAAAATTATTTCCAACTTAAAGTTGGCTTTTAATTTTGCAAATAAATTATTTTAGCTTTAAAATAATTAGGTAAAAGCTTTTAATTAAAATTCCACAAAAATAATTAAAATGTTATTTGTCAATTTAGACTCAAATAAAACTTCAAGGACTTCAAATAAATTTTACTTTTTACTTTTAAAACTCTAGAAATTCAAATAAAGCAATAAAACTCTTTTAAATTTCAGAAAATCCAATAAAATAATAATTTTATTAATTTTATTTTGGTAACAACACTTTGGGATGTTACGAACTATCTCCTTAAAAGGAATCTCGTCCCCGAGATTCGGAGTGGCTACAAAGAAAGAATACGCACATAGGTAAATGAATAGAAAAAAGTCTATCTTCAAGCTGTTTTCTTGTCCAAAGGTGTTGGGTTGTTCAAAGTTTTGAAGTATCAATCCGTCCTTCAAATCCCAAGTGCATCGATAGGTTAGAAGTCCAATGGATTGTTAGAGAAGAGCGAAAAGCAAGGGATAAGAAAGAAAGCTATGAGGAGATAAGTCTACCCATTTAAAGAAAACGTTGTACACAAGATCAATGAGATCTATGTACGACGTACAAAAGAAAGTACACCATACAAATTAAGAAACAAGATAAATGTTCTACTCGACGATAATCGTAAATTGGTGAAATGACTCAATACACGTAATGAGTCTTGACAAACTTAGACTATATGGCTTGGCTGACATCGCGATCTTCAGTTCACGGTCTTTGATGATTCTTGTATGGCGATGTTCTCTTGACGACTTCATGCCTTGTGGTATTGAACGTATGGGTCTCACCAAGGAGAAACGACGTCCAAGGTGGCGTGTTTCACCGGTTTGAGGGAAGATTGAGGGAAACGCCATGATGTGGTGGAACAGACGTGACGGAAGGAATTGAAGGAGCTCATCGCTTCAACCAAATCCTTGGCCGCACGGCAACGCAGTTGCTCGGCTCGGCTCGGCTCGCAGTGTCTTGGGGATTGAGATCGGCTAAGATGGCACACCTCACGATCGATTGGCAAAAATCGGCAAGAGCGCTGAGGAGGAGGGGGTGGGCAGCGGAAGGCGGGAGGAGATGAGGAGAAAGGCAAGCATGGGGGACGGCGCGGCGGTGGTGGAGGAGGAACCAGGAAAGGGAGATGGAGGAGGAAACAGGGACAAAGGCAGCGTGGGGCGGCGTGAGTAGCTAGCGGCTGGGAGCGCAAGAACAAGATAGAAGGAGGCCTCCGAAGCAATCTGAGCCACGCAGCATGATTCGACGGCTGCCAAGCGGCTCGATGACACGCCTTTGCTCGATTGGACAAAATGTGAACTAGGACGTGGAGGGCCTGGGCAGCCGGTGATTCTATGCGCTATAAATAGAGTATTATTTCAGTGTTAGAGATGATACAATACCTGAACTTACAATACACAAGGTGGTGGTATATAGTGCTCTAACAGGGACCAAGGTCACCTACAATTGCTATTTCAAATGGAGATTGTCAATCTGCCCCCGGAGAGCCTAGTCCTTGCAGTTGCAATTTACGACTCCATCTAGCCTAGGAAGTCATAAACTCAGACGTCGCTTGAGTTTGATGTGTGCATATCATGAAAGTTCATGCTCACAATCTATAATAAAAGAAGAAGAGGAAAAAGGCAAGCTCAGTAGATACGAAAGAAGTTCATTTGTAACCTTTAACTATGGTTTGAATCCGAATTTTAACTCGTAACTTCAAAACTATTTAAAACATGATCCTTAACTTTTAAATCCATCTAAAACACAACTTTCGACCCGTTTTTGCTGACATGGTGTCCTACTCCGCTAATAAATTTAAAAACATGGTGGAGCCCACCAGTCAGCGTATTGTGCTTGTCGTGGCCGGAGCATTGACCATCAGCGGCAGCTGCAACAAGGAGCAGCAGCGAGCAGCACTGGGTCCAGCTATGTGTAAATGGTAGCGCCTAAAGCTCCTAACCGAGCGGTGGGGGCGACGATAGGACTACGGAGCGGTCATGAGAACGAGAGTAGAGGGAGCGAGGAGGGAGGAAGGAGGAGATTGGGTCACTAACAGGTGGGTTCTGGGCGACACTTGACAGTGAGGATTCCACATGGCATCCTGATGTTCAGGCCAAAGCTGGGGTCAAATGGGTTTAGGGAGTCAGGTGAATGGTTTTGTTAGTTCAAGGATGCATTCTAGACGGTTCTAAAGTTGAGGTTGTTTTTGGGACTAGGCAATAGTTGAAGATTGATAAATAAACTTTTCTCAGTAATAATTAAGATTTAGGTATACATACAGGGGGCTAGTGGAGTATAGGTGTACTGGCGTAGTTATTTAGATGAACCGATCTGCATTTGTTTTTGCTCTACTTTTCTAGTCTAATTTACATTATTGTGAACATTGTGGGGGGTAAAGTACAACAATACAAAACGAAAGCTGAATCCACAAATTTCTCTCGAGAAAGCTAGGGACCTGTAGTACTACATACACCAACTGGATTTGTATGTAACATTTTCTTCCCTTCTTGCTATCTACAACTGGAAATATGAGTTGGCCTGGTCTGAAGGAATCGCAATCATCCAGAAGCAGTCACGTCGACGACCTTGAGTCCTCGATTCTTGTTAGCGAACAAACTCTCGTGGCACGTGGTGAATAGTGTAACATAGTGTATCAACCGTGGTTGAATAGTGTAATGCATTGTTGCACCAATGTCTGAATAGTTTAGCGTACTGTATCAACGGTGGTTGAACACACGGTCCACAGTGGCGGAGTCAGGATTTTGACGATAGGGGTGTGAACTTAAGACACATCCGTTCCAATACAAGTTCAAACATGTCAAATTACATGTTCGCACTATAACCAATATCACAAAATATTTTAGAAAATTACAATTTGATACGGCGTTTCTTCATGTTTTGAAAGCGATTGATGACAGCATCATCACTAACTTGTAGAAAAAAATCACGCTTAATGTACATAACTAAGCAATCATTCAAGTATTGTTCATCCATGCTATTTCTTAGCTTGTTCCTCACATGATTTATTGCGAAAATACCCTCTCTACCCTTACAAGAGCTACAAGAAGGATCAATACCAATTTGAGCAAAGAATAAACAAGTTTATAGCAATCATCCTTCTTTGTCTCAATAAGTTTAATAGAAAGCTCGCTAAGATTCTCCACTTCTCGAAACCTTGTATCTTGATGCATGCCAGTGATAAACATATTAAGTTGCAAAAAAAGTTGGATCAAATCTGTGTTCCAGAAATCTTTAGGATAAAACTTAGTAAGTTTAAGAACTTTATCTTTGTCATATGAAGCAAATGAATCAGCAGGATACAAAGATTGTCATGCAAAGAAGTAGTGCAAAGATTTTATGCAAAGAAATAGCTCTGTATTAACTTCATCAAACCTGTCATAAGAAACAAATGTATTAGTAGAAAGCAAAGATACCCGGATGGGCAGATGACACTTAGGCCTGACGCCTCCTTAACTAGTTGACTACTTGACTTAGGCTTGATTCTTAGATTCTGTTGGGTTTAATGCTAAATGAGCTACTAGAAGTTGAAGGGTATGTATGTTAGTATGTGTAGTGCATATACTTTATATATTAGGAGGGTGTATATTAGGTTTTATGCAAAAATTTGGGGTTGCGATTGCACCCCATGCATCAATATTAGCTCGCCTCGACGGTCCATGACCTTTTTTAGGCCTGCCACGTGTGAGGAGGGCGGAAGGAGACCTGTCGAGGTGTTTTTGCACGATAGATGTGCTATTTCGTTTATAAGAGGGTTATTTTTGATATTTCGTTTAAAAAACATGCTATTTTAGCTAAAAACTCCAATCACCTGTGCAAAACATCGCAGGTATGTACCAGTGAGTTGTAACAAGATATATGTGTGCTGTACTACTGCCTCCATTCTTTTTTAGTTGTTTTTTTACCTCGACACGATATCAAATACACGTGTTTGATCATTATATTTTCTTACTATATGTTACTAAAAAATATAAAAAAATAACGATGTCGAAGTACGAATTTACAGGTAGAATTTTCAGACTAAATATTTTTCTAAAAATTAATAGTCAAATTTCTAAAACGTCTATTCGAGAACGCAGCGAATATTCTATATGTTCCACAGTTCCACTCCTGGCCGGTACGAGACGGAGACGAGACTCGCGAGAGATCCTATTCCCACGGCTTTTTTCCCGTCTTGTTTTTTCGAGTGGTGATTTCGATGCCGAGTGGTACTAGTGCTACGCGGTACGCACCCAATGGGACAATCGAGGACGCGGCTAATTTAAGAATATCTCCGCTTGGGCAAAGTCACGATGCACCGTGACTTTGGTTCCTAGCTACCAGATCACAAGGTAAAGGTTGAGCTCGGTTGGTATCGTTTTGGCGAATGGCGATGCCGAGTGGTACTAGCGCTACGCGGTACCCACCCAAGTTGACAATCGAGGACGCGGCTAATTTAAGAAAATCTCCGCTTGGGCAAAGTCACGGTGAGCTACCAGATCAGTAAAGGTTGAGCTCGGTTGGTATCGTAGCATCAGCGACCAATCCACGACGGAAATATAGGAAAAGCTCTACTGTTGTAACTATAGCATAGCATAAATATATCAAAGGTATATCTACTAGTCTTTTGCTGTTAGAATATCAAATTCATACATAAAAAGAAAGAGAACAAATTGAAAATATACTCTTCAATTGGTTTGCGACATACTGGGTCGGCAATAATATCATCTAGATTAAATTCATGTCAAACCTTTTTTTGCTTCAGTTCTGCTTTCTATGGTTGGAGAGTTACTGCTAGTTGCATTATTTGATAAATATCTGTGCAAAGTTTGCTTCTCCATTTTTGTAAATCTAAGAATAATTAAACAACAACCAGTCAACCACTAATTAAACAAATTGGCTAATCGGCTAATGGCTATTGTCAATTAAACAACAATTTACATCAATTCATCAATCAGAAATTAAACAACAACCACTTGACGAGGATTAAAACCTCTAGGTATTACTTTAATATATAATAAAAAACCATACGTCTTCATGGTCGTAACCCCTAAGGCTAACGATCTCACTGGTCGTGAGGATTCAAGAGGTTACATAATAGGTACCCTGGTCGGACAAGATCATATGCCTAGTCTCCGACCAAGTAGTTGCTCGGAAAAGCTATAAACTGGTATCTGGATATGACTCCAGGTATATTCTTTACCGTGTGATGAATGGAACACGTGCTGTATATTCCATACCATGCGACGTTGCATAATCCTAAGACACTGACAACAACCACCATACAGTTGAGTGCCTCACAGACACTCAACCACAGAGCAGTTGATACATTATCAACTGTCGCCTCGCTCCGACCAGTCGCAACACTTCATAAGGGACGCCTTCTCTAAGAGTAACTGCCACCTCTTCGGAAGTTATTTAAAGGTAGAGTGCAGAAGACAAAAGGGCGATCTGAGACAAGCAAGACCGTAGCATCAGATTGAGAGCAACACAATCGGCTTTAGATTTGTACTTAAGGTCTGATTAGCAAGCATCATACCCAGTGTAGTGAGGATTAGTCCCCAGCCTGGTCGTAGACACCCCTATAAATCCAGTTCATATCAATAAAGAGCCAAGAGATCTGTGCTATTTTCCTCTATTTTATATCGTAAGATCGGCGACTCGATCGCCGACAAATGGGCGCCATCCGTGGGGAAGAAGACGCAGTTTCTCAAGAAACTCTTTGCTCATCAAATCCTCGCCAATTCCTCGTAATCGCACATGTGACTATGGCGGGAGTTTGGGACGAGGAAAACTGGTTCGACTTAGCAGACTACTCTAACCTCGATATGGAAGGATACACCCGTGCCATGCAAGAAAACAGCATGTCATCATCCTCTTCCTCCGCCGGTTCGCACGTCACTGACATCAGCGAAATCGACCGGACGGATGAGGATACACTACTACGACAAGTGGCGCTTTTAGAGGAATAAGTCATTCCGACAAGCTCGGAATGTCCAAAGACCTCTCCAAGCCCGGTCCTTTCGACTGGCGAAAAAGGTGACAAAAATTCAGCACCGCAACTCGAGAATCACTATACTCTCAATGAAATCATGGCTGAAAGGTACTCATCTACGGCTTCTGGCAATTCCAAGAGCCAACCGACATCTGGTAACGGTGTCGATGAAACCCCCACTGGTCGTAGGCCAAGTAGGGATGATAAGACTCAACATACGATCAGTAATCCGCCAGATCAGGTTGAGCCCACCACGAAGACCTCAGGAGGTGCTCATCTTCAACCGCTCTCCATCATGGAAACTCCTAGCAGAAGCATTGGAAGGCTCTCCATTAGTTACAATGGAAGCTTGTCAGAAGATCGCTGCTGGAGACACGAGATCAATGCGATCGGAGATACAAATCAAGATGCCTTGCATGGTCCTACACACTCTGCCACGCCACCACGTGCTCGTAGAGATGATACGGGCCATCAAGCACAAAATGCCGGAGGTAACAGAACTGATAGACATCCATCAGTTAACTCGTCTAGCACTGCCCTATCAAGAGTAGCTGATCGGATGAAACAAACCAGGAGGTCGGGGAAAGGTTCAGATCTTCGAACACCTACTACTAGCATGAATCCTCCGAGACCTTCGGTGACGGTACAAAACCTGCAACGTGTTCAAGATATTTTGAATAATTCTAACCCTGCTCTGGCAGAGACCCCAGGTTTTGTACAACTCATAGGCCAAGTGTCAGAGATTATTCAGAAGACTATGCAACGAACGGAAGCATACCGGGAACAAAGAAATTCACAAAGTCAAACCATGACTTCATCTCAACATTCCTCCCTCGGTAGAGGGCAACATGGTTGGATTGGAGAACAATCGATACCAAGGCCTCCTCGACGATTCTGACCAAGGAGTCACGAGGAGATAAGGCTATTTCAAACGGCCACTCCCTCACCTCGTCGAGAAGAGTAACCGCTTGGACCAACCGATCTCCGACATCGTCTAAATCAAGCAGGCGGTCGAAGACATCATACCAATGTCTACGACCGGATCGATACGCCAAGCTCCAACATTCCAATCTTATGAACCTGTCTCCGACTGACTACAATCTGGCACCTTTCCAAAGAAGGTGTCATGAATCGATCTGAGTTGTTTGAAGTCTTTTCTATAGGGCCCCAAGTCAGACAAGCGTTGGCCAAATAGGTTCCGACCGGCCAACCTGGACAAGTTCAATAGGACTCAGAACCCATTGGAATTTCTCTAAATCTATACCACCGCCATCAGAGCTACTGGTGGTGATGAGAAAGTGATGGAAAATTATCTACCCACAGTACTCGAAGGGTCTGCCCGGTCGTGGTTACTTAACCTACCAATCGGATCGATCTACACTTAGAAGCAACTTTGCGACCTTCTGATCGCAAATTTCCAAGGCACGTACGACTGCCCTGGAAAGGAGGATGACCTTCACCGAATCCGGCAAGGATCCAATGAGACTCTCCGCCAGTACATCAAAAGATTTAGCCAGGTTCGTAATTCAATACTAGAGGTCACAGAATCATCTGTCATTGAAGCTTTCAAAGTAGGTCTAAGGAATCGACGGTTCACGGAGGACATAGCAATGCACTCTCTGAAGGCAACCGTTGAACCTTTCGACATGGCCGACAAATATGCAGCCGCTAGCGAAGCAGTTGAATGGTGTGAGGCCATCGATCGGAAGGATAAAATCCCTCAACCTGGCTTGGATAAATCAGAGAAGAAGAATAAGAAGGCTCTCAAGAAAAAGAAAAACCGCAGACCCAAAGATAAGGAAGTCCTTGCGATTCCTGAAAAGTTTACGAAGGGTAAGAAAGACTATACCGGTCGAGGCAAAACAAAAGCTCCGATCGAAGGACACAAGAAAAACAAGAAGTGGTGTCCACTTCACCAGCAGGCAAGGCATGACTTGCGCACCTGTCGAGTTTGGCAGAAAAAGCCGGAAGATTACTATGCAGGTAAAGGTCCACTCCCATATCTGAGGAACTTCGGTGAGACGAGTTCCAAGAAGGACAAATATGGCGACGAAGAAATGGAGTACTAGGAGCCTCAACATACGGTCAACATGATCTTTGGTGGGCCTTCTTCGTATGAATCAAGGCGTCATCTGAAGGCCATGGAACGGGAGGTCAACCTTGTCGAGCCTCCGACCATCATCAAGCCATCAAGGTGGTCGGACACTGTAATCTCCTTCAGCAAAGAAGACTGCCCCATCCCTTCAACTCGACCAGGTAGGTTTCCAATTGTCGTTGAGCATACTATTAATAATTGTATAGTTAATCGAGTCTTAATAGATGGAGGTAGTTCTTTAAATATTTTGTTTGCGGGAGCTTTAGAGGAAACGCAAGTTCCCCAGTCAAAGGTGAAACCTATGAAATATGCCTTCCATGGTATAGTTCCTGGTTTTACCGCCAAACCGATAGGACAGCTTTCCCTACTGGTTACGTTCAGAAAACCTGACAACTTCTGAACAGAAAGGGTTCCGTTTGATGTGGTGGATTTCGAATTCGCATACAATGGGATCCTTGGTCGTCCGGCTTTAGCAAAATTCTTGATAGCCACATATTACGGTTATCAAAGTTTGAAAATGGCAGGACCAAAAGGAGTCATCATGGTTTGAGGAGATCAGAAAATGGCTTATGCATATGATAGGAAATCCTTAGAGCTGGTCGATGAACTTTCGACCAGAGAGGCTAATCCATCTACCGTGCGGTCAAGTACTCGAGGCCAAAGATGACACCAAAGCCTTCCGACCACCAAAGGAGGTACCGCTCGACAAAGGCACTTCTCTGAAAGAGCCAAGTTGCCACCGGTTAGGAAATACTAATTCATCTCCTTCCTCCGAGCAAATCGACGATTCTTTGGCGCAAAGTCCCGACATGCCCTAATCTCGCGGGAGGTGATCTGGCATAGGCTAGGTCTCCAGCCTGACAAGAAACCAATCAAGCAAAAGCTGCGGCGTTTTGCACTTGATCGGAAAGAAGCAATCCAATCGGAGATTGACAAGCTCCTCAAGGCTGGATTCATTCGTGAAGTTGACCACCCTTAGTGGCTTGCCAATCTGTAATGGTTAGGAAAAATAATAAAAAATGGCGAATATGTATTGACTTTACTGGTCTTAATAAAACTTATCCGAAGGATGATTTTCCCCTTCCACGTATTGACCAACTTGTATACTCAACTTTCGGGTGTGAGTTATTAAGTTTTTTAGATCCGTATTCAGGGTACAACCAGATTAATATGAGTAAAGAAGATGAAGAGAAAACTTCCTACATCACCCCACACGGCACCTACTGCTATGTTAAGATGACGTTTGGTCTCAAAAATGCTGATGCAACTTTTCAAAGGTTGATGCAGAAAACCTTTAATCCACAGATAGGTCGAAATCTAGAAGTCTACGTTGATGATCTGGTCGTAAAGAGCATCAACGCTAGCGATCACATTCCCGACCTACAAGAGACTTTCAACAACTTGAGAAGGCATAACCTCAAGTTGAATCCGGAAAAAGTGTGTGTTCGGAGTTTCGTTGGAAAGCTTTCGGTTTCCTAGTTTCGCTAGAGGTATCAAGCAAACTCAAGAAAATATCGCCCATCAACCGATCGCGCCCGACCATGAAGAAAGAAGTCTAGAAACTAACCGGTTGTATGGCGGCTTAAGTCGTTTCATAGCACGCTTAGGTAAAAAGGATTACCTTTCTTCAAGCTCGGTTTTAGTTTCTCCAAGATCGGGAGAAACATTACTAATTTACGGGTCAGCAATGCCACGACGATTAGCAATGTACTGGTCATAGAACATGACAATGTGCAACGACTAGTGTATTACGTAAGCGAAGTCTTACATGGACCAAAGGAAAGATACCCACAGATACAAAAGTTGCTTTATGGTCTCCTTATGGCTTCAAGGAAACTAAGGCATTACTTTCAGGCCCACAAAGTGGTCGTACCAACTGGGTATCCCCTTGGTCAAGTCCTTGGAAACAGGGAATCATCGGGGCGAATAGCAAAATGGGCGGTTGAGCTAGGGCGTTCGATCTCCATTTCATCTCACTTAACAACAATCAAGTCCTAGGCAATAGCAGAATTCATTGCCGAATGGACAAACCCTGAACCCACCCAAGGGCCTGAGTACGAACAACACGACAAGTGGATAATGTACTTTGATGGTTCCTTGATGCTCAAGGGCTCGGGGGCTGGAGTTGTCTTGATATCCCCTATTAGCGAAGACATCAAGTACGTCATCCAGTTAAATTTTCCTGCTACAAACAATGTGGTAGAATATGAAGGTTTACTGGCAAGACTCCGAGCAGCTCGTTTGCTTAGGATTCGCAGATTACTAGTGAAAGGCGATTCTCAACTAGTAGCGAATCAAGTAGGGAAAGAGTATCAATGCCCGAGTACCAAGATGCCATCTTATCTGGCGGAAGTACGAAAACTCGAAAAGCACTTCTTCGGTTTTCAGATCCAACATATTCCAAGAAAGAAAAACTTTCAGGAAGACCAGTTGGCACAGATGGCCTCCACAAGGTCAACCGTCCTACTTGGAGTTTTTCTCGAGCAACTCGATTCACCCTCGGTAGTCGACCTTTCCGAGAACATACATGTTTCTTTACAGGTCGTACAAAACCGATCGTGAGAACATGAATGCTCCACAGGTCATTGACGATTGGGGCTGTCATGATCATGGTAGAGATTGGATGACATTGACCTACAATTATCTCTAGCATGACATAATTCCAGAAGATGATGTAGAGGCTGATCGTATAGCACAAAAGGCCAAATTATACACTCTTGTCGAAAGTACCTTGTATAAACGAGGATCTCATGAAGTGTTGATGAGATGCATATCTCAAACGGATGGCATTAAATTACTAACCAAATCCATGAAGGAGTCTCATGGAGCACATCATTCCTACGTAACAATAGTCGAGAAAGCCTTGAGCAAGGATACTCTTCGCCAACCGCCCTTTATGATGCAAAAGAGCTCAGTGACGGCGCGTATAATGTCGGGCCATAGCCGACAAGTACATCGCCAGCGTAAGCTTTGCAAATAATTCCTCTTTCTTGGCCTTTTGCAACTTGGGGAATTTGGACATTACGGGACCTTTCCCAAGAGCACCCGGGGCTTAATTTTTTCGCCATGATTGACACGTTCACAAAATGGATCGAAGTCGAGCACGTTGTTAAAACAACAATTGAGGCTGCTAAGAGATTTCTCACAAAAAGACGTGATCACACGATTTGGTGTACCCAACAGATAATCACGGATAACGGTGCCCGCCTCTCAAGCGGTCAATTCCAAGAATTCTACGAGGAACTTGGTATCAATGTACATTTTGCTTCAGTTGCTCATCCGCAGAGCAACGGGGTAGTTGAGCGAGCCAATGGTATCATCATGCAGGGGATCAAACGCCGAGTATTCGACCAGTTAATCAAATGGTCAGGAGCTTGGGTTCAAGAACTCCCTCCTGTATTATGGGCGTTTGAACCACAACCGATCGTCGATCGGTGAAACACCTTTCTTTTTAGTTTATGGTGCTGAATCCATGCTTCCTCCAGAACTGAAACTTTGCTCTGCTCGAACTGATTGTTTCAATGAAAACGATCAGAATGAACAATGACTTGACAACATCAATTTCCTTGAAGAATGATGAAACCAAGCCCTGATGCGATCACCGCCTACTAACAAGCCATGCAAAGGTAACATAGTCGTAAGGTGCAACCTCATTGTGAGGTGATCCGTTACGAGAAAAATTCGAACCAAGCAAATCGCAACAAGCTTTCTCCTAAGTGGGAAGGTCCTTACATCCGTGGTCAAGTCACCCCACTGTGTTCTCACATTTACTAGCCATGACCGACGGCAAGTTTTGTTTAATTCTTGGAACATTGATCAATTGTGTAAGTTCTATGTTTAATTATTCTTTCAATTCTTTTAATTTTAATAAAGATTAGTCATTCCTTTTTTTTTTTGATAAGTGATATTGCTTATATATATGTACCTCTACTCGCCGTCTACTATTGTTATTTACATTGGTCGGAGAAAGACAACTTTCTCTCCGACATCCTTTCCAAGGATCTCTATTACTCTTTGGCAACGGCTTCTAAGTCACACGCTGTATAGGTCCTAGACGTGATCATTCCCTGAATGATTCCCACGCGTGACCAAACTCTTTTCACAAAGAAATATACGAGTAACCAGAGCATAATAGTAATAACTTCATGTAGTGACTCATATGTTTGATATTATGAAGATTATATTTCCTCATTTCAAGATTATGTTCTACTCTCGTTTGGCTACTGGTCGGGATACGAAAAGCCTCCTAGTCGAAGTCTCAACTTTTTCACACGTGGTCTTGCCCACTGGAAGGAGCTTCCTAGCGACGGTCCTTTTCTTACGATCCTCGCTACCGGTCGGACTTGAGCTGAGCACGCTTTAGAAGTGTATTTCATATCTTCGCCTTAGCATTTCTTCCACCAGTTTTGGATACTATATATATGAATAAGATTACTTATCATCCATTGCATACATTTTTATGTGATTTCTTTTTTCATCAAAGCAAGTCTTTTCTTCTTACCATATAACGCTTTGTTTGGTATTCGATTATTACAAAACAGATCTACAACTAGTCGAAATCATACCTTTGGTTCGACCAAATTGATTTCCTAGTATTACTACGATTAGTTTTATCATATAATCGAGATATACCTTCAACGCAAAAAGAATGGATGAGACTTCAAGTTCTCTTTTCTTGGCTTATCGCTTATATAATAATGTTCTTCTACTATAAATCAGTCGGGCTAGAGAATATATGATTACTTTAAAAGGTCATTAAAAAGTCAAAAGGATAAACAAAAGATTTCTTGATGGCAAAAGGTAAGTTTTATACATTTCATAATTCTTATATTACAATGTCCTACTCTAGAATGTCTCGGACTAATTCTCGCTTGATGGAGATCCGACTTCCATTTCTCTGCAACCTTGTCTCCAAGAGGCCTTAGTTCTTTGAGAAACACAGTCGCCTCATTAGGCGGCGGTTGAAGTCTTCTTCAACGGCTTGGAGATCGATGGAGGGGTCAGAAGCCTTCAGTTTTGCCAACGCAAAACTAACTCCACCGCCATGCCTTATTTCATGAATGCAGGCATAGTTCTCTCGAGTAGTCTTGAGCGGTCATTGAGATCTTCTAGAAGTTGGCCCAAGTAGTTCATTTTCTCTGTTGGATCTGTTAAGTCAGGCATGCTTGATCCTAATCCCATATCAAAGATCATCTTGAGTGCATGGATCTTTTCATCAAGACTTTGCACAAGAGCTGCCTCCTTATCCTGCTCAAATTCCAGAGTCTTCTTTGCTCTATTGAGCGCTTGTGTTTTCTCTACACGAGTAAGACAAGTAGTAAGTAAATATGATTAGAGGAGGTTAATAAGTCACGCTCTCGACCAATTACCTTCAATCTTCTTTTGAAGAGTCTCATGCACGTAAATGATCTGCTGCGATCGATCGATCCTTAGCTTGACATTCTTCTTCAAAATTTGGGTTATTTTGGCTTTATCGACCATGGCCTCTTCTTTTATTTTCTCCAAATCTATCGAATATGATAAGAGAATAATTAAACAAAGAAGAACAAAGTATTGAAGAAAAGAAAGGCTAAGGAGAAAGTTCTTACTTTTCAATTCAAGTGTTTTTGCTCTAGGTCCTTTATTAAGCTAGGTCATCCTCCGGTCTCTGACAAAATTCTCGACCATGTGCTATAAAAATAGCATTTATTCTTTAAGTTTTCTATAAAATTTTAAAGATAAGCTATGAAACTGGTCATAAATACTTACCCGAATTGCCACATCATTATAATCGGCAAAAATGGTATCCGGACTTATCTTGGCTTGACGGTCCAATATTCTTCCCCATACCTCGTCAAGCTCCTTATCCTCGATAAATTGGGGACGAAAAGGGAACTTGTCAGGTTGAGAGGGATTACCAACAGAGATCGGGATCTGTTGAGGGCCTTCAGGGGCATCAACTCCACAGAAGGAGTTAGAATCACCAATGGATCCTGAACGACCGCTGACACCTACTCGAGGGCTTCCTCGACCACTTTATCCTTAGGAACTTTGTCCTGAGAAGTGCTTTGGACAGGGACTTCCTCGGGTGCCTGGACCTTAGGAACATTCTGGTCGAAAATGACCAGAACACCAGAAGATCTGTACAAAATGAAGAAAGGAAGCTCGAAACTCCAAATCATCAAAACTATTAAAGGTATGCACTCATACCACTCTTTCATTTGTACATACCTAGTTGATTTTTGGCTTTGACCTTGAAACGCGTGTGATAAATTTCGCACCGCTAGCCTTCCTCTTCTTCTCAACCAATTTCACCGACTACGGGCTAGTAGGGTTGGTTAAACCCCACATCCTCCAACATGAGGTTGGAAGCGATATTCTCGACCAGTTGGTCGAGGATAGCGTCCCGGACCATCGGGTCAGAGGGTGTGGTTTCGTCGACCTCCAGATCAGTTGTTTCATGAACAACTATTAGGTCGTGAACGACCACTCTGGGGTCTACGACTTCCGCAGCTCTGCTTTGCGGACCTTCGATCTTTTCCACCTAAATCAAAAAACAAGTTTGGTTAGGTGATGAAATTTTCTATCTAAAGTATATATATTTTCTTTCAAATGCTCTATTACCTCGGGAGAATCATCTTCTTCCAATGCCTCTGGGTAGGAATCGGTCGGAACCACGGTAGGATTATGATCCTCACCGGATTGTATGACTTTCAGTCCAACCACCTACAAAATTAGAGCAAGATCAATAAAGCGATCGGGATATATATATATATATATATATATATATATATATATATATATATGTATGTATGTATGTATATATATATATGTATGTATGTATGTATGTATGTATAAAAGATAAAGGACAATTGATTATCTACCTTAAGTATCGTTAGTCTCTCTTGACACAAGGTAGTCGAGTCGAGATCCCGAGTCGGATCGATTTGCCTCCGGTAGGATCAATCGAGATAATGTCGAATCGTAGAATCGGCGATTCTCTGATTTGTAAAAATACACATATTTAACATCTATACTATAAGTTTGTATGATTGTTATATGGTTTACCACTTGCATGTTCATAAAAGTAGCTAGACATACTCCAGAATAAAAGAGCTTATCATTATCAAGCTCAAGATTGCTCATGCCATAATATAGATATTTGTACTAGCATTACCACACCGATACAATATTTTGCATGCTCCTTGTTTATTTATAGTTTCATTCTCGAAATTAATATCAACAAATTTTGCTCTAAAACAAAATATCGCAGAAAGCCTAACCTCTAAAAAAATTGCCCTAAGTCTCTCTGAGTAGGATCGACAAGGAGATTTGGATCGACAGTCGTGGGTTAAGAGAACCGTAAGACTCTAAGAGTAGAATCGCGATCCTACCGACCTTGAGTAGGATCGGATCGTGATAAGACTTGGATCGACAGTCGTCGTGGGTTAAATGAAGTCGTAAGACTTTAAGACTTGGATCGCGATCCTAACTACCTTGCTTCAAGAGAGACTATCGCCAATATGCCGAAATCAGCCTTCTTGCTAGGCTTCCCAAATATGAGATCATTTTGATCCGCTCTGTGTTTTCTCGGAGAGAGGGCTTGAAAAAAGGATAGAAGAGATTTTAAGGTTTTACGATAATCGGTTAATAAACTATATTGGTGGAGCTTCTTCAAAACTTACCATCTCGTGAGTCTGTGATCGCTTCATCACAACCAATGAACCAAGCAAGGATTGGGTTGGAGTTTGAAGACTAATTCACAGATGGTTGTGGAAGCCCCCAGGTTATTTTCGTAAGACCGAGACCCGCCGACCTTAAGGAGATAACTCAAGCTTCCAAGTTAACAGATTCTAAATTAACTCTATCTAAATGAGAGTTCTTTGTTGAATCTAGAGCCCGATGATCATACGTCTTGCTCCTCTTGCAAGCCTTTGATGATTATCGGTTCCCTATACAATCAAAGACTACACTTAATGAGTTAAAATGGAATCCGTGAACAGCGAGCATGAGATCATGTTGGCTCCCAAGATCAAATGACAAAGCATGCCCCAAACTCACATATAGCATTGATCATATCCATACAACATTCATAGTTCAAAGGACATATGATATAATAGTTCAAGTCTACAATTATTACAAGTGGCTCGGTCAGCCAGATTCAAAAGAGAACAAAAAGTCACAGCGGAAGCATAATAAATAAACCAAATAGAGCATGGTATGCCCCATAACCCATCGGCAACCGACTGGGAGTTAAATAATAGCACTACTCGTTAGTGTCGCCTAAATCGACACTAGCGAGCTCATCGGGCTCAACATCTTCCTCACCTGAAATTGCAGCATCCAGATTGAGTACAAATGTACTCGCAAGTCTTACACAAATAAAAAATTAGTTATGCATAGAGGTTGTTCCAAAGGGTGGCTCATATTGGCTTAGTTTTGCGAAAGATGCAACAATTTTAA
This sequence comes from Phyllostachys edulis, assembly GCA_036346405.1. NCBI lineage: Eukaryota > Viridiplantae > Streptophyta > Magnoliopsida > Poales > Poaceae > Phyllostachys > Phyllostachys edulis. Next base: position 40,701,249 of record CM070554.1, on the reverse strand, counting down.
CAACCTACACATACTAGTTTTTCAATTGCCATTTTGTAAATAGATTTGAAGTAGAAGCAAAGCATGCAGATAAGTAATAAATTGAATAACACATGAATCATTCAAACAGCAAAGTGGCTACCCACTTTGGTACAACGAATTGTATGAACATCCCATTCATACCGAATACCAAGTTTACCCATAATCAAAATTCAAAGTCTAATGATAGTAACTCCCTAACTCAAGCGGTTGTCCACAACCGTGACACTACTGTTCAATAGTTTAACTCTATAGAGGTGTACTACTTTACCCACACGACTCAATTAGCCTGTAAGCCTCCAGATGCCTTTGAAAATAGCACACTTCCTTTGGTACGCCGGGGGAGAATCGAGATACTGATGCTTTTAGTAAGAAGACCCTATTGAGCTAAGTCCCCCATGTGAGATGTTTCCTTTCCTAGTACAAGCGTCTGATAGCAGTTGCTACGGGGCTCACAAGTTGTATTGGAAATACCAATGCAATGTACATAAAGAAAAATGGTGTGTCTCTTGCACTCTATAGAAAATTACATCGGCTCCTAAGGAACATAGGATTTTACGGTCGCTATGTCCTTACACCACCATGAGACTTAACACAATAAAACATTCCCCCTACTTAACCATACAGTACCACATGGGAAAACATTCCCCCTACTTAACCATACAGTACCCATATCCCATGTGTGGTAGCACGAATGTACTTGAATCAACGACGTTACCAAGGTTCGGTCCTTAATGGTCCTGACAAGACATCCACATACCCAAATCTCGGTACACGAAGGCACCATCACTAGCCAACACTTGTCCAGACCCCAAAACTCATTTAAAATGACAAAATTTAGTTCACAAAACAGATACAAAGATTTGGAATTAAAAGAATAAGAGAGTGTATGTTTCCCAAAATTGTCAAGTTAATCCTCGACAATCAAACTAGATTATAGACTTGCATGGCTAAGAAAACTCGAACAATATATTTCACACATCCTAACTTAAGCATATGGTACTGGAATAATTCAAAGATAACCTCATGAATAGGATTTAACTCATCTACATATCACAAAAATAGCGAGATTATCAAAATAGCACGCAAGCAATTATCATTACACTAACTTAACAAAGCGGGATCGATATGATGCAAAAGAAAGTTCAAATGATGCTTGCCTTGCTGGAAGTTCAGTTGTTCACTCTCGGCGAAGGAGTTAATATCTATTTCTCCTAATCTAGAGAAATAGCGATATCGATAAACACCGAAAATACCTCAAAAATTAAAATACTAAAAATACATGATTTTTCTACAGTGACTAGTGCATGATTTTATATGAAAATAGGTGAAATATTTATTCCATTTGGAGTTAGTGTGTGAGAGTTATGGCTATTTGAAAATCAGATTTCAATAAGTTCAAGTTTATGCAATTTAATTATTTGGCCAAAATTTGCAGAGCAGTAGGGGATACAAGGATTACATAGATAAATAGAGGATATTTTTATAAGTTCAAAACATTTGAGTTTAACTCATTTGGAGTTTCAAGAATTAGTTGTGCCTTTTAAATTTATCGGCCTTTTTCTATTGTCAAGATAATAGTTTTATGGATCATTCTCCAAAATAATAATTTTATCTACGAGAAATGTTTGAAACCAAATTCACAATAAAGTTCATTAAGAATGAAAATTATCATAACTGGTTTCATCCATTTTGGAGTTGAGGAGAATTAGTTATGAATTTTGGAAGTTATTCATATTTTTCGATGTCTTGATTAACCATTTTAGAATTTCTAAACTCATTTAGTACTTTTCTCACCGAGGTTACCCTAGTCTTAGTCTTAGACAGAGGGGGCCTGCATAGTGCCGTTTCTTAATTTGTTTACCGATTTAAGCTACGGACGAAGAGGGCTGCCTTGTTAGTGAAACAAAGCGGCGCGGTTCGAGTGGGACGATCAGACCATGCTCGTGGGCCGTTGGATTTAGATCTAATGATCCAGAATCATGGCGCGTTCGGACGGTCCGAACGGTCTAATTGATCTGGATCGTTTATTTCAGCAACGGTCAGTTAAGTGGCGTTCGTTCGAGATGGTCCGGCGGCCCAATTGATCCGGACGGTCGCTTTTAAATCGGACGGTCCACAAAGGTTCTAGTTGGGTTTGGGCTATGCACAACTACCGGTGTGGGGCTTAAGGCTTGGGTCCACATGTCATTCTCTAAAGGCTAAGCAATACGTAGCTAACCTCTGGGATTTCCAACAAAGATCTCGCAATTAAAAGCTAATCATCACCATTAATTCCTAATGATCTCTGCTCTTGGATTGTCGGCGTTAAACAAAAATGGCCCGGTGATGACCGGAGCCTCGCCGGCGTTCTCGGCCATGGCGGCGTGATCCAAAGGTATGAATGAGTTCGTAATAAGCTCGCGCACCTAAAGGAAGTGATGGCGGCGGTTGGGATGGCCTGAAACGGCGGCTAGCCGGCGGTGAGCAGCGACGACCTAAGGCTTAACATGCATGCGATGCTCCAGAGATGCATTGAGCAAATAATGCATGAGTGAGCCACTGGCGTACACCAAGAAGCTCACCAGAGGGTTGAAGTGGCCGGAGAAGCTCTGTGAGTGATTGACCATGGTAATGGCAGCGGTGGTGTTGTGGCTCACGAGGAGGAGTCGCCCTGGGCAAAACCAAAGACAACAAAGGGGTGAGAAAGTTTGAGGGTAACTAGAAGATGGTGACATTGCATGCAATCGGGAAATGGCTTACCCGATTGACACAAGATGACGAATAGGGTTCTTGGCCGACAAAAGGGAGAACACCAAATTCACTAGCTCCTATGAAGCAAACGAGCAATAAGTTGAGGGGAACACATAGTTAGACCCTAAGGCACAAAGTGACGCGGAAGTGATGGAGGGGATCTCACTGGAGACGAAGGTGACCAAAAGAGGTTGCTTGGTACACGCTCTAAAAGCTCCAAAGGCACGATTGTGTCCCGTGAGCTTCAAACAAAAACAAGACCGCGCATTAGGAAAAATAGGGACGGCAAGGAAAATAGAAGCTAAGGAATTTCTTGGCAAGGATCTTACCGAAAAGATGAGCTCGAGCAAGCCTCCCTCCCCTCAGTCAACAGAGGAGAAGTGAGGGAATTGATGGACATGGAGGGGGTTTTAACCTGGGAAGAAGATGGAAATGGAGGCGGCGTTACAAGGAGGAGCTCTAGGAGTGGTCGGGAGGGGCAGTGGCTCACAGTGGTGACAGCATGCAGCAGACCTCGTGCGGCACGTGGCGCTCACGCTCTGAGCATGGCAGCACACTGGAGAAGATGTCTCCGACAAGTGGGTCCAAAGGTCGAGAGCACAACGAGGCGGCTCGGGTCAGTCGACCGGTCGTTAAGTGGTTTTGATCAGCACCGTTTGATCACGAATGAAAGACCTAAATTGGATGGGCCGTTCAGATCGTCCGTCGAGGCGATCCACGAGAGCCACACGATCTCGAATGGACGCCGGTTGAGATTAGTTGGGCCGTTTGGACCGTCTGAGCGACCTTGATCTGGACCGTTGAAAATTCATCAAACAGCCACACGAGGTGCACTTAGTTGGTGTGGCTAAAGCAGTTCACCGAGTTGGAAATGAGCAGGAATAGTATCATCAATTAGGTTTAGGGTTTTTGGTGGTTTAAAACAAACCAATCCTAAGTTGACCAGGCCTCTAAAAATAGGAATAAATTTCCCAAAAATCTGAAATAAATCAGAGGAGTTCTTGGGAACGTCTAGTGTCCCTAAAAATTACTAAACCTCACAGTTCATTAAATATTTTGTACAAAATAAATCCACAACCGAAATAGGTTGATGGATTGAGTTTGAATTTTCTAGGGTTTGAAAACAAATCCCAAAAATTTGGGAAAAAGTATCTTAATTCAAAATAATTATTATAGTATTTGTATAAATTATCTCCAGAGGAGCTTTAGTAGCATTTGTTGCAGTTTTGTTCTTGAGTTTACTTCTTTAAGTGTAGGTTCAAGACTTGCACAAGATTTTCCAAGTGCAATATCTAAAGCAATGCTTGAAAACAATGATGCATGCTTATGAGATGTATATAAATTATTATTAATAAACTTGGGGATGTGACAATGGTGAAATCTCTCACCACATGCTAGGAACTCAAGCCCTTGATCCTTAGATCTCGAATAGCATCCAACTATCTTCTGACCATCCTGTCTTCTCCACAGTCCCCTCCACTTGGGATTCTCGTTACCATGACGATTGCGGTAAGTAGAGGCCGTCGTCGCGTGACCTCCATGTAAAACCAGTTCTTTTCCATGACGACCACGAGTACTTGAATACATTGTGATGTACTCATCGGCCTTCCCGTCATGAAGGCACAGCGTGCATTCTCCAGAAGCCGCCGTGGATCTTCCTGGCATCGCCATCCGATAAAAATACCTGAAGAGCTTCAAGTTTGGTCGCACTCCTAGGTACGCCTCACACAGTTAGGCGAAGATACTAATGTTGGCGATGGAATTTGGGGCCAAATTCACCAACTCCACCCCATAGTACTCCAGAATGCAGGGGAGGAATTTGTGCACCTACCCACCTTAGCGCCGCTTTCGATGTAGGCAAGGAAAGCGGGATTTCCCTATCTTGCGGCTCGAAAAGTGCTCCCCGACCGCTAACCTCCACTTGATCGATACTGTCAAGGAGCATTCCGATTTTCTCCAGTGCCTCAAGCTTCTTCTCACTTAGATTCGAAGCCACCCACTTTGTGATTTGCTTTGATATGGTGAAATTTCTCAAAGGGATGAGAAGTGGTCGGAGGAGGCTTTGAGGTAGGAAAGACAATAAGAGATCGGAAAGGTTTCCTTGGCAAGGAACTGAAGGGGATTGAAAGAAGATCCGAAAGCGTAAAATCTCTAAAGCCCAGCAATAGGGATTTTATAGCTTCAGATCGTTAACCGTAATCAGGAGTTACCCAAAATTCAACGGACAAAACCTTTTTTGTCCAATGGATAGAAAAACTCTTCGATTCCTAAGGCAAGTTCTCAACTTTAAAGTGAACACAAACCACCTCGTATGTCACGACATTAAATGACAGTCTACCCAATACGACTTCATCGAAGAAGGTGTTCACACGACCTGTTCATTTAAAGTTAGGGGCTAGCTAACGAGGATTAAAACCTCTAGGTATTACTTTAATACATAATAAAAGACCATATGTCTTCATGGTCGTAACCCTAAAACTAACGACCTCCTTGGTTGTGAGGATTCGGAGGTTACATAATGGGTACTCTGGTGGGACTAGGTCTGTGCCTAGTTTGACGACTGTAGTCGCCGTAAAAGCTATGAACGGTATCTGGATATGACTCGGTATATTCTTTCTTGAGTGTGATGAATGGAACACGTCTTTGTATATTCCATACCATGCGGCGTTGCATAATCCTAAGACACTGACAACAACTACCATACGGTTGAGTGTCTCATAGACACTCAACCGCAGAGCAGTTGATACATTATCAATTGTCGCCTCGCTCCGACTAGTCTTGACACTTCACAAGGGCGTCTTCTCCAGAGTAATCGCCACCTCTTGGAAGTTATTTAAGCGTGGGCCGAGAAGACAAAAGGGCGTCTGAGACAAGCAAGACCGCAAAATCAGATTGAGAGCAACACAATCGGCTTTAGATTTGTACTTTAAGTCTGATTAGCAAGCATCATACCCAGTGTAGTGATGATTAGTCCCCAGCCGGGTCGTAGACACCCCTGTAAATCTAGTTCGTATCAATAAAGAGCAGTCCCATTATCTCCCAGGAGATCTGTGTCATTTTTCTCTATTTTATATCGTAAGATCGGCGACTCGATCATCGACACCACTCATTAAACATTTGCGTCAATAATCAATTCATTAATCTAGTCTAACTACATTTGCAAGTTGCAACAAACATTTTTTTTGCATCAATTCATTTGGAGATTCACTCATTCGCAGATTCACTACCTCACCCAATCACCCACACGGGCTCACGGCCAAACGGCCTCACCAAGTCACTAGCTCGCCTAACAGTCAATGAGTCACAGTTCCAATACTACCTTCAATAACACAGCACACACAGGCACAAGCCGCACTGCCGCACAACCAAAAAAAATTGGGGATTCACAAATCACAATCACATTTCATTGCCTCACCTCACCAACTCACCGATGCACCGAGCGGCCAATGCCATTGGCTCAGGCACCGACCACAAGTGGCCTCATGCCGACCAGACGGCCTGCTGGCTTAGCACCGCCACCGAGTGGCCGAGGCCGACCGCCTCCCCCTCCGCTCCACGTTGGGCCGTCAAGCCGCCAAGTCGCTGATCGCTTCGGCCTCCCCCTCTGCAGAGTTGCCGACCGCCTCCCCCTTCGCCGCACCGAGCTACCGAGTCGACGGTGAGTCTCACTCCGACTCGATCTCTCTGTGACTCCATCTTTCCCCAAGTGGAACTTATCTATTTGGGGGCGTTCGGCCGTTCCTCACTTCCTCTTCCTCATGTTCTCTGAATTTGCCACTGATTTGGGCCGCCGAGTCGCCAGTTCGCCACTGATTTGGGCCGGCTGGGGCGCTGGGCCTTAAGCCACCATCTACCGGTTGGGCCTTAGCCCTTAAGCCACATGCTTTCTTCAATATTCAACCTCCGACAGTCCGACTCTTCTTCAACCTCCGGGTCTTCTTCAATCTCAGTGGATACTGGATACTCGGGGTACCGTGGTGGGAGGAGGGGTGCTCGAGCACACACAAGCACCTAGGTGGATTCACCCCTGCGTAGCATGCAATCTAGGCTATTTGTTTTGCATCCGACGGCTGAAGGGCTGATGTTTGAGCAAGATGACTATAGCTCCTTGACTTTGTGTTGGACCTGCTATAGAGCTATGAATAGGAGCCTACATTTTTCCTTCTAAAATTCTACTTCTTTTTCACTCAATAGCTATGTGAAACTATGAAGATCAAAGTCTTAAAATCACAGTGAAAGAATTAGGCTGAAACCAAAAAAAATCAAACAACAACCTCTCTCAACCAAGAGGTGGGCGGTCTAACTACACCCAGGCCAGTCTACCGTTCCCTCAGGGTGACAGAAAAACCAGCACGATTTTGGATCCACAAAATAACCTAACTTTTGATCTACGAATCCAAATCACTTGAAATTTCAAACACAACTAAATAGGAAGGTCAGGAACCTATTCCAAATGAAGATATAGATGATCATAGCCAACATTCCAAGAATTTTTTGTTTCAATACAAGAGAGCTCAAAACTAGGTGAAAACGAAAACTTGATCCAAAGACATGTCATAGATGCAGATGGCCAAGATAATCTTAGATCAACTACCATGGGTTGTAGCAAGCTAGATCATAGCAAAAGACCAAGGCAAAACCCTAGAACACAACAACCCAAAAATCTCAAGAAAAAAGCAAGAATAAGAGACAAATCATCTTTGCATGAATTTGATTTGATTAATATCGAGAATTGAGTGTTTACAACCATCGTACCACAGATGATAAAAGCTCACTCATGAGCTCCCAATCTCTAAATTTTCTCTTAATAAATATCTCAAACAATAGCCTCCTATACTCTCTCCACTTTCTCCCAAATCTCAAATTAGGGTTAACTAGGTTTGTGTAACATCCCAAATTTTAGAATAGTTTTGAAGGTTTTAAAAACAAAAGTAACCATTTGATTTTTCTTGTTTAAGTCAAAGCTTAATGTGAATTTTCATAAATTAAAACAATTTAATGTGAATAATCTATACTTCAATTAAATTAAAAAGTTGTTTTATTTGGGTTCCTTGAGTTCGAGAGAATTTTCTGAAATTTTATAGGAATTTTTAGAATTTATTTGCTATTTCTTTGAGCTTGATTCATTTAATCTAATTTCTGAAATTCAAAAATCATTTTAATTCTGGATTTTTCCTAAGGCCAAAATTCCTTTTCTTTTGAGCTAATTCTTTTGCTTTTGGCCCAACCCTTTTTCTCTTTTCCCGCCGACCTGCTTTTCTTCTTGTCCATTTTCTTTTTCTTTTTTCGGCCTAACCAGCCTTCGCTTTCCCCCCACGCCAGCCCTCTCTCCTTTCCCTTCTCTCACTACCGTGTGGACCCACCCCATTAGTGTCTCCTCCTTCTCCTTCCTCCTTGCACCCGTTTCCTTACCGCGTCCGAGCCGGACATGAGCTGCCGTCGTGCGCCACTCAAATCATCCCCTTAAGACCTATTTAAAGGTGGCCACCCATATCAATACTTTCGCCTCATCCACCTCTCCCAAAGCCCCAAGTTGCCATCCCGAGAGCATCGTCAAGTTTGTCAGCTTTTTGCTGTGTTTCGAAGTTGTCCGACGTCCTCCGCTTGAGCCGTCTTCACCATCGAGTTTGCGCCGTCACGTTCTACACGGTGCTTTCTCCATCTTTCCCAAAGGACCGCCGCTTCATCGACGCCCTTCTTCCCCAAAACCGGCCACCGCCACCACCACCCCAATCTTCTCTCCAGTGAGTCCCTCGCCTATCTGAGTGTGTCACCTCGAGCTACTCCTTGTCCTCTTCAGGTTCCCTCCCTTTTCCCTCTATCTCTGTCACCGAGTGCTAGCCATGACCTTCCTCCACTATCGCCGGCCATCTTCACCTAGCCGCTTGTCTAGCCACTCTTTGGCTGCCCCGAGGAGCCCTCTGTGTTCCTTGCGCTGCTACTATTCCCGTGCTAATCTTCGTTCTCTCTGGGCGTTGCCGAATCCCCACACCCGAGCTTCGCTCCACCGCCTTTGTCGAGCTACTACCACCTGAAGGATCACCTCAACACCACCGTTAAATTTTTGTCCTTGGATAACCCTACCTTGCCTCTGGTCACCATCGCCACCGCACGCCTTGTCGCCGATCGTGCCTCCCCTATTCCTCTCTGTCCCTCTCTCTATGCCACCTCAGTAGCCACGTCTACTTTGTCGCCCATGTGTCATCTATTTAGCGTATACGTGGTAGTCCATGTGGTAAGCTCGAGCCAAAAACCCGTAGACTCAGCTCACCATGAACCTAGTCCCTGCTGAGTGGGTCCCACATGTCAGTATTAAATTTATTTTCCTTTAGAAATTTAATTCGGCCGAAAATCCTTTCTCCTCGCGATGTCATGATCACGGTGAGTCTAGAATTTTCTTTTGAAAGAAAAATTCTAAAATTCATAGTAGTGTTTTCTCTCTCTTTTTCCTTTCCCCAAAAATATTCGAGAGTCCATTCTCCTTCGTTCGAACTCGATTCAATCCATTCAAATTCCTAAATTCATCTAAAATCGAGCTCTTTCTTTTAGAGTTCGCTTTACTATTTTCTGGATTTTATTTGAATTTATTTGTGTTTCGCCTGTTGTTTTCTCTATCGTTAGATGACTTTGTTTCATGGAGCGAGAGCGAATAAACTTTGAAGATCCAAGTGTGGTAACTGAGCAAAGTCAAAGCCAAGGCAAGTCGTAGTCCTTTGATCATATTGAACCTATGATTTTAAAATTATATTGTTTTATATCAAATTGCATTATATCTTTATATGAGCGCTTTTGGAAATAGTTAATCACATATTTGTCGTTGTGCCTCCATTGAATATTTAAATACCAAGAATCACTTGTCACAATAAAATGGTCATTACATTAGTTGGACATAATTGTATCACCAATATGGGTATCATAGAGATGCTCAGTCATGCTTAGTTGCGATGGGTTCATGATCACATGTTCAATAATGTTAAATTTGACTTAATGAGAAATGGAATTGTGGCAGTGACGAGGATTAAAATCTCTATGTATTACTCTAATACATAACAAAAGACCGTATGTCTTCATGGTCATAACCCCTAAGGCTAACGACCACTGTGGTCGTAAGGATTCCAGAGGTTACATAATGGGTACCCTGGTCGGATGAGGTCCTGTACCCAATCCTCAACCAGATGACTGCTCGTAGAAGCAATGAATTGGCATTCGGATCTAACTCCGAGTATATTCCTTACCGTGTGATGAATGGAACACATGTCATATTTGCTCCATACCACGCGACATTTCATGGTCCTAAGACACTGACAACAACTACCGAACGGTTAGTAATTTATCAACCGCTGCCTCACTCCGACCAGTCGCGGCATTTCCAACAGGCGCCTCTTCAATGAGCAACTGCCACCTCTTCGACGGTTACTTAAAGATGGAGTGCGTAGGACAAAGGGCATCAGATTGAAGCACTGCAATCGGGCATTAGATTCATGTTTCAAGTCTGATTCTGCAATATAGCAAGAATTACATTCAGTGTAATTAGGACTAGTCCACTGCCTCGTCGAGGACATCCCCTATAATAGCCAGTTCATAGCAATAAAAGAGCAGTCCTAATCTCTCCCAAGAACTATAACACCCTGATTTTGGAGCCTTTTTGAACCTTCAAAATAAAAAGAACTATTTTATTTTGATGAGAATTCAAAGATTAACTCGAAATTTCAGGATGGATTTCAAATTGACTAACTCAAAATTCAACTAAAATTTCTTGGTGGTTTGTTGAGTTTGTTGGAGCTTTGGTGACCTTCCCCTTTTTCTGTGCTTGCTTTGCTCTCCTTTGGGCTAGACCTCCTTAGGTCTAGACCTCCCCCCAAGTGCTTGTACCTTCCCCGGTCTAAACCTCCTTCTGTGGTTCCTTCCCAAGTTTAGACCTCCTTCGATTGGTCCTGGGCGGCTCGATCTTGAGGGCACGTTTGGATGGTCCGAACATCCCACTTCCTCCGGGTCATTCGATCCACATCGAACGGCCCCAATTTGTTGGTGCGCTTCGCTGGTCCGAACATCCCAGTCGCCTCGCTCCGTTCGATCTAGATTTGATGGCTCTAGTTCTTCCTGCGTACCCTTGCCTCCGCAGACCTCCCCCTTTGTAGATCTAACCGTTAGGACCTCCCCTTTTGAGATCCTAACCGTTCAAACCTCTCCCTTTGTAGATCTGACCATTAGGACCTCCCCTTTGGAGATCCTAACCGTTCAGACCTCCCCCTTTGTAGATGTGACCGTTAGGACCTCCCCTTTAGAGATCCTAACCGTTCAGACCTCCCCTTTGTAGATCGACCGTTAGGACCTCCCTTTGGACATCCCAACAGCTCGGACCTCCCTTTGTAGATCTCGATCGTTAGGACCTCCCTTTGGAGATCCTAACTGTTCGATTCTCCCCCTTTGTAGATCATTGTTAGGACCTCCCTTTGGAGATCCTAACCGTTCGAACCTCCCCTTGTAGATCGACCGTTAGGACATCCCCTTGGAGATCCTAACCGTTCGGACCTCCCCTTTGTAGATCTGACCGTTAGGACCTCCCCTTTGGAGATCCTAACCGTTCGAGACCTCCCTTGTTACATCGACCGTTAGGAGATCCTAACCGCTCAGACCTCCCCTTGTAGATCGACTGTTAGGACCTCCTTTGGAGATCCTAACTGCTCGCACCTCTCCCTTGTTACATCTGACCGTTAGGACCCCCCCTTTGGAGATCCTAACCGTCCAGACCTCCCCCTTTATTAGATCTGACCGTTAGGACCTCCACTTTGGAGATCCTAACCGTTCAGACCTCCCCTTTGTTAGATCTGACCGTTAGGACCTCCCCTTTGGAGATCCTAACCGTTCAGACCTCCCCCTTTGTTAGATCTGACCATTAGGACCTTCCCTTTGGAGATCCTAACCGTCCAGACCTCCCCTTGATTTAATCCGGCCATCAGGACCTCTCCATTGTGGTGTCTGTTGAGCCTCCTGTCCGCAGGACCTTCCTTTGAGCTTTGACTGGTCCCACTTGGCAGTCACACCCATGTTTCTTTATCCTTTGACTATGTCCTTGTGTAAGGGAGTCTCCCCCACATTTAATGCATGTTGTATCACATTAAATGCTACCACTTTTTGCAGCACCCGTGCCATACTTTTGTCACATCCTTGCACCTTCCATTGTCCTCTTCACCAACTCATGAACACCAGATCTTGGGAAAGCTCAATGGCTCTAGCTATATATAGCTTGGTCAGCCCTTCCTCTTTACTCTTTTGCTCATTTCCACCCTCTGGTTCCATCGTCAAGCTCTTGGACCTTTTCCAAAGCTCTCCGGACCTCCTCCAGCAAGCTCTTTGGACCTCCTCCCGATCACCTAACATCTCTGTCGGTTTTATTTTGGAGTTTTATTCGAGTTTCTTTGGATCTTACTTGAGCTTTATTTAAGTTATTTTGTTTTCCCACCATGTAGATTATGACGGCGAGGAGGAAAAAGGGTCCCTTGAAGAGGAAGAAGAAGCTCAAGACTACGAGCAAGGCAAGTTGTACCCTTGACCATATTGCACCTATTATTTCAAGATACTTATGTTCTGTTTCAAAGATGTATGCATGCTTACTTTTACTAAGTTATTTCAACACCTATCTTTCTGTTCATAGCTATGCCTAATTCCATTGTATGGCCACTGTCTATGTTGAACTAACTTCATTGTCACCATACATAAAACCTGGTTTATACAATAATGAGAACCAGTGGCTCTTGAAAAATTCATGCTTAGACGTTCTTAGACCAAAATCTTAATTTGGGATCTATTTTTACGCTCAGACCCAAAATATCTAATGTTTTTAAAGTCATGACATTGGGTTGTCATGGAGGTTTTGATAAATGGTTTGGAAAAACAGAAATAGAAAAATGGATTTGGTCTTGAGCGAATTGGTTTGTTTGGCTGGTGCATGTCTATGCACAGGCTCAACTCGGGTAGTGTTGAGGCCCAGGGGTTTTGTGTTAGCCGCCCAAGCCATATGAGGACCGGTCTGCGAGCCGCATCTTGCTAGCCCCCTCGTACAACCACATGTCTTGTATGGGCGGGACCTGGCCGATTAATTTGCAAAGCTCCATCATGGTTGATCCCGTTGATGCTGTGGGTAGTCATATGACGACCTTTGGAGTCCCACCTGGCGCAAGAGGGGGCCTGAACCCTACGGATGGGTAATCCAAAGGGGGTGAAACCTTAGTGAGGGTGGACTGCGTTGGAGTAATACTTCGTAAAGGCCTTGTCATGTGCTTTAGACCTCTCACCAAAGGAAGTGTGAGGTGGCGTTGACGGATGCCAAACAAACTAGAGAATTCATTGTTGGAAATATGCCCTAGAGGCAATCATAGAGATGATTATATTTCATTATGTTCACAATATTTGATAATATGTTATCTTCTTCCTTAAATGAATCATCAGTCATGAAGATTAACGAGTATGTGACTTGTTGGTGAAGCTCCTTTTAACTTATGATGATGTCGTTCTAAAAGTATCCCTGGTCGAAAGTCACTGGTCGGAACACTAGTGACTCTACGACCAGCACATGTATTGATTGATGACCACGTCTCACCGGTCATGGATATAGGGATATCGAATCAATAATGTGGACACGTGTTAGAGAACATGGTGTTGGATAAGACCCACCTTGAGACACTATTGAGATTGTTATGATTCTATGTGTCGTTAGTTGGTCTCAAGCTATGATGATGTACAATCCTTAGACTTGAGATCAGCATGGTTTCCTACATGTAATAGCACTCTTAGGGGTTGCCAAACGCTGCTCAGAATCGGGTGGTTATAAAGGTATCTTTCGGGTATGCTATGAAACATGCAGAGGGATGTGATTGGTCGGATATGGATTTGCCCTCCTAACATAACAGAGAGATATCTGGGCCCTCAAGTGGTCGGATAAAGAAAGTGCATGGCCATGCCCTTTGGTGGTCGAAGAGTTCGACCACATAAGGTTATCCGATACTCGATCGAAAAGCATTGAACAGTCCATGGATGACACAACATCTCACCCGGAGTTCAACCAGATATCGTGAGGCAAAGGAGAATACATGAGAAAAACAGTTCGACCACTCGGATGGTCGTATGGAGATACAAGCAAGTCGAGATCGTCGAGCGTAATCACAGAGTGGTGAAACCAAGTCGTAAGGAGTTCTGAGTTGGTCGTGATCAAATCTGAACCGTTGTATAGAGATAGGACTGGTCGTAAGTGATGAGGACACAGTCGTAGATCATATTGCATTAAGGTTCGTCCGATATAATTTGTGTGTATTCGGGAATCGTTATGTCCTGCTAGGAACCGCTACGACTCGTGGCCAAAAGGGTTTTAGTCACAACCGAACTACACATGAACCTAACGGGTCACACACTTAACGGTTGGAATGTACCGGTCTGAATCTGATTCGTAATGGCGTGTTTGGATAGGATCCGCATGGGCACTATATAAGGAGATGCATGAGGTTTGTTGGGAGAAGGAGTTGGCGTGAGTTGCCCTCTCAAACCCTAGCCGCCTTCTTGAGAGCCTCCCGTGCGATTTGGTGCTAGCACACCGTCATTTGTTGTTCCTTCCCCGGACGTGGATACCATAGAGGCGCTTCTACGTTGTTGCACTTTAAGCGATCTGCGATCTTCGCAAGGAACTGCAGAGGTGCTGAAGGAGACGATCAACTCACGAGGACGCTGGACGATCGACTACGACCACTACATCGACGCGCTCTTCGTCAGACCAAGCTGCTCCGACGCTTCTTCCGCTGCTCTGCGCGTCTAGTGGTAACGATCTGTGATCATCTACTTGCTTGGCTTCCTGGTTTGCGTGGTAGAAATTTTGTTTATAGCTATCGTAGCCTACCCCACGACCCAACAGTGGTATCAGAGCCATCCTGCGTAGTTTTTGATCTGGATCAATCACATATATTTGATATGTGGTAGTAGTAGATTGGATCTATTCTTTGGTCGGTCCTGTAACCTAGATCAGTTTATATAGATGGAACGACCTAAACCCTGGTCGATAAGATCGATCAATTTTTCGGTGGTAATAGATGGGTCTACGAGGAGGTATGAGCTTATGAGGACCAGATGGTTTATTGCACTTGTTCATGACCGGTCAAGCATATCACTCCTACCGGTCGAATTCGCCATCGGAGTATGCCGGATCGTGGTCGTATCAAGGCATTGATCGGATTGGTTCGAAATAGGGCTAATTTGATTAACCCGATGATTTCCAAGGCTCAGATACGTGAATAAGATTCATGTTTTGGAAAAAGTGTCGCCGTGTTGGGTATTCGTACCACGCGCTATAGGTAGTGTGTGCTCATGTCATCCGTTAGAATTGGATTCTGTGCATAACTTGTTTTTGCAGGGATTGATGTGAATAGTATGACCCATGATGTTTCATGTATGAGATGCATGTATGCGTGTAATGTTCATGACCTGCGTGTCATGTTAATTGCAGCCCAAGGCTGTCTATATTTGTATAACGGCCTGTGTGTCGACTTGTGATGCTTCTTTACTCCTTGTGTTTCATTACTAGTGCTATTAGAAATAATGGCTTAGTGGGAGTGCTTGGAGGAGTCGGCCACTTGAAGACATGGTGAACAGGATGCATGGCGATGGAGATTACCATGAAGAAGGGTCATGCTATATCACAATGCAATTTGATGGTCTGTGAATGCCTTTACATTCTGTTCATTTATTTCTATGCATGTTATTTTGCTTTTTTGCTTTTGACATGGTAGAAGTAAAATTCCCTCACATAATATTAAGTTAAATTGATGCCCTCCCAAATATGTCGCACCATCCAAAGTCATGTATTTTAATGGTAGGTCTTGCCAAAGCAGAGTGCCATTAACTCTCCTTGACTAGATGGGTTTGTGTCGAACACTTACACGGGCATTGGTTTAACTTAACAAGGTTATCATAACAGTTGTGGACCTTGGGGCATAAAGGTTGGAGTCTTAGAAGCATAAAGATCTTGCCCAACAACAAGAGTCATATAGTAGATATGATTAGCAAAGGTTGCTTACCATTTTCACTAGTCTTCTAGCAAAGTGAAGCCAAAGCTCACTAGTTGATTAAATGATTATGGATCTTGAATCATTAAATGTCATAAGAGGATGTGGTGTTTAGTGGGAGTATCTATATTAAATTGTTTAATAGAAGTTACTTCAATTGAACATATGTCTTAGTTTTGCATATATTTTATGTTGTAGATCATGGCACCAATCTTTGTACCTACATCGAGCTTTTGCTTTACGTTCGATACTTGAAAGGGAAAAACTTAATGGAACAAATTTTGCGGATTGGTCCAACTCGAGAATTGTTCTCGAGCAAGATAAAAGGAACATGTTCTAGAAGAACCAATTCCAGAAGTGCCTACAGAAAATGCTGCTGCTGCTATTAAAACCGCCTATAAAAAGGCATGTGATGAGTCCCTTGATGTTAGCTATCTCATGCTTGCTGCTATGAACTCAGACCTTCAGAAGCAGTTTGAGAACATAGAGGCCTACGATATGATCGTAGCGCTCAAAGGCATGTTTGAGACACAAGCAAGAACTGAGAGATTTGAGATCTCAAAGAACTTGTTTGGATGTAAGCTAGCTGAGGGTGGTCCGGTGAGCCCTCATGTAATCAAAATGGTTGGTTACACACAGAGCTTGGAAAAACTTGGTTTTCCACTTAGCCAAGAGTTGGCTACAGATTTGATTCTTGCTTCGCTTTTTGAAAGCTATGGCGATTCATTTTGAACTTCCATATGAGCAGCTTAGACAAGAATCTCACTTGAATCGCATATGATGCTTAAGGCAATGAGAGGGTAGCATTAAGAAATGCAACAATCATGTGATGATGGTGCAAAAGAGTACAAGCTTCAAGAAGAAGGCTAAGACTTGGGTCAAGAAAAAGGGCAAGGCTAAAGTTTCGGATGAGATCCAAACCAATAAACCTAAACCCAAGACTAAGTCTAGCCCGACTCAAGAGAATGAATGCTTTTCTTGCAAAGAGCTAGGCCATTGGAAGAGGAACGCAAGAAATACCCGTGATCACAAAAGGAATGGTGAGACTAAAACTTCCACTACAGTATTAATGTTATAGATGTTTTTCTTCTTGACTCTTCTGTTAACTCATGGGTATTTGATACTGGATCGGTTGCTCATATTTGCAATTCGATCTGAGTCTAACAAGAAGTAGGATGATTGCAAGGGCGAGATGGATCTTGGCGTCGGGAATAAAGCAAGGGTTGCTGCATTAGCCGTCGGGACTTTGCCATTACTCTTGCCTTCAGGATTTATTATGGAATTAAATAATTGTTATTACGTTCCAGCCATTAGTAGAAACATTATCTCTGCCTCATGTTTGATGGCGAGATAGTTATAAATTCATTATAGAGAACAATGGTTGTTCTATATTTTTGAATGAAGTGTTTCATGGCTATGCACCTATTTTGAATGGGTTGTTTATTTCAAATCTTGATGATGCATCACCTATAATATTAATGCGAAAAGGCTTGGCCTAATGAAATAAATTCCACTTTTATTTGGCATTGTCGTTTGGGTCACATAAGTGAGAAGCATGAAAAAGCTCCATAATGATGGAACTCTAAACTCATTTGATTTAGAATCATTTGAAACATGCGAGTCTTGCCTCAGTCGGAAAGTTGACCAAGACACCTTTCAGCGGTCGTAGTGAAAGGGCGTCCACACCGCTTGGCACTCATACATCTTGATGTGTGTGGACCAATAAGTCTGACGACACTAGAGGTGGTTTTCGATTACTTCATTACTTTCACCGATGACTATAGTAGATATGGATATATCTACTTAATGAGGCACAAGTCGGAATCCTTTGAAAAGTTCAAGGAGTTCGAGAATGAAATCTGAGAATCAACTTGGCAAGACAATCAAATCTTTACGATCGATCGTGGAGGTGAGTTTTGAGCCATGAGTTTGGCGATCATTTGAAACAATGTGGAATTGTTCCACAACTTACACCACCCGGCACTCCACAATGGAATGGGGTGTCCGAGCGGCGTAATAGGACCTTGTTGGACATGGTTCGATCAATGATGAGCCAATCGGATCTGCCATTGTATTTTTGGGGTTATGCTCTAGAAACTGCCGCTTTCATTTTAAATAAGGTACCATCAAAATCAATAGATAAGACACCATATGAGATGTGGACTAGGAAAAGTCCTAGTTTGTCTTTTCTAAGGATTTGGGGATGTGATGTCTATGTTAAACGTTTGACGTCTGATAAGCTCACACCCAAATCAGATAAATGCTTCTTTATAGGATATCCTAGGAAACCAAAGGATATTATTTCTACAACCGGAAGAAGACAAAGTTTTTGTTGTCCGAAATGGTGTCTTTTTGGAGAAAGAGTTTCTTTCAAAAGGAGTCAGTGGGAGAAAGGTGCAACTCGAAGAAATTCGAGAAACATCTGAAAGTGTTTCAACTCCTATTGAACCTCTACTAGATGAACAAATTGTTGTTGAACCTGTAGATAAGGCACCAGCCCCACGTAGATCTAAAAGGCCGCATCAATTGCCTACAAGATATGGGCATGACGTATTATTATTGAATAATGGTGAGCCTAAGACTTATGAGGAAGCGATGATGGACCCAGACTCTGAGAAATGGCTTGGAGCCATGAAATCCGAAATAGATTCCATGAGAGAAAATCAGGTTTGGAACCTGGTCGATCCACTTGATGGTGTCAAAACCATTGAGTGCAAATGGATCTATAAGAAAAAGATTGATATGGATGGAAATGTTCACATTCATAAGGCTCGACTAGTCGCAAAAGGTTTTCGACAAGTTCAAGGAGTTGACTACGATGAGACTTTCTCACCGATGGCGATGCTTAAATCTGTTGGGATTATTCTAACTATTCTTTGCATATTTCGACTATGAGATATGGCAAATGGATGTCAAAACAGCTTTCCTTAATGGAAACCTAGATGAGGATGTGTACATGACACAACCTGAAGGTTTTGTCGATCCAAATAATGCTAGCAAAGTATGCAAACTTCAAAAGTCCATTTATGGGTTGAAGCAAGCATCTCGGAGTTGGAATATACGTTTTGATGAGGAGATCAAAAGGTTTGGTTTCGTCAAGAACAAAGAAGAACCTTGTGTTTACATGAAGGTTAGTGGGAGCGCACTTGTTATTCTGATCTTGTATGTAGATGACATACTACTGGTCGGAAATGACATTCCGATGCTAGAATCTGTTAAATCTTCATTAAGAAAAAGTTTCTCAATGAAAGATTTAGGAGATGCAGCATATATCTTGGGAATAAGGATCTATAGAGATAGATCTAAGAGGCTAATTGGATTAAGCCAGGAAATGTACATAGACAAAGTGTTGAATCGGTTCAACATGCAAAATTCCAAGAGAGGATTCTTGCCCATGGCACATGGCATTAATCTTAGCAAGGATCAGTGTCCTTCGACCACTGATGAGCGAGACAAAATGAGTGATATTCCATATGCCTCGGCCATTGGATCTATCATGTACGCCATGATATGTACACGACCAGATGTATCATATGCTCTAAGTGTTACGAGCAGATACCAAGTTGATCCCGGTGAAGGTCACTTTGGGCGGTGTGAAAAACATTCTTAAGTACTTAAGAAGGACTAAGGATGTGTTCCTAGTTTATGGCGGTGATGAAGAGCTCGTTGTAAATGGTTACACCGATGCAAGCTTCCAAACCGACAAAGATGATTATCGTTACTTAATCTGGTTTTGTATTCATTTTGAATGGAGGTGCGGTGAGTCGAAAAGTTCCAAGCAAGAGACGGTTCTTGATTCCACAACAGAGGCCGAGTACATTGCGGCTTCGAAGTCGCAAAGGAAGGTGTTTGGATAAGGAATTTTATTGCTGAGTTGGGTGTGGTTCCTAGTGCCTCAAGCCCAATGGATCTCTATTGTGACAACAATGGAGCGATTGCGCAGGCTAAGGAGCCTAGATCACATCAGAAGTCCAAGCACATACTCAGGCGTTATCATCTCATTCGCGAATTGGTGGATAGAGGAGATGTTAAGATATGCAAAATTCATACAGATTTAAATGTTGCTGATCCGTTGATAAAGCCTCTCACACCGCCAAAGCATGAGGCGCACACAAGAGCTATCGGTATTAGATACTTAAATGATTGACACTAGTGCAAGTGGGAGACTGTTGGAAATATGCCCTAGAGGCAATCATAGAGATGATTATATTTCATTATGTTCACAATATTTGATAATATGTTATCTTGTTCCTTGAATGAATCATCAGTCATGAAGATTAACGAGTATGTAACTTGTTGGTGAAGCTCTTTTTAACTTATGATGATGTCGTTCTAAAAGTATCCACAGTCGAAAGTCACCGGTGAACACTAGTGACTCTCGACCACACATGTATTGATTGATGACCACGTTTCACGGTCATGGATATAGGGATATCGAATCAATAATGTGGACACGTGTTAGAGAACATGGTGTTGGATAAGACCCACCTTGAGACACTATTGAGATTGTTATGATTCTATGTGTCGTTAGTTGGTCTCAAGCAATGATGATGTATAATCCTTAGACACGAGATCGGCATGGTTTCCTACATGTGTAATAGCACTCTTAGGGGTTGCCAAACGCTTCGTCAGAATCGGGTGGTTATAAAGGTAGCTTTGGGTATGCTATGAAACATGCGAGAGGATGTGACTAGTCGGATATGGGATTTGCCCTCCTAACATAACAGAGAGATATCTGGGCCCTCAAGTGGTCGGATAAAGAAAGTGCATGGCCATGCCCTTTGGTGGTCGAAGAGTTTGACCACATAAGGTTATCCGATACTCGATCGAGAAAGCATTGAATGTCCATGGATGACACAACATCTCACAGGAGTTCAACCAGATATCGTGAGGCAAAGGGAGAATACATGAGTAGGTGCTTAGTTCGACCGACTCGATTTGGTCGTATGGAGATACAAGCAAGTCGTGACCGGTCGAGCGTAATCACAGAGTGGTCGAAACCAAGTCGTAAGGAGTTATGAGTTGGTCGTGATCAAATCTGAACTGGTCATATAGAGATAGGACACGTCATAAGTGATGAGGACCTGGTCGTAGATCATATTGCATTAAGGTTCGTCCGATATAATTTGTGTGTATTCGGGAATCGTTATGTCTGCTAGGAATCGCTTCGACTCGTGGCGAAAAGGGTTTTCGAGTCTGGCAACCGACTACACATGAACCTAACGGGTCACACACTTAACGGGTTGGAGCAGGACCCGATCTGAATACGATTCGTAAGCGTGTTTGGATAGGATCCGGCACGGGCACTATATAAGGAGATGCATGAGGCTATTGGGAGAAGGGAGTTGACGTGAGTTGCCCTACTAAAACCCTAGCCGCCATCTTCTTGAGAGCCTCCCCGTGCGATTTGGTGCTAGCACACGGCGTCACGGTTGTTCCTTCCACGGGCGTGTGGATACCATAGAGGCGCTTCTCGTTGTTACGCTTTAAGGGCGATCCGCAATCTTCGCAAGGAACTGCAGAGGTGAAGGAGACGATCAACTCACGAGGACGCCGGACGATCGACTCGACCACTACATCGGCGCTCTTCGTCGGACGGTGCTCTCGAAGCTTCTTCATTGCTGCTCTGCGCGTTTAGTGGTAACGATCTGTGATCATCTACTTGCTTGGCTTCCTGGTTTGCGTAGTAGAAATTTTGTTTATAGCTATCGTAGCCTACCCCGCGACCCAACATTCATGTCATGTGGGTAAAGCTGTACACCTCTGTAGAGCGTAAATCTATTCGAATAGCCGTGTCCACGGTTATGGACATGCTAGCAAAGACACTCAAAGTTAGCTCTTGGTTTTGGTTTTCAAAAGATTTATGAAATTGGTTTTGGATTTCTATGCAATTGGTTTATGGGTGGGGTGCCATGTGATAGGAGGGTATCCTTCACACTTTGTTGATGAATGTTATCTAACTGAAAAATGGAATTTACAAAATGAATTTTAGATATTGTATAACTGCCTTGAAACTTAATACTTGTATTTGAAATAAACTTGGCTTTGTGCAAAATTAACCATATAAGCTCTCCTTTGATATCCATGTATGCATGTCATATTGTTATTTGACAGGTGTGACTTGCGAGCACGGTTGTTGTGATCATTCTTGCTTGATTGATGAATTGAGCAGGAGGAGACTTCTTTGACGATGATGAAGATCAAATCAATTAGGCTGCGCCCTCCAGCCAATTGCCTGTGGTGTATTGGATGGATTTTGCCTTCTGTTTCCGCTGTGTATTTTGCTTTGTTGCTTAAGCCTGTAAGCAACCTTTGTAATCAACTCTTTTGCTGCTAATAAAGTCTTCGGTGGATGTATGCTATCACTTGTATTTCCTGTGAGAACTAGCCATTGATCCTTGGGACTGGTTCAAATCACAATGGACTTACGGTCTCTACAAACCCCACAACCTCCTGGTGTTGGTGCTGCAAAGGTTCCTCAGGATGTGCCAAGCGGTACTACCTGGCCTTCATGCGATACTACCGTATGAGAGTGTGGTGTTTGCGGAGGGCTTAAGCTCCAGACTTGCCTCAGTCGGGCCCTTTTTCCTTGGCGGTCCCTCAGGAGACCTGCGTGATGTCACAGGAGCCCTTTGCGGTCTTTCCAGGAGGTCCTGAAGGACCTCTCGGGTTGTCCCTGGGTCGGGTCTCCACAAGAACTATTTGCCATTTTCCTCTATTTAGTTCGTAACATCAGCGACTCGATCGTCGACAACTGGAGCCGTTCACAGGGAAGAAGATGTTGACTTCTTGAAGATTACTTCGCCCAAGCATTCCTTATCCACTTCCTTTGCTCCATCATCGCTCATGCAAACATGGCAGGGACTTACGATGAGGAAAACTGGTTTGACCTGGCGGACTACTCCAACCTCGACATGGACACATGCATCCACACCATGGAAGAAAATGAGATGTCATCATCCTCCTCCTCCTTCGCTGACTCGCCATCCACTGAGATTGGCGAAATCGACCGGATGGATGAGGATACACCGCCGCCAACAATGGTGCTCTTAGAGGAACTGCTTGTTCCGACTAGTTCAGAACGTTCGAACACCTCTACAAGCTGGGTCAATCCAACCGGCAGAAGTGACAACGGGAGCCCAGTGCTGCAATCAGAGAGTCCATGTACTCCCGATATTGTCATGGGTGACCAGTATTCGCCAACGACTCCTACGTATTCTGGGGGCCAAGCGACATCTTGTAAGGGTATAGATGAAGTTATCATTGATTGTAGGCCAATTGGGCATG
The DNA here is from genome assembly GCA_036346405.1 of Phyllostachys edulis. Lineage (NCBI taxonomy): Eukaryota > Viridiplantae > Streptophyta > Magnoliopsida > Poales > Poaceae > Phyllostachys > Phyllostachys edulis. The sequence goes on along the minus strand of CM070554.1, from coordinate 40,678,162 downwards.
GTGAAACTCATTATACGATTGGTAGTCTGCCGGATTATGCTGAGTCCACCACAAAGCCCACCAGTGGCAGTAATCTCCGACCGCTCCCCATCGTGGAGGCTCCTTGTGGAAGCCCTAGAAGGCTCTCCCTTAGCTACGATGGGAGTTTCTCGGAAGAACACTGTTGGCGCCACGAAGTTAACACAATCAGATATACCAATCCGGATGCCATGCACGATCCTCTATGGGTTAACTCGCCACCACTTCTTTGGTGGAAATGGTGCAGTGCTCAAGCACCAACTACGAAAACAACCGAAGCGATAGGCGTGCATTAGTTAATTCACATGTTCCTACCCCATCGCAAGTAAGGAATCAGGCAGGGCCAACCAGAAGGTTGAGGGAAAACTCGACTCATCGGACGCCTTGCAAGTGGAAATCTGCCACGACCCTCGGTAATGATACAAAACCTACAACGAGGCCGATATCTTGAATAATCCGACCACAGCTTTAGCAGAACTCTAGGTTATGTTAAACTGCGTGTCATGTGTCGAGATCCTCCAACAAACCATGCAGCGTCTGAAAATGTACTGGGGAGCGGAGGAATTCACAAAGTCACATGATGACCTCGTCCCCCTCCTCTCTTAGTAGAGGACAACATGGTCGAGAGAGGATCAATCAACGCTAAAAGCCCCTCGTGAGGTTCCGACCAGAAATCACGAGGCAGACTCTTCACAATGCCACTCCTCCTCCTCGCCAAGAGGAACGACCACTTGATTCAGGCGATCTCAGGCATCATCTAAACCAGGTAAGTGGTCAAAGATATTATCATAATGTCCATGACGGGGTTGGGACATCGGATCCTAGATATATAAATCTAAGGAACCGATCCCCGATTGACTATAATCCGGCTCCTTTTCCGAGAAGGTGCCACAACTCCATTATAGGTCACGGCGTTTTGGCTAGTCTCCAAGTTGTTAGATTGACCTACGAGTTCAGCCAACATAGAGAAGTTCAATGGGACTCAGAACCCACTAGAATTTTTTCAAATTTATTCTACCGCCATCAAGGCCGCTAGTGGTAATGATAACGTGATGGCAAATTATTTTTCCCACGGTCCTTGAAGGGTCTGCCCGGTCATGGTTGCTTAACCTACCGGTTGAATCTATCTATACTTGGGAGCAGCTTCCGATACTCTAATCGCCAACTTTCAAGGGGCGTACAACCGCCTCGAAAGGAGGATGATCTTCATCGGAAGAAGTAGAAGACCAATGAAACTCTTCGACAATATATCAATAGATTCAGTCAAGTTCAAAATTCCATCCTAGAGATCGCGAGAATCTTCTATCATCCGAGCTTTTAAAGCGAGAATGAGAATTGCGGTTTCACGGAGGATGTTGCTATAAATCCTCTCTGAACGATCGTCGAACTTTTGACATGGCGGATAAGTACATGGCCGCTAGTGAAGTGTTGAATGGTATGAAGCTATTGATCAAAAAGACAAAAAAATCCCTAGTCGGGTCTAGAGAAGCAAGAGAAGAAAAGCAAGAAGTCTCTCAAGAACAATAAGAATCACAAGTCCGACAACAAGAATGTCCTTCGATTCCAGAAAAGTTTGCCAAGGGCAAGAAAGACTTCACTGGTCAGAACAAAGCTAAGGCTCCGACCAGTGACTTCAAGAAAACTAAGAAGTGCTATCCACTTCACAAGGCAGTAGGGCATGATCTGTGCACCTGCCGGGCCTAGCAAAGTAAACTAGAGGATTACTACTCTGGTAAAGGACCTTTCCCCTCTATAACATAACTTGGAGAATCAAGCTCCAAGAAGGACAAAGATGGCGATGAAGAGATGGACTACCAAGAGCCGCAACATACGGTGGATATGATCTTTGGAGGATTCTCCTCGTACGATTCGAGACACTATCTAAAGGTCGTGGAGCGGGAGGTCAACCTTGTCGAGTCTCCGATCACTGTCAAGCCATCTCGGTGGTCGGAAACTATAATCTCCTTTAGCAAAGAAGACTGCCCCATCCCGTCGACTCGAACAAGTAGATTTCCTATCATAGTTGAAGCTACTATTAACAATTGTAAAGTTAATCGAGTCTTACTAGATGGAGGTAGTTCTTTAAATTTTTTGTTTGCGGGAGCATTGGAAGAGATGCAGATCCCCAGATCCAAGGTAAAACATGTGAAATATGCCTTCCATGACATAGTTCCTAGTTCTACCGCCAAACCGATAGGATAGCTATCCCTACCGGTTACGTTAAGAAGACCTGACTACTTCCGAACAGAAAAAATTCTATTTGATGTGGTGGATTTCAAAACCGCATACAATGGAATCCTCGGTCGTCTAGCTAAAGAAAAATTCCTGATAGTCACGCACTACGGTTATCAGAGTCTAAAGATGCCAGGACCAAAAGGTGTCATGACGGTTCGAGGAGACCAAAAAAATGGCTTATGCATGTGATCGAAAGTCCTTAGAACTGGTCAATGAGCTTCCGACCAGGGAAACTAATCTGCGTACCATGCAGGTCAAGCACTCGATGCCAAAGATGGCGCCAAAGACTTCCAACCAGATTGATGTTCCACTCGGCAAACGTGTTCCTCTGGAAAGCGCCAACACTCCAACTGGGTCAAGAAACGCTAATGCGTCTACGAAAAGGTACTGGTCGGAGCAGGACTCGACCTCAAATAGGAAGAGTCACTCGTCTCATTCCTCCGAGCAAATCAGGATGTATTCGCCTGGCAGGCGTCCGACATGCCCAGAGTCCCTAGGGAGGTGATCGAGCACAGGCTAACTCTCCAGCCTGACAAAAAAACTGGCCAAGTAGATGCTTAGGTGTTTCACACCTGATCAGAAGGAAGAAATCTAGTCGGAGATCGACAAGCTCCTAAAGGCTGGGTTTATTCATGAAGTCGACCACTCAAAGTAGCTCGCCAACCCTGTAATGGTTAGAAAAAGCAATGGGAAATGGCAAATGTGTATTGACTTCACAAATCTTAATAAAGCTTGTCGCAAGGATGACTTTCCCCTTCCACGCATTGATCAACTTGTAGACTCTATTTCCGGGTGTGAGTTGTTAAGTTTTTTAGATGCATACTCAGGATACCACCAGATAAATGTGAGTAAAGAAGATGAAGAGAAAACTTCCTTCATCACTCCATATGACACTTACTGCTATGTTAAGAGACCATTTGGTCTCAAAAACACTGGTGCGACTTTCCAAAGGTTGATACAGAAAACCTTTAATCCTCAGATAGGTTGAAATCTTGAAGCCTACGTTGATGACTTGGTCGTAAAAAGCATCAACGCTGGCGAACATATTTTCGACGTACATGAGACTTTCAATAACTTAAGAAGACATAACCTTAAGTTAAATCCAGAGAAGTGTGTGTTCGGAGTTTCTTTTGGAAAGCTTCTTGGGTTCCTAGTTTCGACTAGAGGGATTGAAGCAAACCCAGCAAAAATTTCGGCCATTGACCAGATGCGCCCTCCAACCACGAAGAAGGAAGTCCAAAAACTAACCGGTTGTATGGTAGCGCTACGTCGTTTCACAGCACGGTTAGGTGGAAACAGGACTACCATTTTTTAAACTTTTTCGGAAACATGGAAGTTTCGAGTGGACTAAGAGGCAGACGATGCCTTTGAAAAATTTAAGAAGTACCTTACGAGTGCCTCGATCTTAGTCTCTCCAAGACCGGGGGAAACATTGCTGATTTACGTGGCATAGCGCCACAAACGATCGATGGTGTCTTGGTCGTTGAATGTGAGAACGTCCAACGACCAGTATATTACGTAAGCGAAGTCTTACATGGACCAAAGGAACGATATCCACATTTACAAAAGCTGCTCTATGGTCTCCTTATGGCTTCAAGGAAACTAAGGCATTACTTTTAGGCCTAGAAAGTAGTCATACCAACCAGATATCCCTTAGGTCAACTCCTTGGAAACAGGGAATCATCAGGATGAATAGCAAAATGGGCGATCGAGCTTGGAGCGTTCGACCTCCATTTCATCTCACGAATAGCAATCAAGTCCCAGGCAATAGCAAAATTCATTGCAGAATGGACAAACCCTGAACCCACCTAAGGGCCCGAGTAAGAACACCACGATGAGTGGACAATGTACTTTGATTGTTCCTTGATGCTCAAAGGCTCGGGGGCGGGAGTTATCTTGATATCCCCTACTGGTGAACACATCAAGTACGCCATCTAGCTAAACTTTCTAGCTACAAACAATGTGGCGGAATATGAGGGTTTACTAGCAAGACTTCGAGTAGCTCGTGTGCTCGGGATTGCTAGTGAAAGGCGATTCTCAACTATTATCGAATCAAGTCGGGAAAGAGTATCAATGCTCAAGTACCAAGATGTTATCTTATCTGGCGAAAGTACGGAAACTCGAAAAGCACATCTTCGGTTTCCAAATCCAACACATTCCTAGAAAGAAAAACTTTCTGGCAGGCTAGTTAGCACGGATGGCCTCCACCAAGTCACCTGTCTCGCCTGAAGTTTTTCTCGAGCAACTCGATTCACCCTCGGTGGTCGAGATTTTCGAGGACATAGATGTTCCACTAGAGGTCGTACAAATCGATTCTAAGAACATGGATGCTCCACAGGTCGTACAGCACGATCACGGTAGAGATTGGATGATGTCGATCTATAATTATCTTCAGCATGGTATTGTTCCTGAAGATGACGTAGAGGCTGATCGTATAGCTCGAAAAGCCAAATCATACACTCTGATTGAAAGTACCTTGTATAAACAAGGATCTCATGAAGTGTTGATGAGATGCATATCTCAAACGGATGGTATTAAGTTGCTATCTGACATTCATGGAGAAGTCTGTGGAGCACATCATTCCTACAAAACATTGGTCCGTAAAGCCTTTAGACAAGGATACTACTGGCCAACTGCCCTTTATGATGCAAAAGAGCTTGTGACAAAGTGTGTTCAATGTCAATTTCATAGTCGACAAGTACATGAGCCGGCGCAAGCTTTGTAAACCATACCTCTTTCTTGGCCTTTTGCAACCTGGGGACTAGACATTCTGGGACCTTTCCCAAGAGCACCTGGGGGATTCGAATTCCTTTTCGTCATGATTGACATGTTTACAAAATGGATAGAAGCCGAGCCAGTTGTTAAAACAACAATTGAAGCCGCTAAGAGGTTCCTCACAAAAAACGTGATCACACGATTTGGCATACCCAGTCGTATAATCACAAACAACGATACCCAATTCTCTAGCAGAAATTTACAGGAATTCTACGAGGATCTAGGTATCAAGATACATTTCACTTCTATTGCTCATCCGCAGAGCAATGGAGCAGTTGAGTGGGCTAATGGTATCATAATGCAAGGAGTAAAACGCCGAGTGTTTAACCAATTAATCAAACGGTCAGGAGGTTGGGTTCAAGAACTTCCATACGTGTTATGGGTCGTTTGAACCCGACCCGATCGTGCGAATCGATGAAACTCTATTTTTCTGGTTTACGGTGCTAAAGCCATGCTTCCTCCAGAACTAAAAATCGGCTCTTCTCGAACTGATTGTTTCAATGAGAACAATCAGGTTCAACGGAGACTCGACGACATCAATTTTCTTGAAGAACAGCGAAACCATGCCCTCATACGATCAGTGGTTTACCAACAAGCCATGCGAAGGTAACACAGTCGTAAGGTGCAACCTCGTAGCTTAGGTGTAGGTGATCTAGTTCGATGACAAATTCAAAACTAGGATAATCGCAATAAACTTTCTCCCGAATGGGAAGGTCCGTACACTGTGATCGAAGTCACCACACCTGGGTCGATGCGACTGGCTATGTCAGATGGGCGTGTTTTGTCAAACTCTTGGAATATTGACCAATTGTGTAATTTCTTTGTATAAATGTATTTTCTTTTTTTTAATTTATTAATAAAGATGCATTTCCTTTACTTTGCAACGAATGATATTTTTATATGTATGTCTCATCATTCGGTTTGCATACTATTGTTGTCTACTTGGTTGGAGAAGACCAAATTCTCTCTGATATCCTTTTTTAGGGATCTCTATTACTCTACGGCTATGACATACAAGTCAAACACCGTAAGTATCCTAGTTGTGACCATTCAGACAATGGTTCTCACGCGCGACCAACACTCTTTTCTTAAAGAAATATATGAGTAACAGGAGCATCACACAGGCAACTACATGTAGTACTTTACATGCTTAAGATTTTGGGGACTATATTTCTTACCTTCAACATTCTGTTCCACTCTTGTTTTGGCTACTGGTCGGGACATGGAAAGCCTCCTAGTCGAAGTCTCTCCTTCTCTGCATATGGTCCTGCCCACTAGAAGGAGCTTCCTAGCGACGGTCCATTTCTTATGATCCTCGCTGCCAGTCGAAACTTGAGCAAGAGCACGTATCGCGAAGTGTTTTTCTTAGTCTTTGATTCTTAGCACCCTTTATGACCAGTTTTGGATAAGATATATAAATAAGATCACTTGTCGTTTCTGCATACATTTTTGCATGATTCCTTATCATCAATACAAGTCTTATACATCTTCCAACCACACAAGGTACTACACAGTATTTCGATTATGGAAAAGATCTAAAACTAGTCGCAGTCACACGCTGGTTTCGACCACATTGATTTACTAGTGATACTTAGATCATTTCTTTTAACATAATTAGTATATACTTTGTACCGTGGTCATCGGTATTGCTCATTTTCTTGGTCTCTGCTTCTTGGTAAAGTTCTTCTACTAACACAAGCGGTTGGGGCTAGGAAATATATGAGTATTCAGCAAATTTAGGAAGACAAAACAAAGACTTCTTTTGATGATAAAAGGTAAGTTTTATTTACAACAGTCTAAATATTACAATCGTTTACTTCTCGGAGCCACCAGACTGGTCGCTGTGTGTTGGAGACCCGACCTCCATTTTGTGACAACCCACCCTGTCATGTACCATAAGAGGTCCGGGAGGACAATTTTTTTTTGAGCTGCGGTGCCACCACAGAGAGGAGTGGTAGCATCGCACAGTGCATTCCCGAGGAGGTCTGCCAGGACCTCCCAGGAGGTCTTCAGGACCTCCTGGAGGTCTTGGCCCGCCACGGACCTCCCAGGAGGTCTTCAAGACCTCCACGGAGGTCTTAACCCACAAGCCTCGGTAGCACCTCCAGGTACATCACTAGAGAGGTCAGCAGGACCTCCCGAAGCCAAATCCCGTGGGACCTCACGGAGGTCTGTCCCCTGTGCATCCGAGCTAGTCCCGGGACAAATGAGCTAGCTCAAGACAAGAACACAAGCTAAGATCACAACCACAGGGTCAAACAAAGATGAAGCAGACAAATTAAACTTAATATATAACAGGACCTTATGGTCAAGCTTGTTAACAAGAGGTCTGCCACTGAGGGCTTACAAAACCAACAAGAACTTACAACTGAGAACAAGGAGCTCTAAGGCTCCAACACCAAAAGCATGCAAAAGCCATCCAACAAGCACCACAGGCTGTCGGGTGGAGGACGTCCTAGGCAGCTGGATCATCAAAGAACTCCTCCTCAAAGAGGTCTACACTGCCCTGCACTTGATCATCTTTATACTCTGCTTTGACACAGGGCTTAAGCCATGAGTACTTTGAATGTACTCAGCAAGTCACAGGGAGCAAGTATGCAATAATATTCATGCAAGGGCTTACCAATTGAGAGCTGTAAGGTTAGTTTGCGCAAAGCCAAGTTTTGATAATAATAACAATAATAGATTGGAAAGCAGCAAGATAAAACAATAATACATAATACATTTGATGTTGAAAGAGTGGAGTGAGCACCAACTCACATCCACAACAAGAATGGGGAGGTCTGGACACACCAGTGGCCAGGTCCTCACCCAAAAACCACTCTAGAGCACCCACTCCAGAGGTCCGAACCACCTGGACCACCACAGAGCCAACCACGACCCCTCTGGAACCGCCAAGGTCTCTTGAGGCAAAGCCAAGGCTTCTCCTGAAGTGTCCATGGGCTCCAACTTTTCAAACAACTACCCCTTGCACCATTTTCACTTGGCTATTGAATAGATCTTACACTCTGCAGAGGTGTACAACTTTACCCACAATCCACGATCTCTCTAGCGGGACGGGTTCGGTCACCCTTGCTCACTTCCTAAGGTGGCGCCTAGAAAGCGCGCAAGGCCTTTACAAAGCTTTGAGGCCGGCTTGGGCTGCCCGCTAAGGTTTATAATCCCCTCTGTGGTCTAGAAATCCATAGGGTTATGGGGTGCCCCTCTTATGCCAACGAATCACACGCTCAACCACAACAGCCCCAAGCCACGTCATTGCTAATTATTCACCCAGACCATTCCCATAAAATGATCTTGTGGTTGCCTTTGATTGGCCCCAGATCATGAACACAAAGTAAAGTCCTTAATTATGCTAAGGCAAGACTTCCACAAACCCGGATGTGCATAGCACCCGCTTCTCACTCCCTGCCTTCTTGCCTCAATAAAACCTTTTGTAAATACCCATGCCAAAAGACCACCCGATCTTAGCACAACAGTTTTAACAAAATGGCCTCTCACCACACAACACAACAGGCATCCCGCCATAGTCGCTATGATGGCACGACCACAAGTTCCATAGTTCATTAATTAAGATTATTAGGGATGAAACATGATTCACAGTCTCACGATTTCTAGAGCGGAGCAATACATAACCTACGGCCCCATGTTGGCAAATAACAAGGAATACCAACTAAATAACCATCCTAGGGCTCACAAGGTGAACATAGCAACATGTTAGAGGCAAAGAACAAAGGAGGCATAACAGCAAGTAGGGAAGTAACTACAGCCCAAACCTTTTCTTATAAACATAGCCATGCATGATAAAGTAAAACCGAAATACATTTACAAGACTAGGTTCAAAATGATCAAAAGGAGGTCTGTGGCTTGCCTTGGTCAAGCAGTGGAGAGCCTTCAGTAGAGAGAGCTGGGTCCAAGATCTCCTCAAACTTGTGATCTACACGTTCACAAGAAAACCAAATAAGCAAAACCGCACTAGGCCAAGAACTTCAAAAGAAGACTAAAAGAGCTTAAACAAAACTCGACCAAAACCAAACCATAAGCAAGCGACCCAAAACGAGAAGGAGGTCCAAGGCAGGAGAGGGTGGACTTTAAGCAAAAGACCAGCAAAGATCCAAAAAGGAGGTCTACCAGAGAAGATGCCAACTTCTGCGGCTCACTCTCGGTGAAGCTCCAAGCACAAGCCAGGAGCGAACAAGGTAGGAGCAAGGTGGGCAAATGAGCAAAAGGTTACCAGGGTTTGCCCACCCAGGCTATATATAGCCAGAGTGGGTGGAGTGCACCAAGAAAGAGGTTCAATGACGTGTTGGCAATCGGGGGTGGTTTAGGACAGGACTTGTCCCAAAGAATTAAAATAAGGTACCCCAGATGTGTTGCATTTAGTGTGACCCGACACCTATTAAATCGCCTGAGTTCTGAGGCAAAACAATAATTACAAGGTTGAGAGAGGCGGCAAGTGGGGCCGATCAAAAGGGTGCACCACTGGTCAAAGAGGTAGCCCCACCGCATGGGTCATCTCCACAAAAGACTACAAAGAGGTCCTGGATGGGAGGTCCAAAACACTCAAGGGGAGGTCCTGGACAGGAGGTCCAAAACGCTCAAGGGGGAGGTCCTAGACAGGAGGTCCAAAACACTCAAGGGAGGTCTGGGCGGAGGTCCAAAACACTCAAGGGAGGTCTGGGCAGGGAGGTCCAAAACGCTCAAGGGAGGTCGACACTCGAGATCCTCACGAGGAGGTCTAAGGTCAAGATCTCAAGGGAGGACCTTAAAGGTCCAGATCAAAGAACGCAGGGGAGGTCTGACGAGTAGATCTCAAAGGGAGATCTAACGGTCAAGATCTCAAAGAGGAGGACCTTAACGGTCCAGATCAAAGAACACAGGAGGTCTCTGATGAGTAGATCTCCAAAGGGAGATCTCAAAGAGAGGACCTTAACGGTCGAGATCAAAGTGCAGGGAGGTCACGACCAACGAGGATACTACGGGTTGGGAGGGTGGTCTTTGCAAAAGACCGGCAAGGATCGAGGAGGTGGTCCTTGCAAAAGCGGCCAGAAGAGGTCCCGAGAACAAAGGAAAACGCGAAGAAGCGAGCCGTTCGATTGGAATCGGCGGTCGAGAAGGAAAGAGCGTTCGGACCATCCAAACGTTACCTCGAGGTTGAGCCGTCGAGATCAAGATCGAATGGCACAAAACAAAGGGCCATTGGGACGGCGAGCGAACCAGAACGACTAGGCCGTCGATTTAAATCGACGGCTAGGAAGGAAAGGGGACGTTCGGACCAAGCGAACGTGCCCTTAGGATCGGGCCATCCGAACAGCATCGAACGGTCCTAAGGTGATGAAGGCAAAACCTCAAGCGATACCGCCACAGGAGCCAAAGATGGGTCCAAGCGCTAAGGAGGTCTTGGACCTAAGGAGGTCGGAACCTTTAGATCCAACGAAGGAAGGACACGGGCGGCTAAGATCTCGCAAGAGGAGGTCCTAGCGGGCGAGATCTAACTAAGGGAGGTCGGCGGTTAAGATCTCCAGAGAGAAGGTCCTAACGGCGAGATCTCAACAAGGGGAGAATGCGAGTGGTTGAGATCTCGAGAGAGGAGGTCCTATCGGCCGATCTCAACAAGGGGAGAGGTCTGAAGCGGTTAAGATCTCGAGAGGAGGTCCTAACGGCGAGATCTCAACAAGGGAGATGTCGGCGGTTAAGATCTCGAGAGGGAGGTCCTAACGGCGAGATCTCAACAAGGGGAGGTCTGAGCGGTTTAGATCTCGAGAGAGGAGGTCCTAACGGGTTGAAGGAAGGTCTATTTGAACACAGGGAGGTCCAAATAGACAAGGGAGGTCCAAACGGACACAGAGGAGGTCCGTGGGACAAAGGGAGTCTATTTGAACACGGGAGGTCCAAATAGACAAGGGAGATCAAGCGGACACAGAGGAGGTCCGTGGGACAAGGAGGTCTAGGAAGGTCCCAAAAGGGCAGGAGGTCCAGAGGAACTTTGGGCGCCCAAGTGAACTTCGAGGAGGGTTCAAGGAGAGGTGGGAGGTCCACGGGAAGTCAAAGGAACAAAGCCATGCTTGGCTTTGAGAGATCAAGGGTTTGAAAATACAAACCCGAGTTGGGTCCTTAACAGTAAAAACCCGAAGCAAGGGAGAGGTCCGAACAGAGGGGGAGATACGAGAGAGAGATCTAGATCTCAAAGAGATTCAAGCCAACAAAGGAAGTTAAAAGAGAAGAGGTACACCCAGAGGCACACAGAGAAGCTACAGAGGGAGAACAGGGAAAACTCCAACTAAACAACGAAGGCTCTGAACAGGTTTAGTTCAAGTTTGGTTTAATCAATTAAAGCTCTTTTGAAAACTCAAGTTAAGCTTTGAACTCTCATCAAAACCAAATGGTTATTTTTATTTTGAAAACTGGGCAAGAATCTAAGAGAAACGGGACGTTACACATTTCCTCTACAACCATGTGTCTGACAAGCGCCATTTCCTTGAAAAATTTGGTTACTTCTTCTCCCGAGCAGTTGAAGTCTTTCTCAATAGCTTGGAGATTTAAGGAGGGGTCGGAGACTTTTAGTTTTGCCAAAGCAAAACTGACTCTATTCTTGACAGCTTCAAACATGGTATGCACATGGTTCTCCCGAGTTGTCTTGAGGACACTCCTGAGGTCTTCGAGTTGTTGGCCAAGGTAGTTGATCTTCTCGGTGGGATCTCCTAAATTGGGCAGTTGTGTTCCCGATCCCATATTGAAGAGCATCTTGTTGAAAGCTTTAACTTTTTCTTTAAGATTTTGCCCAAAGGCTGCTCCCTTACCGCACTCAAACTCAAGAGCTTTTTTGTTCTCATCAATGCTTGAGTTTGCTCTGTACGAGTAAACCAAAGGATAAGTACATACGACTAGAAAAAAAGGAAGTACCTTTGGTCGAGTTCTGACCGGGTTACCTTAACTTTTCTTTTCAATAGTGTGAAGAACCTCCTTGTGCTTGCTCATCAGATACTCGATTGACCAGTTCTTGTTCTAACATTCTTCTTTAAGCTTGGCAATTTTGGCTTCTTTAGCCATAATTTCTTCTTTAAGCTTCTCTGAATCTATCGAACACGATAAACGGAGAAATTGGTTAACAGAAAAGGAGCCAAATAGTAAAGAATGACAGAAGAAGACAATAAAAGGGTACTTACTTTCTAATTTGGAGTTCTTTTTCTCCAAGAGCTTTATTCGCTCGGTCAGTCCTCAGACCACAATGAAATTCTCCACACAATGCTACAAAATAGCAAACTCATTTAAGTATTTTTACTTGAAAAAAGGCTATTAAAAGTAGTTGTGGAAGATTATCTGAATTGCCATGTCATTATATTTGGCAAAAATAGAGTTAGAACTCGTCTTTGCTTGATGGTCCAAAATTCTTCCCCAAGCTTCATTAAGATCTTCATCTTTGAAGATTTGGAAGCGATGAGAAAAGGTGACTCGAAGAGAAGGATTCCCAGCAGGGGTCAGAACCTACTAAGATTCCTCAGGAACCACCACGTCTACAGGTGGGGTTGGAGCCACCACGGGTTCTTGAGTAGGCGCTAGCGCTGCCACCTGCTCGGGGGCTGGCTCGACCTCTTCCTCCTTAGGAGCTTTCTCCTGAGTGGTGCTCTGGCCGGAATCGATCGGAATACCAGAAGATCTACAATGACAAGAAGAAAAGAAGCTTAAGACTCTAAAAACACCAGAGGTAAGTACTTAAATAAGTCCTTTCATGTATACGTACCTGGTCGTTTTCTTGATCTTTAGTTTGAAGCCTTGAAAGCAAAATCGATCGGCCTGCTTTTCTTTTCTTCTGTTCGACCAACTTCACCGGTAGGGCTGGTCAGACCCCTCACGTCCTCCAACTAGAGGTCAGAAGAAATATTCTCAATCAGTAGATCGAGAATAAGATCCCTGGCCATCTGATCGAAGGGTGTGGATTCATCGACCTCCAGAACAGTTGCTTTAGTAGCAACTGGCAGGTCTTGAGTGACCACATTGGTGTCCACGACTACCGCCTAAATTAACAACCAAAAGTTAGTTAGGTGATGAAAATCCCTCATCTAGAATATTCATTTCTTTTCGGTTACCTACCTCTATAAGACCAATATTTTGTGTGGTAGTAGGACTGGTCAGAGCATCAATCGGCGCACAACTTTCGGTGGCCTCATCGATCCTCGGTCCGAGCCATCAAAGAGGATTCTGGTAAAACCGATCAAAAAACATACAAAAAGATGAAAAGTGGTTGATGTTTTACCTTAAGTCTCTCAGCCCTCTCTTACAGAGAAACAACCGCTAAAATCCAAGGAACTTCGGAATCTCGGAGGCTCTTCGATGCGAATCATTTTGATCGACTTACGATCTCATCGGGAGATAGAGTACATGAGGGCAAACAAGAGACTTTAGGGTCACGAAATAATCAACCAATGCAAGCAAACTGGTCGGAATCATTCAGAACTTATCCTCCTTGGAGTCTTTGGTCGCATCATCATGACCAATGTACTAGAGCATCGAATGTGCTCAGGCCTTCAGGGGGCTAATCTGGTGCATGGAGAAATCCCTTACCACGTACCAGGAGGTTAAACCCCTGACACTAAGGAGTTGGATGGCTTCAACCCATCTCCCTACTTTTCCCTCCTTCTCCACGGAGGAGCGCCACTCTGGATTCTCGATCGCTTTCTTACCAGTATAGTAGGGGTTGTCTTTTTTGCGTGGCCGTCATGTAGAACCCGCTCTTCTTCCATGACGACCACGAAGACTTTGAGTACATACAAATATACTCATCAGCTTTTCTGTCATGGAGGCGCAAAGTGCACTCTCCAAGTGTCCAGGTCGTCTTCCCCGACTTCGCCATCCTGTAGTAGTACTTGAAGAGATCTAGATCTGCGACAATCCCCAAGTATGCTTCACAGAGATAGACGAAGATGCTGAGGTTAGCGATGGCATTGGGGGCAAGATTCACCAGTTCAACTCCATAATGCTCCAAAATCTTGGGAACGAAGGAGTGAACTGGCAACCTGAATCCGCATTTGATATATGTGAGGAAAATAGGAATTTTCCCATCTTCGCTGCTCGGAGAATGCTCTCCAGCCATTGATCTCCAAGAAATCAGGTCCTTGTCAGGAAGTAGCCCGATCTTCTCCAAGCTCTCAAGCTTCTTCTCACTCAAATCGGGACCCGACCCGGTTGGAGATGAGATCCGACATGGTCGAGTTTTGGATGAAGGAAGAAAGGAGGTCATAGGAAGTTGTGGACAAAAGGAGGTCGGAGGCAATTTTCTCTCGAGGAAATGAAAAGGAAGCGAAGCGTAAAATCCTAAAGCCCTATGAAGGGATTTTATAGCCACAATTTCTTTAACTGCATCGGAGAGTTACCCAAAGTCCAACGGACACAAAAACTCTTTCGGTCCCAGGGCAGTTTCTCAATTTTAAAGTGAATACATACCATCTCGTATATCACGGAATTAAATGAGGGTCTGTCCAATACGACTTCATCGGAAAGGAAGTGTTCACATGACCAATTCACTTAAAGTTTGGGGGCTAGCTGACGAGGATTAAAATCTCTATGTATTACTCTAATACATAACAAAAGACCATATGTCTTTATGGTCGTAACCCCTAATGCTAACGACCACTGTGGTCGTATGGATTCTATATGTTACATAATGGGCACCCTGGTCGGATGAGGTCCTGTACCTAGTCCCTGACTAGATGACTACTCATAGAAGCAATGAATTGGCATTCGGATCTAACTCCGAGTATATTCCTTACCGTGTGATGAATGAAACACATGTCATATTTGCTCCACACCATGCGACGTTTCATGGTCCTAAGACAATGACAACAACCACACTATGGTTGAGTATCTCACAGACACTCAACTGCCAAAAAGTTAGTACTTTATCAACTACTGCCTCACTCTGACCAGTCGCGGCAATTGCAACAGGCGCCTATTTAAGGAGCAACTGCCACCTCTTCGATGATTACTTAAAGATGGGCGTGAAGGGCGAAGGGCATCATATTGAAACCTTTGCAATCGGGCATTAGATTCATGTTTCAAGTCTGATTCTGCAATATAGCAAGCATTACACTCAATGTAATTAGGACTAGTCCACTGCCTCGTCGAGGACATCCCCTGTAATAGCCCATTAATAGCAATAAAAGAGTAGTCTCATTCTCTCCCAAGAACACTTTGCCATTTTTCTCTGTTTATTTCATAAGATCGGCGACTCGATCGTCGATAGGTGGGTAGCCACTATTGTTAAAATTTGTGTACCATGACAAGGTATTTCTTGGTCTTGGTTGAACAAAATGATTTCTTCTCAGGTGAGCAATCGTGAAGTAAAGGGGGTGCAGTTAGCACGTTGAGGGATGTGGTAGACTCGCGTGAGTAACTTGTTAAAGACTTAATCTTGTGCGTCATTGAACTGTGCCTTATCGTACTACCACATATCTAGTATGAGATAGACCTGGCTAATTAATTAGCAATGTCTTAATTTTGGTTCTATCGTGAGGCGAGAGTTATGGGAATGCGATATACTCACAACAAAGACAAGAGGGGCCATGTATGGTAAGTGAGACATTCAATGTTAAAACCTTAGAGGCGAGAACTAGGTTAAAAAGGAGCTTTGTAAAGGCCTTGTGATAATCACTTAGTCGCGTGCAGACTTGAAAGTGTTTGTACGGACATTATAAGTTGATTTATCTCTTATGGGTAAAGCTGTACAATCTCTACAAAAAACTATTTAAACAGCCGTGTCCGCGGTCATGGACGTGCTCAGGGATTTCACACGAGAGGTAGAGTGTGAACGAGAAGTTCACTTGATGAATATGATTTTCGTTTGGTGAATGGGTAATTCACTTATCGGTTTGGTTGGGAAGTGAGTGGGAAGTTCACTAGTTATTTCAAATCAATTGTTTATTTATTTACTATTCTTTTCAATTACGCATTTCAATCTATTTACCGCATTGATCGTCAATACTACTTTCTGCAAAAGAACCATACAGCTAATCCTTTGTTCAAGCCTGGCAAGAATATTAATTGCATAATGTTTCCTTACGACTTGTGGAGTACTTTATGTGCTCACAGCTTTAAATTTTACTGCTCAGTTGAAGAATGTCAAGCTTCTCAAGAGTTCTACGGATAGGAGTTTTATGAAGACTTTGCGAATTAGGATCGTTCTCCACTTGATTGCTGTGGGCATGTTGATTGGCCTTTCCAGGTGTTTCCGTTACATTGCAAGAGTTTACTTGTTTCTTTAGCCCCACGTGGCAAGTTAAGTAAACATTGACCATAATGTCTAGTTATTATTATGATTTGTTATTATGAGATCTTTTAGTTAAATCAATAAATTAATGGAATTTCATCGATGTTTCCTATGTGAGCTAGCTACTGATTTAGGACTAGTTCAGAATACGAAGAGTTTGGATGTATAACTGGTCTGACAGCCTTGATTGGTGTGCAAATCCTTCACCACCCCTTAGGCTCACACACAAATGGGTCTCACACTCCCGAACGCTTCTCAAAGCAGATGATGATTCGGTGCTCCCGAATCCGTCTCTTCGTGATCTTGTCATCCTATGACCTAAACTGTTTCTGCTTTGCGCCGTCTTGTGCCATGGTTTCCCCAAGGTCACCAACCCAGTATTTGGTTAAGATACGAAAATACCCATTCTCGATCCTTCAATCCTTGACTGAGTGATGAGGACATCAACCCTAAGGATGAAACCAATGCTTTGACCTGCTGCACTGCATCCTCTCCTTCAACCACATCTTCTTCAATAGGACTTTCGGCTACTGCACTGCCATATTCCCCAGTTGGACCGAGCTACGTTTACTCATACGAGCCGAGCTTCGTCTACATGCCATGGTGCTATGTCTACATGCTATGGTGCTGCGTCACCAATTGTTGGCCCATGGGCTTTGTAATAAATGGGCTGGTTTGGCCCATATGGCCGGCCACCTAGGGTTTTTGGTACTATTTACGTGGCACTATTCACACATGAACAGTACCCGCAGCCGGCCTCCCTTCTCCTATAAATAGTGGCTGCCACCCCCTCTAGTTCCTTGGGTTTTGTTGATTAAAGTTTAGCTTTGCTACTTTATACTTTGTCCTTTTGTTCGGCGAGATCAACAGCGACATTGTCTTCGGAACCCCACTTATCAATACAATCTTAATTCTTATTCGCAATTTCATATTGCTATTTATCTCGTTCTTGCATGCTTCTTCAGTGTATGTAGGAATTGATCTTCGTGATCAGGTCTTCTGGGTATTCATGCACGGTTGATAACGATTTGTCGAGCAGTTCGGCGATTGCATGGTTTCAAGCCTTGCGAGTTCGTAGCCAAGATCGTGAGAGTTGAGCGACTTTTACCGAATTTATCTTCTCATCGAAAGATCATGCCAAATCAGGACATCCGTGTTTCATCAAGTGGTATCAGAGCTACAGTTGATCGATGAGAGTTTCCAATTTTCTAGTAGTAGATTCATTTTCATACCTAGAGTCCAGAAAATTGCCCAAAATTTTTTTGCATCTATCATCCGTCTCAGAGCCCTTTTGAGCCATTGCAATTTTTCTTTTTAGTTTTTGTTCGTTGAATCATTGGTTGCATCATCGTGTCTAGTTGTTGATTTCAAGTTTAGTTAGAGTCTAGTTAAGTCATTGTCTAGTTTGATCTTCATGTTCCTTTGCGTAGCTTCATCATTGTGTCCAACTTCTCCTACCACCACCAATCCTGCGCCGCACCCCCAATCCCTACGCCGCCTCCATAGCTTCTTTGTTGCGGCAACCCCTCATTGCCACTCCCTGCTTGCCACCTCCACGAGATCATTGCCGTGGCAACCCCGTCATTGCTACATGCCACCGCAATCAAACACCCTACCGTTGACATCTCCTGCCATGGCTACAGCGCCCATGCGTGGCCACCATCGTCTACCACGGCCACCAAAGACCCTATACTATCTCCACCATCTCTGCATCCATCGCCATCCCCTACCGCGTCTTGATCTCTAGCGCCATCTTCTGCCGGTGGCTTAGTCTCATTGCCATGACAAGCAACATCCTCCTCGGCCACCACCCATCATCTGCCATGGCAAGCTAAAAAGACTAAATTGCTGTCGTGGCATACTTGAACACCTGCCCCGCCTTTGGGTTTAGAGAGGAGGAAGTAAAAAGGAAACCCTAAATTTGAGTGGGTTTCGGTTTGCAAGAGAGAATAAAATAAAAGCTGAATTCGGTTGTGCAAAAGAAGGAAGTGAAAAAGAGAGTTGATTTCAGGATCAAGTGAAAAAATAGAGGAGAAAAAATAAGAGAAAAAAAAAAGAAAAAAGAAAAAAAAAGAAGAAACCAAAGAGAGTCCATCTTTTCCGAAATTTGGAAAGCGCATCAAACCATTACCAAATCTAGTGAAAATTGCTGGAGCCCTTCTTCATACATCCACAAGCTTCCTCAAAAAACATTGAGCACGTTTTGCTCACGGAATCAAAAGTTATAGCAATTTCAATTTGAGGCCGAAACGAATTCAAGTTTGTTTCCGAGACACCTTTAGTAAAACGGGCATAACTTTTGCATACGATTAGTCGAAATTGACGTTTTCAGACTTTTTGGAAAGCTAACGATGACACACATCCAATAAAAATGACCCACTTGCTCTTGTCACCCTCTAATTCCTCCAAAATCGGCCATCTTCAGCCCCGAATTCACGTCGCAAGTTTTTGGTTTCTGTTTTTAGCGATTCTTTTAGTCTTCCCTTCGGAATTTGGGGTTCGCCTCAACTGCAAAGTTGTAGATCTCATCAAAACCTTTCAAACGAGCATATATAAGCCATATGAAACTTTTTTTCATCTCTTGAGATTGACTGTTATTTCTGCTTGAACTAGAGGGTTGTTTACGTTGCACGTTATTCCGTTTTTGTGCTCTACATGGCGTGAACACTCTTGTGCCCCTACAAAGAAGTTTGAGTAGTTGGTTAGTGTCTCTCCTAGCACTTGTTGTGAGGTTTTTCATTACTTACATCAAGTCACATTGATCTTTGTGTGTGCATACGTACACTTCTCTTAGTAGGGCTTTGATTAGCTAGCTCTGATTAGGTTAGGATTAGCAACAATGACTAGTACTTCGAACAATTTTTTAACTTGTATTAACTAATTTGATTACTGCTGATCCTTGCTACCATATTGAAACCTTCCGAGCTCCACTTCCGACTAACTTAGCAGATTCCGTTCCTTGCAATCGTTGGGCTAATCGCAAGTGATATTATCACGAACCAGCAACTGGTTGTACCACTTCCTTGTTGCATTGGTAAGAACTTGGTAAGATGTTGCGAGAGAACGCATTGTTGAAATGCGAGAACCTAGTAGTTGATAGCGACATATACTTGTGATTTGTTCTTTTTTTTCTTCTAACGATGGCGAGGTCACGGATCTACACATGGTGGAAACAACAACGTCAACTCTTTGGAGCATGCGGGTGAGGATCTCTCACACCTCGCATGAGAGAGCTCGTGCGGCACATTGAGCACTCGCTCGGTGAGAGCATTCACAATGCTTTGGATAAGATCAACGACAACCTCGCGGTGCTCCACACAGCGTTGCGCTCCTCGAGCGTCGACCACTTGTTTGAAACCACGGCCAGGTGAGCTAAGAGTGGAGGATCCTCCTACTGCTGCACACCACCTGCTTGCCACTCTTGGGCGGATGTGGTGGAAAAGAAGGCGTGAACAACTACACTACTGATACGGAAACCGATGGATTCGGTGTTCACAATGATCGCAACCATGGTCGACTTCGTAACAATCGTCAAGGTATGGGAAGAAATCAACGTCAGGTACGTGACAATAATGATGCATTTGGTAAAATTAAATTCACTATGCCTTCTTTTGCTAGAAAATATAATCCTGATGCTTGTCTCACATAGGAGCTTCTGTAGAAGAAAATTTTGCTTGTCATGAATTCCCTGAAGATAAGAAAGTTAGAA
Source organism: Phyllostachys edulis (assembly GCA_036346405.1). Taxonomy (NCBI): domain Eukaryota; kingdom Viridiplantae; phylum Streptophyta; class Magnoliopsida; order Poales; family Poaceae; genus Phyllostachys; species Phyllostachys edulis. The sequence goes on along the minus strand of CM070554.1, from coordinate 40,658,165 downwards.
TTTGCTACTAGTGAGTTTTCTGATTTTGCATCTATTTGGTGGAGTGAATATGATCGTACTCATCAGGACATACCTAGAACATGGAGTGCTTTGAAGAGAGTAATGGGACATAAGTTTGTACCTTCATATTATTCACATGATTTTCTTAATAAATTGCAGCGCTTAAGACAAGGTAATACTTCTGTAGAGGACTATTATCAAGAATTACAAACTGGTTTGTTGCATTGTGGTTTGGAAGAAACTGAAAATGCTAAGACGGCTAGATTTTTGGGAGGATTAAACTGTGAAATTCAAGACATGCTTGATTATAAAGAATATAATTCTATCACCGATTTGTTCCATCTTGCTTGCAAAGTTGAAAGAGAAGTGCAGGGTTGACAATCTCGCTCTAGATGCAATATTGGAGGATCTTTTTGCGAATCGGCCAATTCAAAGAACAACACATGGCACCTTTCTCCACTTACGGCCGAGATACACCCTCCTCAAGCCGTGTACCCCATGTTGCTCCTTCCACTACGCACATGTCCTTGATGCAAGCAAATCAGCAAACGTACAAGTCCCTACAAAAAGTGCTTCTTTCGTTGCTTCTACAGGGAGATCTAAAGATGTACAATGTCACTGTTGCAAAGGATTTGGGAACTTGATTTGTGATTGTCCAATCAGCGAGCTTTACTTATCAAGGACAATGGTGAGTACACTTCAGCTAGCGATATTGAGGAAGAACATGTTTTGGTTGCAACTAATAATGCAGCTGATGAAATTGAGGAAGAACAATTAGGCCATGAGACATCTGACAACTACCAAAGCCTAGTAGTCCAGCATGTGCTAAGTACTCAAATGGAGCTTGCTGAACAAAATCAACGCCATACCTTGTTTCAATCAAAGTTCGTCATCAATGAATGTTCATGCAAAGTCATCATCGATGGCGGAAGTTGCAACAATCTTGCTAGTACCGACACGGTCGAGAAGCTTGGCTTGACCACAGCTCAACACCCTCATCCTTACTACATTCAATGGCTGAATTCTTGTGGTAAGTTGAAGGTGACTAAACTTGTACACGTACATTTTCTATTGGATCATATCATGACTATGTTGATTGCGATGTTGTACCTATGTAAGCATGATCGTTATTGTTAGGTAGACCTTAGCAATATGATAGAATACTGAACATCATGGTAGATCTAATCATTATACTTTCACATATAAAGAAAAGAAAATCAATTTGCTTCCAATGTCTCCTGCTGCAATATTAAAGGATGAATTAGAAAGAACTGAGAGAACAAGTCATCAGAAGAGGAAAGATGATCATAAGATTATAGCTCCAAGTGAAATTAAATTGAAAGTTCATGTTATGTTAGCTACAAAATCTGATTGCATTGATTTGAAAAAACATGAATCTGAATGCCATACTATGGTTTACAAAGAATCTTTGTGTCCATTAGAATATATGCATGTTTCTTTGCCTCCTATTGCCACTAACCTTTTGCAGGAAAGTGATGACTTGGAGAAAACGATTGAGTCGAGAACGACTCAAATTCAAGAAAGGGAGGATGATGAGGACAACAACCCTGAGGATGCAACCAATGCTTCGACCCACTGCACTGCATCCTCTCCTTCAACCACATCTTCTCCGATAGGACTTTCGGCTACTACACTACCATATTCCCGATTAGACCGAGATCGTCTACTCATACGAGCCAAGCCGTCTACATACCATGGTGCTACGTCTACATGCTATGGTGCTACGTCTACACACCATGGTCACTACTACTGAAAAGGTCTTCACAAGCGGTTTAAAACGCGTCATCACGAGCGGTTTCATGAGCCGTCGACTTTATGGGTCATTGATGACATGAGGTCATCACGAGATGGTTTTTGAACCGCTGCGTGAAAAAAGCTATCATAGACGATTCTTCTTCAAAAGCTGTCTATGATAGTCTATTTTATAGCGGTTACGAACAAGAACCGTCTGTGATAAGAAATTACCACAGACAGTTCTTGTTCAGAACCGTCTATGATAGTTTTTCTATTGCAAAAAAAATCGGATTTTGAGCCAAACCAATCAATTTCTTGACAGTAGTTTCCATATGCAACCTCTAGCAAGACAACTAAAATCCAATTAAAATTATGATGGCAAACACATTATAGGAAAGGGAAACCAAAAGGTTTCACAACATCCCCTCGAATGGGAAAAAAAGAATAAAGTTACAAAGTTAAACTAGCTAGAAACCATCTATGCCTCCAAGCTCCTGAAGAACTCATCAGATTCATGGATTGGTCTTGTGAGATCCTCTATGTACCTCACCAACATATCACAAGATGTTCTTACATGTCGTCGAGTTCAACTCAAGCTCGTCGGCAAGGAGGGATGACTGAAAACCTTCGGCGGCGCTTCGACCATAGGTAACACAAAATTAAGATAATTTTATTTACAACAAACATCCAACAAATTGTGTATGTTTTGGGGATGTACACGTACCTTCTGGCAGTCTACCTCCTGCGACAGGCAAAGAGCTCCTCCGCATCCCTCCTCCTCCTCGCTGCGTCATGTGTCTCTCGCCAAACCGCGATGGGGAATCGAGGTGGTCACGGAGCTTCGGTGTGGGAGGAAAGGGACGATGATGGAAGACAAGGCTGGGGTGGCTATAATATTTTGCCTCCCGCACACATGTTCAAAATTATCCGAACTCCTGTGCTGCGAATTACAGATGGTTTCATACAAAAATCGTCTGTGAGCACATATCACAGATGGTTTCATACAAAAACTATCTGATTTTACCATGGCTTGGAATTTTTCTTACTCTCTGATTTTACCATGACTTGAAATGCCAATCCTCTGTCGTGTCTCTGTCATGGCGCCTAATCCTCTCTTTGCGTCCTGTCAGGCAGCAATCCTGTCATGCCCCCGCCATGGTACCCCATCCTCTGCAGCCCCTCTGCCGTGGCACCCCATCCTCTGCCGCCCTAATCGCCAAGCCCTACTGCTGACAAGCCGTTGCCTGCCAAACCCTACTGCGCGAAAGTCGTGCCTCGCCAAACCCTACCGTGGCAAGCCGTGTAGCCGCTTGAACCCTCTGGCAGGCCTTGCCGAACCCTACTGCAGTAGAGGATTAGGTGCCTTGAGGGTTTGGGCAACCAATCCTATGCCACGCCCCTACCAAGCCCTCTGCGACAAGCCGTCGCCTTGCCAAACCCTACCACTGCAGAGGATTTTGTGCATGATGGGGTTTGGGCAGCCAATCCTATGCGCGCCCGCCAAGCCCTCTGGCGGCAAGCCATCGCCTTGCCAAACACTCTGCGAAAGAGGATTGGGTGCAGCAGTAGGGCTTCAAGCCATGCTAAAATCGAGTGTTAGTTATTTCAAGCCATGGTAAAATCGAGAGTTAGTTATTTCAGGCTATGGTAAAATCAGAAATACTTATCACAGATGGTTTTTAATACAAACCATCTGTGATGAGGATGGGAAGTCACAGACGGTTCATGTTGAAAACCATCTGTGAAGTATCAGACAGTTCTGAACAAGAACCGTCTGTGATACTTCATAGACGGTTTTCAAATGAACCATCTGTGATATTACTTCTTCACGAGCGATTTTAGTGCGGCCAATAACACGAGCGGTCGCTAAACCAAAACTATCGTGATTGTATTTATCTGAGCGGTTTTGGTAAACCATCTGTGATGAGGCGTCCAGTATTAGCCTTTATGTAGTAGTGAAAGCCACCGCCAAAGGCCTGCGTCGTCAAAGTCTATCACCATTGGTCCTCCTCCCGCCTTCGCCTTCGGAGTCACGCTTCCACATTCTACACAGTGCTTCCTTTGTCTTCACCGAAGAACCACCGAGCCGCCGCCACCACTTCCTCCTCAAACTCTAGCTGCCGGCCCAACATCGATCTGCGTCCTCAGTGAGCCCCCGTGCCTTCCTTGTGTGTCACCACATGTTCCAAACCTCTCTCGTCTGTTTCCCTCCTTTCTCCTTCTCTCTCGATCAACACACTACCGTCGCCATGTTTCTTCTCCGCCGCCGGTCAACTTCTTCTCGTCGGAGTCTCCGTCGCTCTCAAGTCTTCCCGAGCCTTTCCTTACGTTCGTTGCATTGCCGTCGAGCCAGTGCTCCTCCTCATTCTCCTCGGGCACCACCGAAGCACCAAGAGCTGCCGCACCCGAGCTCACTCCGCCATCAATGTCACCGCTGCCACCACATCATCGTCGGTATTGTCGTGCCACATCCGGCGAGAGGAGAGGGGACAGAACTCGAGCTTGCGGTGAGAGGATAAGTGTAAGAATGTGGTCTCGGTGCGCCCTTTTATAGGGGCAAGGGGGCACTGATTAGCGAGGAACATGCGCGCATTTCTCGCCGGAGTTGGTGGTGACACAATCGCGGCGTTAAGGCAGTTTAAGGCGAGGGAAATGGCCAGAATGAAATACGGGGGGAGTGGGCTCTTGAATGCACTTGATTGCGCAAGAAACGGGGGAGAAACGGTCGACATTTATGTGCTCCGAGGCGTAGCCATGGCGGCGAGGCTAGAGGTTGGGGACTACCAGACAAGCGGGCCCCACCTGGCGAAGAAAGGGAGAAAGGAAGGAGGCGATTGATGCCCAAGCCTGGTGGCGGTGAGAGAGAGATAGGATGAGGGAGGTCAGACGTAGAGAGGAGGAGCAGACCATAGAAAGCGGTGGCATGGTGAGGAGAAGTGGGCTTCGGTTAGGCGGGGAGAGGGAAAAAGAGGAGTGGGCTGTCCTAGAAAGAAGGAGAAAACAGGCTGAAGAGAAGGATTTCAGCCTGTGGGGATTTTGGGAGATTTAAATAGATTTTCAGATTTTTATAATACATAAATACATAAAGGACTTTATAAAATACCAAATAGAGTTCAAAAATTCTAGAAAAATTCATAGAAATTCCTTGAGGCACTTTGAGCTTAATAAAATTATTTTCAACATAAATTTGTTTTTAACTTTGCACATGATTTAGTTTTTATTTCGGAAAATAGGAAGAAAAAAATTAATCCGAAAAATTCAAGAAAACTCTTTTAAATTTTGGAAAATCCAATAAATTAATAATTTTATTTTTAGTAAAAGAACAATGGGATATGGGATGTTCTGATTTGCACCTATCACCTATGATATGCTCAACAAATACCATTCTTGCAATATATGGGTGATTAAATAATAATTAATACAAAAATAGTATAATTGTAACATGAATTAAACTAGATACTTAGGAAATAATTGATCGTCTAGGGCGATCAGTCAAACAACATATACGCTTTGGGGGCAAGTTGCGCCACATATTACCTAATTTAATAACCGGAGGAAAGCACCCCTCCTCGCGCTAGCCATGTCACTAGAAAAACGGCGTCCATCCGATCGACCCCGCTCGCCTTCGAGCCCCCCCCCCCGATCCGCCCAGTGCGCTTGATGGGAAGGAGCACCACTCGTGCGTCCACGTCGCCCCAAAGGCGTCTACATCTCGAACCTTCTTCCCCTTCCTCCCCCGCTGCCACCTCGACCTACTTGCTTCGTCCCGTGCACTGCTCCTCCCCTCATATCCTCGCTCCATTCCCCTCTGCCTTCTAGCCCCTCCCTCTTCCTCTCCCACCGCCGCTCACTGGGTTTCCCTTGCCGAATGCCACCGCTCGCTCCGTCTTACCCCCTTCCTCCACCGCCACTCCCTCGGTCTACCTCCTCCCCCGCCGCCCGCTCGATCTACCCCAGTGCAGCCTCCTCCTCCCACACGCGTCGTCCCGGCCTCCTGCACCCGCCTTTGTAGGCACCGCCTGAGTCCGCCTCCTTCCTCTCCTCTCCCTGGGTGGTTTTGATTTAGGCGGGTGCTCTTGATGGTGGCACCCGGGTTGAGGCCGGCCCACCTCCCATCTCCTCCCTCTCCGTCCACCACTGATCTAGTACCACAGTTCTCCTCCCGTTGCGGCTGTCCTCCCCTCTCACTACTTCTGGCCAGAGCTCCTGCCCGCCTTTCCCTCTCGCTCCCCCTGGCTGGAGGTCCTCAGGAAACAAGGCCCCAATGATGCCGGTGATGGTGGCGCAGCTGGGTCGACCATCCTCCCATCTTTTCCCCAAGCAGCTATGAGGGGCCTCCCCACTGCTCTCCACCCCCTATCACGCCTTCCTTCTCTGTCCCCTACCCTCCAGCTACTTTGCCTACCGCAACCCTTCTCGGCTCCCCTCACCAGAATCATTTACTAATTTTGGTAGATGCTAATTTTGTTGTAGGGAGATCGGGATCTTTCATTAGAACAAAGATATTGTCTAGGATCGAATTGATTGGTGTTGGTTGTTACTTATGCTTGGGAATTATCGGTGATGGAGTTGGCACGATGAAAGAGGTGGAAAACTTTAGAAAGCGGTTGAAGAAAATTTCTACATAATTCTTGAGGTATGTGACCATATTGTTATGTGTCCATCGATATTATGTTGTAGCGAAATGGTGCACTCTGCTTTGATTGCTTCATTCTGATGAAAGTTTAAACCTACGGATGAGTTCTGATGCTATTGATGGGAATGATAGATATGCAATATGCAAACAAGAACATTGTGTTTTTTGATGTGAGCTATAGCGATATCCTTTTAGATCGTTTTGTATATCGCTTTTGTATTTTTACGAGCATTAGGTAGTTCTGATGAATCGCTGATGTTAATATTGTCATTTGATGAACTTTGATATAAAAAAATCCAATTGACTATGATCGGTAGGTCTTGTTGTGCAAGCATGTAGCTCCATTTAATGTCACGGACTTCTTTGTCATCATGTAGTTCTTATTAATGATGATACTTTCTAACGATGGAGTCGACAACCACTCTTTGTATAATTGTTTCAAGAAAATGAAAATTCCCATGTTAATGCATGCTTCGTGATGATTAGCGTGACTAGCAAGTTGTCTTTTAAGCGCCATGGGAATAGGTAACACTTCAAATTACAAGATAACAGATGGCTAATCATGGTGTCTAAAAGGCGGTGATTAGAATGATTTCAAAACTAATATAAGGAAATTATCGAGAAAAGAAATGAGTCCGGGTACCACCCTTAGTTAGTTTTACATGTCAACGTTTCTAAGCGTAACAGGAAAAAAAAATAGACGTAAGCTCATTGGGTATTGATTTCCACGCAGGACATGCACCCAAGTCTGTGGATGAAATCCCAAATATGTGGGTGCTTTTCCATCTTCGTCAGTTGGCGCCAGGTGATGAATTCTGGATGTTTAGTCTGTGGTCTTGGATTTTGTGCTATAAACATCTACCAATCTGATTTCCTGTGTGATTCTTGGTTGCATCCTTTGATGAGGGTTATTGTTCCCAACATGGAGAAATTGTAATAAGTTTTTTTCATGTTTTTTTGTTACACAATATGATGTCTCCAGAACACAGGTTTCGTGCTGTTGTATCACATATTACTTGACCCGTTACATGTGTATCTAGAAAATGTATGTAAGAGATATATCTAGAATATCCTTTGTTAATGCAAAGCATGCTTAGCATTTTCCATCCTATGTGGTTATATCCAAAGTTAGCGAAACTGGGGCTTTCAGATTTGCTAGGACATAGTTCATAATCCTCTCAAAGGTCCTGTTGCTACCATGAAAACCAATGAATTTGCAATTACTACTTTTGCTAACAAATCACACTTTCCATATCGAATGTGCAAGCTGATATAGGGAATGATCGATTATTACTATGTGTTAGTGTGCTATGGACTAAAAGCTCAGTGGGAAATAGAGGTTGTCTCATGTTTCCTATTTATGATATCCAGTAATTTCATATTATCAAAGTTCTAGTTTTTTCTATGTTTAAGGGTTTGTTTACTCCTTTGGCTTGCTCAATCAAAAATGTGCATGCAGACCACAAATGTGTTACCTGAAACTCTTACTTTTGCAACTGTTTAACCCGAGATTTTGTATCTCCTTTGCTTCTCAGCGGTCTCTATCTTCGTGCATTGTTTCACCGGGTGCAACCAAGGGTCCTGTTACCCGGGGCTAACCTAGAGCCACCATCTGACATGTATGCTAATATACAATCAACTGAATTGCAACACCAACATTCAACGCTAGAATCACTATTACAGGTTTCTATCTATTTTGACAGATCTCCTATTTAGTATTTCATTTTTTTATCTCTCTATTGAGTGCTACAACAACTACTGTGCATAAAGTACCTAGAACATACATGTACAAACACTTGTCCCTTTCCTATAACTCCACGATATACAGTTCCATCATACAAGCCCCTTTTTTCGTTTCAGAAACCATATATACTGAATTTGCTATTCATTACATCTACACACATATGCTGCTTACCTGTCATTCATTGAATCTATTCTGTTCTAATACATGCAAATTTTCTGTCTTTAGCTATTTTAGCCCACTACATTCTGTACTGCAACTATACGATCAATTCAGTGTTACAAAGCGGCCATTCAAGACTCATCCATATGTGTTTAGCTTTTAGACTCATCTTTATCACCTATTTTAGATTATAAATAGTTACGATATTACTGTCATCGATACGCTCTACTGTCTTGCTTACCACATAGAACCTGATCCATCGTTACCCCTGAATACATTTGTCCTTCTTTATTTTTTTTCCCAAGCTTTCATAGTACTGCTCTCCTCTTAGGCGCTATCCATCATTATAATTTTTCTCCATCATCGCTTATTTCTCCTTCCTTAGTTATATGTGGATGACAACCACGGATGATGGAGAGGTACTGAATCGTTTTTCCATATAGTGATTTAATCTTACTTACTCTCTGCCTACTTCACCTTGCGGAGATTGATTTCCCCTCAATCCGAGTTTGTAACCGCATTCTCTAGATGGCTTCATGAAATTCTTGATGGAGAGTAAGTGTACATTAGAGATAAGCCTTTATAGTACGGTAGCATTGTTGGCACACATCATTCTAGACGATTGCCTTTTTTGTAGAGCTAGATGACCTATCTATAAAAAATGAGATTAGTTCATTCTCATGTATAATGCAAAGCTGCTTACCTTAGACTTTAGTTTCTTGTGGAAAGAAATTTCTTGAACCCACGCTCTTTTACATTATATATGGAATTGGAAAAGCCTTGGTTATTTCTCCTTACTCATGTATAGTGCAAAACGATTACGAGACTTTCCTTCCTTGTGGAAACAAATGCCTTTAACCTACGGTCTTTTCGTTGTATATGGAATTGGATAAGCGCCTTTTATTTCTCCTTGATGGCGAATCTTGACTTATATCACCTTAGAATAACACCTTGTTGATCGTTCATTACGGGTACATCTTCTGGGCAATCATCTTTAGCGATCATATTTGTGTGTTGAGACTATTAGGGTCTCGCTCTGCATGCCATGTTCAGTACACATTCATGTTGTAAATCTCAATTTTTTTTGTGCCTTTCGATTGAGGTTGAATATCCTTGTGTAGTTATGAGCTAAGATGCAGTACATGATTCCTTCATTCAGAAATGACAAGAGCAAGTTTAAGGTAATTAGTTTCCTTAGTGTTTTCCTATTATTTCTCCTTACTCATGTATAATGTGAAACTGATTACCTGAGACTTCCCTTTCTTGTGGAAAGAAATTGCTAATTTGAACCCACGCTCTTTTACATTATATATGGAGTTTGAAAAGCACCTATTATTTCTCCTTGATGACAGAATCTTGAATTATGTCACCTTAGAATAACACCTTATTGATCTTTCCTTACGGTACATCTCTTTGGGCAATCATCTTTGGCACTCATATTTGTGAATTGACACTACTAAGGTCTTGCTCTTGCATGCCATATTCAATGAACATTCATGTTGTAAATCTCAATTGTTTTTTTTCACTTTACGATTGAGCTTGAAAATTCTTGTGTAGTTATGATCCAAGACAAAAGTGCAGGAATCCTTCATTGAGAAAATGACAAGGCCAAGTTCAAGGTAGTTAGTTTCATTAGTGTTTTTTGTAGTACCATCACATGTCTTTTTCTGAAAAAAAAAATTGTTGCTTTGGGACAGCTATTATTTAATAGCCTCTTGCCTGTCATATTCATCGTAAATTCGTTCTGTAGATCTCAACTGTTTTTGTCTTTACACCTTTCTGCTAGAGTATCTTATTTGAATGTAACAACTTTCTATATTTTTTCTGCTTCCTGATGCTTAGAATTTTAGACTTACAGTTTGAGGCATACAACGTATTAAATCGACTTCTAAAACACGATAACCACTATTGTTTCATATAATCATCATTCATTAAAAAAAATATAGCCAACTAACTGTCTCTCTTATCTACCATCGAACATATCCGCACGCGGGTCCCATTCTAGTATCTTCAATCGGGCAACACCAACAAGACCCAATTAGTTACTTGATAAGTCCAGCAGCGAGTGTTACTCGGCTTGGGGGGCAGACTACGCCATGTACGACATCAATCGGGCCAATTAAAAAGATGGCCGGTCATTAATGCAGCCTAAGGAGTCCATGCGGAAGCGAGGCATGTCATGCACCAGGCATGATCGACCATACACGCCAGTGGCGGAGCCATGTGAGACTACGGAGGTACAGTTGCACCTTTAAAATTTTTATAATATTATTTTAAAATTTTTGTATATTGATTTTTATCACAAGATGTATATCTAGTTAGCAATCAATAGTCAGTAGTCCACCAACATAAACAATATTTTGTGATGTCGATTTTACTAGAAATATATAATTTGTTCCACTTGAACCTTTACTATGTCATTTAAACTTTTATATTGAAATATGTCATTTAAGTTCGCACCTTTATGCACACACGAGTGCGTTTTCAGTAGATATTTTGTCAGGTCGCGGATTTATTTCCGTCCTCCGTCTTTCTAGACATGTGATATGAGACGCATTCACGCGTGTGTGTGGTGGAGAGTGGGCATATATGTCTTCCTTGTAATCGCAAAAAAAATTATATCTCTATAGACGAAATCTTGGCTCCGCCACTGATACACGCAGCACCGTCGCTTAGGTGGCTGAGGAAGCTACTGTTGGTGAATATGATTAGGAAGGAAGGACCTCGGTGGAGATGGCATCGGTTCAACAAAGGCTACCAGTGACAGCTTCATCAGTTTCTAGGTCGACAGGTGTCACCTCGTACTTCTCAATTAATTAAAGGGAATCTCATTCGAGTACTAACGATATATTCAATAGTTAACGATAACATTGTTTCTAATATATATTATATTATTTTTAGAGACAATATTTTCAATAGATAGTTTCTACTATACTCTCTAACATTTATATTTTATAATATTTCTTTGAAACGGACCTACATGTCAACTAGAGTAGATTTATATATCATATTTTGTTTCGCGTGCACAATAATTTTTTCAGAAAAAGACGACATATGCTCTCTCTCCTCCCCCTCTATCGTCTACGTAAAATTTTGTTGATGTAGCATAGTTAAAAAACGATAATAAATAGACTATTAGAGATACCCTAATGAGAAGCGAGCCACTGTAGTTAGCAACATCGACTCACAGGGTAATAGCCAAGATTCATTTGCATTAAATTTTCATAATCGTTTATACGTGTGTGAAGATGATCGCGTCTTCTATGGGCGGTACTATTTGAATAGATTATGCACTCAGCATAATTCGTCTACGCTGTGGTTAGTTGGCCTCATCAGAGAATCTGCCTTATTGTTATTATTATTTCATACTGAGCCTAACCTCACGGATGTCTAGAGTGTATTGAACACAACAGAATTAATCTACTCTAAGTTGAAAGAGTTATTAAGAAGGATTAAGTACATTGTTCATCCTTGCTCTAGCTTAATTTTCGTCTCTGAATTGTAATACCGGATAAAACATATCCTCAAACTGTCAATACCGTGCAAAAGATACCCCTTCATCTGTTTTAGAGTGGTTTTGATCGGTATTTGACCTACGTGGCTTTCCACGGTATTGACACATGTACGAAACAGCTCTAAAAAATAAATGATAGTTTTACGGTATTGATAGTTCGAGGATGCGTTTTATCCGGTATTACGATTCAAGGACGAAAATTAAACTAGAGCAAAGTTGAGGGATGGACAATGTACTTAATCCTATTAAGAATGACGTAAACTTTAACGGTGAATTCCTAATATTTTTTTGACCAGAAAACAGAGAAAGGAACAAAAAAAATGCATATGACATAAAAACTAAATAAAGTAGTGGTTCAATTGTGTCGAACGCACCCGGAAACAAAGGATCCCAAATTCTCTGTGTTCATACACTAGTCCAGGATTGCTAGTAGTGTACACAGTCATACAAAAGTGACATTACAATCATATCACGCATTTACTTAATATCAATCGAGTTTATTACAAAATGGGCTGAGACCAAAAGAAATAACATAAGCGGAAATAAGTAGTAGGTGAGAAACACGATCGCCACAGACAATCGTCTGGAGGCGTGAAACTACTATCTGGATCCTCATCGTCTTGGTAGAAGTCTTCTCCTAAATAAATATTATTTAGCAAGAGTAAGCACAACTTCCGTGCTCACAAGTTACACCCAATAAAAGAGTATGATACATGCATAAGTAAACAAGTGAGGCTAATAGGGTCTATTTTGCATAAATCAGCATTTTCAGTTTAAATATTCATAATAATTTCCAATGCCATTTTTAATCTATAACTAAAATTAGATTTTAAATTGACAGTTTTATAGTGGATAACCTCCAAGTATGAATGGCGAAGGATACCCTCCTATCACATGGCTAACGCCAAATTTTACCATAAGGATTAACTATCTTTAAATCAATAGCTAAATACATTTTCAAACTAAAAACAAAGTCTAACTTAGAGTGGTTTTGCTCAGTATGTCCATGACCGTAGACACGGCTATTTGAATAGTTTTACACTCTGTAGAGGTGGTATAACTTTACCCACAAGAGATAATTTGCTTTTAATATCGGCCAATACATGCTTCCAAAGGTGTGCGACTAAGGAATTATCACAAGGCCTTTACAATGTTCTACCCTACAGTATTTATGCCCGCTAAGGTTTCACTTCTATTGGATTAACCATCCTCCGGAAGCCCCCTCTTGCGCCCAATGGGACTACTGTCGAACCGACACATATACAACAACATGGCACAAATAACAGTAAGGTATTACAAATTATTAAGCCTAGTTTTGCGCACACAGAACATGTGGTAGCACAGTGGAGCTTAGCAAGATGCGGCTCGAAGACCGGTCCTTAACTGACTTAGGCGACTTTCAAAATAACCCCTAGGTCTCAACCCTACCCTGATGAGCAGGTGTATAAACCTGCACCCACCAACTATCCATTTCGCCTAAGTCCAAACCAATTTTGATTTTATTTTTCAAGTAAAATCATTTTATAAGCTTTCTATGGTAAAACAATACGATAGACTCAATTTAAACCAAGTTTGAATAATTTGGCTAAAATCTCCCAAATACAAAATTCTGGTCTAAGCATTGACTAAGCATAAAATTTTCAAATGTTATTTTGACTATGGTGACAAAGAAATGATAATTCAATAATCAAAATTAGTTATACAAAGGAATTGGAATAACTAGGGATTTAAATAAAGGATTTAAAATAGCTGAATAGAAGTATGCATGCAATAATAATTAAATAAATAAATTTAAAATAGTGGGATCAACATGATCAATTGTATAACTTGCCTTGCTTGAAGTCCTAATACTGTAAATCCTCAAAGGGGTCAAGCTCTCGAATTAAATCGAAAATCTATCGTGAAAATCGATAAATTCAAATAAAACTCAAATAAATTCAAATGAACATTCAAATTAACTCCAAATCAAATAATTTTAGTTTAGTTAGCTAGATCTTGAATTTATATAATTTTAGAAATTTGAATCACCTAAATCGGAGTTCGTATGAAGAAATACGAGCTCTTGGAAGTTTAAATTCTAAAGAAACCCTAATTTCATATTTTATTGATTTTTCCAAATTGTTTTTCTAAAGAAAATTTGAGTTATTAGCCTGTGACAATGACCCTCAGAAAATTCAATTTCTGGCCAATTTATTTTCTTAAAGGAAAAGCGAATGGGTCACTAACATGTGGGCCCGCAGTCAATGGACTGAGTCCATGCGCGGTCAACTATCCACAGTGAACTTGGTGCATGCTACAGTCTTGAAGGGTGCGGATCTTGTTGGCGTAAGCGCCACGAGGCACCACGTAAGCACAAGGGCTGACCTGGCTCTAATGTGGCGCTTATGTGTGCCGCCACGCAGCACGCAGACCCGCGGTGCTCGGCGACACCCTTTGCGGCCTTCTGCGCCACGGCGAGGGAGTGTGAGTGGCGCAAAGAGAGAGACAACAACGAGCGTGATGCTCACCGAATATCTGAGAGGGCGTGGCATTTTGGTCATCGGCGGCAAGCTTTAGCGGCGGCAGTTTTAGGTCGACGATGAAGGAGGTGCTCCGGTGGTCCTCGAGCCAATTGAGTGCGCGCACGAGGTTCGTGGTGATGTTGCGAAGCCGAAAGCATAGACGACGGGGGCGGAGCGGGCTTGACAACGGTGGAATCAGAGGTTGAAGCTCCTTCGGTCTGCGGCGAGAATCTTTGAAATTGGGGCTCTAGAGAGAGGGAGAGGCTACGTGAGTGGCGGCGCTGAGGTGAGGAGGCCAAGGCGGTCCCGGTGCTCCCTTTTCTAGGGCGCGGACAAGGTTGAATCATCGTGGTGAGCACGAAGGCCATGCGAGGTCATCGGCGAGATTACGGGGATTTCGGGCCGGAGATGAAAGGGACAAGGCCGGGTTGGACACAATTTGACGTGGCGAATTCAATGCACGCGAAATCGGGGAGGATCCAGGCGAATCTAGACGAGTTTGGAAGGTCTTCGAAAACCGGTAATGGCGGACGCGCGGACAAGAAAGGAAGGAGACGATGACGTGGGCGTCGGCAAGCCCACTTGTCGGTGGCAGAAAAGAAGGAAAGAAGCGGTTGGTGTTCGAATAGTTCGATTTAGATCAACGATGTGATTTAGATGCGGTGAAATGGTGAGCAGACCATCCGTGCGGGAAGGAAAGCGAGTGAGGATGG
Source organism: Phyllostachys edulis (assembly GCA_036346405.1). NCBI lineage: Eukaryota > Viridiplantae > Streptophyta > Magnoliopsida > Poales > Poaceae > Phyllostachys > Phyllostachys edulis. The sequence goes on along the minus strand of CM070554.1, from coordinate 40,643,143 downwards.
ATTCAGCCCAAGCATCGTCTTTGGGATTTTCTTTTGATTTTCCAATTAAAATAAATCTGGTAAATCAAAAGGCTTTAGAAAATAGCAAATAAAATCCAAAACTTATGAGAAAATTCACAGAAATTCTCAAAGGCGTTGTGGACTTAAATAAAATATTTCCAACTTATATTTGGTATTTAATTTTGCAAATAAATTTTTTTGGCTTTGAAATAAATAGGGAAAAGCTTTTAAAATTTCAGAAAATTCCACAAAAATAATTAAAGTTTATTTTCAATGAAATTTGAAATTTTGAAATGTTACAAGCCTACCCCTTAAAGAGAATCTCGACCACGAGATTCGGACTTGTCAACAAAAAGGTGGGGATACTTGGCTTTCAAATTTTCTTCTCGCTCCTAGGTAGCTTCTTCTTCGGAATGATTACTCTACTGGACCTTGCATGAACGGATAACTTTGCTTTTAGTGATTCGTTCTGCCACATCGAGAATCTTGATTGGCTGCTCCACATAGGTGAGATCTTCCTAAAGGTCGATTCTCTCAAGCGGTGTTTCCTCTGTTGGCACTCTAAGACATTTCTTCAATTGAGAAACATGGAAGACGTCATGTACTGCAGATAGAGATGTTGGCAGCTCCAACTGGTAAGCAACTTCACCTCTTCTTGCCAAAATCTTGTAAGGTCCAACAAATCTGGGTGTGAGTTTCCCTTTTGTCCGGAATCTCCTTACTCCTCTAAGTGGAGTAACTCTGAGATAGACAAAGTCTCCTATCTCAAAGGACAAATCTCTCCGACGGCTATCAGCATAACTCTTTTTATCGGGATGGGCCACTTCGGCGTTCTTTTATTGTTTTACCTTACTTTTCGGCTTCTTTGATCAACTCCGGTCCAAAGAACGATGTTCTCCTACTTGATCCTAAAGGAGAGTTCTACACTTCCTGCCGTACAAGGCTTCAAATAGAGACATCTGTAAACTGGCTTGATAGCTGTTGTTGTACGATAATTCTGCGTAGGGCATATTCTTGTCTCAACTTCTCTTATAATCTATGGCACAAGCTCGAAGCATGTCTTCTAGAACCTGATTCACATCTTCTGTCTGGCCATCTGTTTGGGGATGATAAGCTGTACTGAAGTTGAGTCTGATTCCCAAGACTTCATGCAAGCTCTGCCAAAATCTTGATGTGAATTGCGAACCTCTGTCGGACACGATCTTCTTGGGTACTCCATGCAGACAGATGATCCTAGCCATGTACAACTCTGCTAACTTGTTGATTCTATAGGTGGTCTTAACTGGAATAAAGTGAGCCACTTTAGTCAACCGATCAATTATCACCCAGATGGAATCACATCCTGATTGGGTCCTAGGAAGTCTAGTGATGAAATCCATACCAATTGCCTCCCATTTCCACTCGGGAATTGGTAATGGTTGTAGCAAACCAGCGGGCCTTTGATGTTCTGCCTTGACCCTTTGGCATACATCACAATGTGCAACAAACTCAGTGATTTCCTGCTTCATGCTGACCCACCAATATTTTTCCTTCAGTTCCTGGTATATCTTGGTACTCTGGGATAAATAGAGTAAAGCGATTCATGTGCCTCTTTCAGAATCAACTACATGGTTTCCTGATGATTAGGTACACAGATGCGGTTTCCAAACCACACTGTTCCTTGCTCATCCTCTGAAAATCTTGGGGCTTTGCCTCTTCTCATGTTCTTCTTGATATCAGATTTCCTTGATATCCTTATCTTCTTTTTGTTTCTCCACGATCTAACTCGAATGGTTGGTTGAACTTCTAGAGTGTTTACGACCCTTCTTGATAATCTCCAAGTTTAAGTGCTTTAGTTCTTCATACAATTCTGTGATTATCTTGAACCAACATGGTGTTGCAATCGCCTTTACTTTCGGGGCATCTGCTACTACATTCGCTTTGCGGGATGATAATGGATTCCAAGGTCGTAATCCTTTATCAGTTCCAACCATCTCCTTTGCCGGATATTAAGCTCTGACTGGATGAAGATGTATTTCAGACTCTTATGATCCGTAAAAATCTCACAGCGATTACCAATAAGATAATACCGCCAGATTTTCAAAGTATGCACAATTACTGCTAACTCTAGATCATGAGTTGGATAATTTCCTTCATGTGGCCTCAGCTGACGAGATGCATAAGCTACGACTTTTCTTTCTTGCATCAGCACACATTCGACACCCTGACGGGATACTTCACAGAAAATCATGAAGTCCTTATGGATGTCCGGCAAGACTAGCACAAGTGCAGAAACTAGCCTCTTCTTCAACTCTTGAAAACTTTTCTCACACGTATCTGTCCATTCAAATTTCTTCTCCTTCTTCAGAAGTTGAGTCATGGGTCTAGCGGTTTTGGAGAAACCTTCAATAAATCTGCGGTAGTACCCAGCTAGAGCGAGAAAACTCCTCACTTTAGTGACGTATTTGGATTGCTTCCAATCCATTACGGCTTCGACCTTGGTGGGATCTACTGTAACTCCTCCTACTGACACAATATGTCCGAGGAAGGCCACTTGACTTAGCCAAAATTTGCTCTTGCTAAATTTGGCATAAAGCTGATGCCCCTGAGCTTTTCCAAAATTATTCTGAGATGCTTCTCATGCTCTTCTTCATCTTTTGAGTAGATGAGAATGTCATCGATGAAAACAACCACAAACTTATTCAAGAATTCTATGAACACTTTGTTCATCATATTCATGAAATAAGCAGGGGCGTTTGTCAAACTGAAAAACATTACTGTAAACTTGTACAGTGCATATCTGGTTGTGAAGGCAGTCTTGGGAATATCTTCTGGTCTGATCTTTAGTTGGTGATAGCCGAACCTTAAATCAATCTTCGAGAAGATGCTTGCTCCTTTCAGCTGATCAAACAGATCATCAATCCTGGGTAACAGGTACTTGTTCTTGATTGTTACTTCGTTGAGTGATCTGTAGTCCACACACATTCTCATAATATTGTTTTTCTTCTTGACAAATAGTACTGGAGCTCCCCAAGACGATGAACTCGGTTGAATATACCATTTGCTCTACAACTCTTCAATCTGCTTGTTTAGTTCTGCTAACTCATTGGCCAACATTCTGTAGGGTTGCTTCGAAATTGGAGTGGTCCCTGGGACTAAGTCAATTAAGAACATTATGTCCCTATCCTGTGGCATGTCGGGTAACTCCTCAGGAAATACATCTGGGTACTCTTGTACCACTGGTATATCTTCAAGCTTTACTTCCTTCAAGCTGGTCAGAATGGAACATCTTCCTGTGGAAGTCTTGGGTCTGAATTCTACTATAATCCCTTCCTCATTGGTGAGAGTGATAGACCTATTGGCACAGTCTATCTATCCTTGATTCTTGGCTAGCCAGTCCATTCCAAGAATCACATCCAAACCTTGAAAGTACAAGACTATCAAGTCTACCAAGAAAGATACTTCGGATATTTCCAGGGTAAGGTTTGGGCATAGAGAACTGGTCCTCATTTCTGAGCCCGGAGAATGGATTATTATAGGGTTAACTAAGGGAGAGATAGATAACCCATATTTTCCCACAAACTTATTCGAAACGAAAGAATGTGAAGCTTTAGAATCAAATAAGACTGAAGCTGGTATCGAATTAATGAGGAACGTACCAAGAACGACATCTGGTGCTGCCTGGGCTTCCTCTGCGGTGACGTGATTTACATATCCCTTCATGTACTGAATCGTCGGCTTTAGGGTGCCGCTGGTGGTTGGAGCTCCTGGAGTTGACCTGGCTAGGGCCACAGCTTGCTGTTTCTTTGGGCATTTATTCGTATAATGCCCGTCTCATTATAGTGAAAATAGGTCACTCGATCTTTGAGGAGGTCGAGTTCTTCTGCTTGGAATTGGCCTCCGGATGAACTATCGTCGAAGCTAGAAGTGTTGGGGTGCTGTGCTAGTGCTAGGGCCCTGGATGTTGAGAATTGGAACCTTCCACGCTGAGGTGGTGAAATTTGAGTGAAGCGGGGCTTGGAAAGACCCACAGGTTGAATTTCTAGGTAGCCATCCTGCGCTTGCGATTCTCCATCTCTTGATGTTTGCCTTCTTGGCAAATAGCTTTGTTCACTAACTGCTGAAAGTCAGTGAAGTCTTGAGAGATCAGGCAGACTGAGAGTTCATCATTCAATCCCTACAAGAATCGCTCCTGCCTATCTTCATCCTTAGCCATGTCTTCTGGGGCGTAGCGAGCAAGCTAGTTAAACTTGTGTAGATAGTCGCTCACTGAGCGGTTGCCTTGGCGAAGTGAGCGGAATTCCTTCTTCTTCAAAGTTATCATCCCTGCGGGGATGTGTGCGCGGCAAAAGCCCCGCACAAACTCATTCCAGGTGATTTCTTGGGCATTGGCATGCGAGACACTGATGTTGTCCCACCACTCGGAAGCAGGTCCATTTAGCTGGTGAGAGGTGAATAGAACCCTCTCTCGATCCGTGCACTGAGCGATGTCCAGCTTCTTTCCAATAGCCCAGAACCAAACATCTGCATCCACTGGTTCTGTACTGCTTGAAAAGGTGGGTGGACGCATCCTCATGAACTCAGACATTGTTGCTCTTGGCGGGGGTGGAGGCGGAGCATGAGTTGTTGTGGCCTGCGCATTCTGAGTGCTGTTGAGGGATTGTGCCAACAGGTCGATCAGATGAGTCTAGTTGGCCATCATCTGACACTAGTCCGGTCCTTCTGCCGGTGGTGGTGGTGGTTCTTGAGCGGGTCCTCGATAATCAACATTCTCATTCCTTGTCCTGGCGCCACTTAGGTGTGGGTAGTCACCATCTGTTTGGATTCTCATAAGACTTAGAAGAGAGAAGGAGAGCACTAAAGGGATAAATCTAAATAGCAGAGAACCAAACAAGCACAAGGCAAAGAGCAAATTTTCAAAATAGCTCTTTTATTAATTGATTTTATTAATTGATTATGGCTACCACAAAGGATATTGGTAGCTCATATTTAGCATTCTAATGATCAAGCTAAGGATAACCTCTAAGGGGTAACAAGGGTATAGTCTGGCTCGCTAGAACTAGCCTTGCATGCCCTATAGTGAGCCAGCTCCTTTTCTGCGGCTTCTAGCTTCTAATGGGTGGCGTGTAGCTCATCCAACGTGTGCTAGTAGGCATGGTCCATAACCTTAGTCAGGTCTACCTGATGAGTCAGCTCTGGAAATTCTTCATCTCTAGCCGAGCGAAAGGTACTCCCAAGCTGGGTGGGGACGTGCATCGGGTAGTAATGAAATCCGATACCGTCGAAGCGATGTTTGTAGATGTGGTGAAGTCGACAAATGGCTTCCCTGGCTGCGTCTTGGATGCCTCTAGAAAGGTGGCACGTTGCATCGGAGCGTCAAAGATGTAAAACTCCGTGTTTGGTTGCAATTTGGAGTAGAGTATCACCTCTACCCTCCAATGATCCTAATCGCCCACCACGTATTTGTATCCACTGATGCGTGGGCCTCTCTGAAAATGAGATGTTGCATCATCTTCCATAAGCTGCGACCAGGTGTCAGTGAAGATCACGTGGGAAATGGCATTGATTGCTTGACCATCTACAATTTTTTTGAGAGAGAGATGAGTTAGTAACCATTTTAAAAGAGAAGGGTTGAGAAAGGACACTAGAAAGACCAAAATATTTTTAGTTTTCAAAAATAAGTCCTTAAGGGTTTTATCCATTCTAAGCCACGACCTACAGTCGATATGGCTCTGATACCACTTTTGTTGAACCCGGGAATGAAGGATCTCAAATTCTCTGTGTTCATACACTAGTACAGGATAGCTAGTGTACACAGTCGTACAAAAGTGACATCACAATCATATCACACATTTATTTAATATCAATTAGAGTTTATTATAAAATGGGCCTGAGGGCAAAAAAAATAACACAGCGAAAATAAGTAGTAGGTGAGCCACACAATGCGCCACAGGCAATCATCTGAGGGTGTAGGCCTAAACGTCTAGATTCTCACCGTCTTGGTAGAAGTCTTCTCCTAAATAAATATTATTTAGCAAGAGTGAGCACAAACTTCTTTGCTCACAAGTTACACCCAATAAAAGAGTATGATACATGCATAAGTACAAAAGTGAGGCTAATATGGTCTATTTTGCATAAAGCAGTATTTTTAGTTTAAATATTCATAATAATTTCCCATGCCATTTTTAATCTATAACTAAAATCAGATTTTAAATTGACAGTTTTATAGTGGATAACCTCTAGAAATGAATTGTGAATGATACCCTCCTATCACATGGCTAACCGCCCAATTTTACCATAAGGATTAACCATCCTTAAATCATTTGCTAAAAACATTTTAAAACCAAAAACAAAGTCTAACTTAGAGTGGCTTTGCTCAGCATGTCCATGACCGTGGACACGGCTATTCGAATAGTTTTACACTCTGTAGAGGTGGTACAACTTTACCCACAAGAGATAATTTGCTTTTAATATCGGCCAATACATGCCTCCGAAGGTGTGCGACTAAGCAATTATCACAAGGCCTTTACAATGTTCTACCCTACAGTATTTATGCCTGCTAAGGTTTCACTTCCATTGGATTAACCATCCTCCGGAAGCCCCCTCTTGCGCCCAATGGGACTACTGTCGAACCGACACCCATACAACAACATGGCACAAATAATAGTAAGGTATTACAAATTATTAAGCCTAGTTTTGCCCACACAGAACATGTGGTAGTACGATGGAGCTTAGCAAGATGTGGCTCGAAGACCGGTCCTTAACTGACTTAGGCGACTTTCAAAATAACCACTGGGTCTCAACCCTACCCGGATTGAGCCCGTGCATAAACCTGCACCCACCAACTATCCATTTCGCCTAAGTCCAAACCAATTTTGATTTTATTTTTGAAGTAAAATCATTTTATAAGCTTTCTATAGTAAAACAATACGATAGACTCAATTTAAACAAAGTTTGAATAATTTGGCTAAAATCTTCCAAATACAAAATTCTAGTCTAAGCATTGACTAAGCATGAATTTTTCAAATGTTATTTTGACTATGATGACAAGGAAATGATATTTCAGAAATCAAAATTGGCTATACAAAGGAATTGGCGTAACTAAGGATTTAAAGAAGAATTTAAAATAGCTGAATAGAAGTATGCATGCAATAATAATTTAAAAACAGAGTTAAATAAATTTAAAATAGTGGGATCAACATGATCAATGGTATAACTTGCCTTGCTCGAAGTCCTGATACTCTAAATCGTTAGAGGGGTCAAGCTCTAGAGTCGTTAAAATCTATCTGTGAAAATCGACAAATTCAAATAAAACTCAAATAAATTCAAATGAAGATTCAAATTAACTCCAAATCAAATAATTTTAGTTTAGTTAGCTAGATCTTGAATTTATATAAATTTAAAATTTTGAATCACCTAAATCGGAGTTCGTATGAAGAAATACAAGCTCCTGGAATTTTAAATTCTAAAGAAACCCTAATTTCATATTTTATTGATTTTTCCGAATTGTTTTTCTAAAGAAAATTTGAGTTATTGCGCACGCTGACGTCGGCCCTCAGAAAATTCAATTTTCAGCCGATTTATTTTCTTAAAGGAAAAGCGAATGGTTCACTGACATGTAGGCCCGCAGTCAATGGACTGAGTCCATGCGTGGTCAAATGTCCACGGTGAACTCGGTGCATGCTACAGCGCGAAAGGGTGCGGGTGCGTTGGCGCAAGCGCCACGTGGGCAGCCACGTAAGCATAAAGGCTGACCTGGCTTCGATGTGGTGCCATGTGGCACTTACGGCGTGCGCCACGCGAGCCGGCGGCGGTGCTCGGCGACACCCTTGCCGGCCCTACGCGCCACTGCGAGGAGCGTGAGTGAGTGCAAAAAGAGAGAGGGGACAACGCTGAACGTGATGCTCACCAAAGATGCGAGAGGGCGCGGCGTTTTGGTCGTCAACAGCGAGCTTTGGCGGTGGCGGTTTTAGGTCGACGGTGAAGGAGGTGCTCTGGTGGTCCTCGAGCCGAGTGAGTGCGCGCACGAGGTTTGTGGTGACGTTGCGAAGCTGAAGGCGTAGATGACGAGGGTGGAGCGGGCTTGACAGTGGCGGAATTGGAGGTTGAAGCTCCTTCGGTCGGCGGTGAGAATCTTTGAAATTGGGGGTAGAAAGAGAGAGAGATCGTGAGTGGCGCGCTAAGGTGAGAGGCAAAGCGGTCCCGGTGCTCCCTTTTATTGGGCGCGGGCGAGGTTGAATTGTCGTGGAGAGCACGAAGGCCATGCGAGGTCATCGACAAGATTACGGGGATTTGGGTCCGGAGATGGAAGGGACAAGTTCGGGTTGGACGTGGTTTGACGTAGCGAATTCAATGCGCGCAGAATCGGGGAGGATCCGGGCAGATTTGGACGAGTTTGGAAGGTCTTTGAAAACCGCAATGGCGGACACGCGACGAGGAAGAAGCGGGGAAGAAGAGAAGGAAGGAGCGATGATGTGGGCGTCGGCGAGCCCACTTTTCGATCTTGAAAAAGAAGAAAGGAGCGGGTGGTGTTCGGCCATTCGATTTAGATCAACAGTGAGATTTATGCGGTGAAATGGTGAGCAGGCCATCCATGCGGGGAAGGAAAGTGGTAGAGGATGGATTCGCCCAAGCTTTGGGATATTCTTTTGATTTTCCAATTAAAATAAATCTAGTAAATAAAAAGGCTTTAGAATATAGCAAATAAAATCCAAAAATTATGAGAAAATTCACGAAATTCGAAGGCATTTTGGACTTGAATAAAATATTTCCAACTTATATTTGGTATTTAATTTTTCAAATAAATTTGTTTTGGCTTTGAAATAAATATTGAAAAGCTTTTAAAATTCGAAAACTTCCACAAAAATAACTAAAATTTATTTTCAACTAAAAGTTGAAATTTTGGGCTGTTATTAGAAATTGTGCGCTAGTTAACACAAAAGTTACATACATCTTGTTTACAGGGTGAGCATCCAGCATGTCAGTTTAAACCTCAATCCGTCCAAATCAGAAGAAAATTTGTTAGGAAAGGATCTTATCGTGAGACTCTCTCTATCGCCGTTGATCTCTTCATATCACTCCTGAATGGACGGCGGATGGGACGGGCCTCCCAGGCGGGCCCACCCTCCCCGTTGAATTTTTCCGTCCAAATCTGGGTCACCAAGGTGAAAGTACTAGGAAACAACTGTGTGGTCCAAAAGGCCGAAAACTTCAAGCCCAACATGAAAGATAAACATGAGCAGCCCCAAAGGCAAACGTGCGCTACTTCTTCCCCAACCGGAAGCCCAGATGCTGCCCTCCTCACCACCCGCCGCGCTCTCCAAAGCCCGCCGCGCCGCCACGGCGGCCGCCGCCCACCTCCTCCCCTCTATCAACTCGCTAATCCTTGAGCCCTCCGTCCCTAGCTCTGTTATCCCTCGCCGTCGCATCCGCCTCATGCCGCAGGAGGACAGGGCCCCGCGCGCTGCCATGCCGCCGCACGGCAGGAGTTTGGCGGTGGCCGCGGGATCCAGAGGCGTGGGAGGTGAGGTCCCGGCGCTGCTGGTTGTGTCGTTCTACAGGTTCGCCGACTTCAACGACCACGTCGCCTTGCGGCGGCCGCTCAAGGAGCTCTGCGAGGAGCTGGTGAGCGCACAAAGATCCCCATCTTGACATAATATTTTCTTTCCTTTCTTTCACTTTGCATGGATTGTCATTGCCTGTGACCTAATGGGATGTACGAATTGAAGTGTTGGGCAATGTTGCAAAACTCGTAGCTAAGTTGCTAAGGAAGACTTGAATAACAACCTGGATAACGGCTAAATAAGCATTTTATGGTCAGTGCAGTAGCAACATTCTGTAGATAAGCTTATACTGCATGAAATTCTTTAGTGGGTTGAACTGATTAGAGTGATAGAAGATCATCTGGTAAGTAATGTACATATGCCAGATTTCTGTGTTATGTTATAGTAGTATTTTTGTTGTGGGATAAAATATTTTTGACTAAATGTTTGATGCATTCATATAATGAACTTTTTATATTAAGAGTATGGAAATTGGAACGTAGTAAGTTCTTTAGATATGAAAAATGTTGGTAATAGTGCACATGACTGAAGAATTTAATCTGGATACTGCATTGTATTTGATTTTTTTTCTAATTTGTATATGTGAGCAATTTATTTATCAATGTAGAAAATATATTGCAAAATACACATGGATGTAGCGGGCCAAATGTGAGGAATAGCAATGCAAAAAGTTACCTAAACTCGTAGCTAAGAAAGCACAAAAAAAGATTGACAGATGTCCCTATTGTTTGGATAGTTTTTCTTCTTCTTTTTAATCCCCCAAAGAAATCCCCCTCATCCGAACACCCACCTAAGGAAATCAGCTTCAATTCCTAATATCTTGGTTTAACCCTTTTGTAGATTTGTCTTCATTTAACTCTTTTTATTTTTACTGTTTATTTCACTAATGTTCAATTTTGTTACTTGATTTTGTAGCATCAAGCTTAGCTTATTAGAACTGATACGGTATTATTAATTCTTTCCTAAATCCTAATGCATGAACTACTAAGCGAGTTTGGTTCTTTCTTATGCAAAGTTACAACTCTATGTTGGATAAATGGTCGTATTCAATGTTGTTAAGTTATTGCAACTTTGAAATATTCATTAGTTAATGAGGCGCTGTGACTTGTGGTGTTCATATCATGATGAAACTACCTATCTATGCTGCTTATCTATTATCTTTTCTGTGAAACTGGGCTCTCACATGGTTTGTTGTCTGATGCTGTTCAGCGTGTTTCAGGTGGCATTATTCTTGCACCAGAGGAATCAATGGTAGTATATGTGGAACACCAGAATCTGTGGAGAAAATATTGAACTTTATTCAAGCAGACAATCGCTAAAAGGATTGAGAATGATCCAGTCACCTGTTACTCCAGAGGATGAGGCTATCCATCATGGACATACCAGCCATTCTCCTGTTGGAGCTGGGGAAGATGCACCGTTCCGATGGGATCATGTCCGTGTGAAATTGAAAAAGGAGGTTGGTTCATATCCTGCATAATAGTTACTAGTTGTTTAGTAGAATTGCCGAGTGTTCAATGATGCAGCATGCAGCTTACTCTGATTTATTGTCAATTTCTCAGATAGTGACTTTCGGAGACCCAGGTGTGATACCTACTAAAATGGTTGGAAAATATGTTAAGCCAAAACACTGGAATGCATTGATAAGCGATCCAGACACTGTGAGTGTTTCATTCATCTCAGATATTTTGTCCTTTTGTGTGTATATCTTTGAATTGTGTAATGACCTTTGTTCCACATCTGCACAATGATTTACACTATTCATGTGGCAGGTTGTCATTGATGTCCGCAACATGTATGAAATACGCATAGGAAAATTTAAGAGAGCTGCTGATCCATGTACGAACTCATTTAGAGAGTTTCCGTCTTGGGTCGATGATCAATTCCAGTTGGCTGAATCTGACAGTGAGCAGTCATCACTAAATAATGACAGTGGAACTGATGGACAAGCAGAAGACCTAAATTCCAGCAAACCCAAAGAGCTACCACGAGTTGCTATGTACTGCACTGGTGGTATTAGATGTGAGAAGGCGTCAAGCTTTCTCCTCAGCAAGGGCTTTAAAGAGGTAACCATAAAGGCTGTTCTCTACTTCTCTGTTTTGTATTGTTCTGCTGAATTTCAATACCAAGATGCTACCACTCAATCTCCTCTTTACATGTAAATTGTAAATTGTAAATTACTAAATTCGTTACACAAAATAGACTTCATAATATATTGGATATCAATGAAATTTAATTTGTCCTCAGATTGACTCGATCTTGCATTTTGTGTACAGTTTAACTTGCTATCTATGATCTACCCTTGATAGCATTAGGTTATATAGTTAAAATATAGGGAAGTTCTGTAAGAAAACCCCTCTTTTCATATTATAGATGTTTACTGCATCAACTTTTGTTAGTAGACATTCTTTGATTTCTGAAGTTGTCCTTGTCTCCTTGAGATGGTAACATACCTTACAGTTACAACCCTAATGATGGGTTGCATAACCTGTACATGTCAGGTTTATCATTTGGAGGGTGGGATATTAAAGTACCTAGAGGAAATCCCGAAGGCTGAAAGCTTGTGGGAGGGTGAATGCTTTGTGTTTGATAAACGTGTCTCCGTGGAGCATGGATTAGCTCAAGGAACCCATAAACTTTGTTATGGATGTAAGCAACCAGTTAGCGATGAAGACATGGAATCTCCTGAATGGGAGTATGGTGTCTCATGCCCATATTGCTTTGCGACAAAATCCGAGGAGGAGAAGGAAAGGGCAAGGGCTCGGCAACGGCAGTTTGAGACATGGGGAGTTATTGGCGGGCCTGATAAAGGAAGGAGTCCAAAAAGACTGGAAGCTAGTTACGCAGTAGAGGAGACCAAACAGTTACCCAACTCAATCTAACTCAAACTGGGCGACTGAAATGTGTGCTGTAGTAATTCCTTGCTGATTGAAGTGTTGTCCACAGAGTGAGAGGATCCTTTGGATTAGGAGCGCCCTTTCTTTTGCATAATTTGTTCTGGTTTTTCGACTTATTTCCTGGTTTCCGATCTAGACGCTAGGTACATCAACATTATATAATGATTTATTCGAGCTTAAAGTTCTGCTGGGAGGCACTGATGTTTGTACCATCTGGTTGTAAATTGTAACTTAAATCACTCTTATGAGCAAAATAGAGCCTTTTGGCCTGTTCGGATGAGACGTATTTGGTTTTGCGTTGCCTGTTAGTCTGTCGTGTCTTCCAGCTTAATTTCGAGCTTGACTTACTGCTGGTTGTTTTTTAACCATTGTATCTACTGAACTGTAATCTAATCTTAATCTGCTTTGAAAAGACCATAGTAAAACTTGTATAGAAGTAGGAGATTAGGAAATTTGTATTTACCCTCTCCTCTCCGTGCAATGAAACCAGCAGCTCTCTCCCTACGTCTTGTTTTCTCAAAAGGAAGATATGGTGTAATTAGCGATTGCAAAGAAAGCAAAGGGGGTTTCATACGTGGTGACTACAAAGCTAGGAACACGTCACCGTTGGATAGATGTAGAGCCAGTTTAAGGTTCCGTGCTGTACCGTGGAATGTAGCTAGTTACATGAATCTTTAGTGCTCTCGGTAAGATTTTGCTGTTACGATTTTAATGGAGATGTTTTCAGCCAATTGTTACATCAAAAAAATATAAAGAAAAAAAAGTGCTTTCGAGAAGCTACCGCCGCACCAAACCCCCGTAGCGTTTTTTGGCGTCTCAGTAGCAGGTCCTCCAGAGATGCCGTGCTTATTCTAGAGACTAGAGAGGTTCCTACATGCTCAGCAAGCTACCACTTGGGTAGAGAGGAAAATAATGGGAAACAACGTTATAATACTTCATCATCTTGTTCGGCGCAACAGAGTGTAGAAGAAGACTCTGGAAAGGACGAGACGTTTCGAGTCCCATCTAAAGCCGAAAGCTCGCAGCTGAAGTGAAGTGTTGTACATATCTCCGCGCGCGTGTTCAGCGTGAGCTTTCAGCACTGCCATCCACCACCCACCGCGTCGTCTGCGGAGATGCCGGCTGCTCCGTCCACCGGTCGTCTCTTCAGGTTCCTGCCGCCGAACCGCCGCCCGGCGTCCGCAGGGCACCGACTTCGCTGCCGTCGCCGGCTGGAGCGTCGCCGGCGTCGCCACCGCCGTCTGGCTCGTCCAGGGGAGTCTTTGCCTGTCTCTTACAATACTGGAATATACTCATTTACCATATGGCATAGTGACCTGTCCTGACAATCTGCTTCGCGTCATGAATACTATCATTCTTGGAATTTTCTCATGTATATTGCTGCTGTTGTGACTAACGGACTCGCGCTTTCCTGGATGCTCTATTTGAACCGTCGATTCTCTGTTCGAATTTCCCCCTTATATGCAGTTTGCTTCAACGATCGTACTTATTCCTCACCTTCTTTTCTTCATTTGTTTGGAATAACTGGAATTATTGCAAGATGGCATCTCTGGATCATGATGATGACGACGACTATCATGATCATAATGATGACTCTATGAGCAGGTTGCTGCTCTTGCATTGGTGCTCTTACAGTCTTACTGCTTTATTACACGCGTATTACATTGCTGCTGTTGAACTACCAATATCGGTACATTTGGTTGGGACTCTCCGTTTTATTATTAATCGTTGATGATGACATGAAGTGATTGATCAAAATATCAAATACAGCATATTCTGAACCATTTGATGCTGATACTTAATTCTGAATTTACTTGTTCAATTAATATGGCGACTGAGATCAGGAGAAATGGAAATACATAATTCCTGGTGGTTGTTTGGTCCGTTTGTGTGCTTCAATGGACAGATAATAAGTCTGTATCTGACTTGCTCAGGGATCATCCAACTATTGCCATATCTAATCCAGGATCTACTTCAAGTTTTGTGAATGAACTTTCAATATGATTTTTATAGGAAGCGTTATTCTTTTTTTTTATGAGAATTAATGTCAATGAATCAGGATTCGACAGTGACATCGCACAACTGACAAAATTGTTAACCAATCGGACAAATACTACTGATATGAAACTGATCACAAGCATCCAAAGAACACACTACCAAGCAAAAACAGCATGGAAAGTGCCCCCAATAATAGCCGTGGATATACACATAAAGGTACACATCAGGTCTACAAGCTCATGACTAGCCATGAATGGCTGCTCTGGTCGGTCAACGAAAAGATGGCTGCTCTTGTATATTTCAATTCAACCCTTGTTGTGAACAGTTCAGCAATTTATTTGTGTTATGAACTTACAAACATGGGGGGAGTTTCAAGATAATCAACCAACTAGACAACGTCACAACCCCTCTGATTCCGGAAAGCTCTGAAGAATTCAAGATGGAACTGGACTTCACCTATTTCCATGTCGCTACACTAGTGACCATATACTTGCTGTCCAAATCCTTAATGAACACATTGAAATTATCTTTGATTTTGATCAGTCTACACAGGACACCAGTGACCACCAATTTTCAGTTCAATTATAACTTAACACGACTTCAGACTTGATTTGATAAGAGTTCACCTCTGTGTTGCGTGACGCCCTCTTCTACTTAACTCTGAACCTGCCAGCCGCACAAAGACATGCATGCTTGCTTCTTTTGTTGGCCAGGACATGTTCATGAGCTAAAAATTAAGTATAACCAATCCTATTTGCAATTTTAAAAACATGTCACTGCAATCTAGTTATCTATGGTCTATGTATATGCATCAAATGTGTTAATAGAGAAACTTGTAAAAAAAATATCAGAGGAAGACAGAAAAAAAGGGCACCCAAAAGCTTGGCAGAGGTTAATTGTGCTGAGCAACACATTAGCAAACCGTAGCACCAATCACTTTCTGAATAGATTGCAAGAGACCAATAGCTAATTAGGACGTGCATTTCTTCCCCTTTACTCTTCTTACTACTGCTGAGGTAAGGCACACAAGCCTTTCTTCTGAACTGAAAACTACAGCTAAAAGATGCAAACCAGCAAAGGCTCATCATATATGATATGAACAATTCTCCTTGAGAACATGGCATGATTACTGACCTCACTGGTGGAGGAAAAAAAAGAACAAAGAGTTGATGATTGAGGTGTTATATACTTCATTCATGGATGTATGTATCATCTGAAGTGGCTGAGGTGGCTGGTGTGGTGATGCCTGCACTCATCAAGGCCACAGCATTGTATCACAGGGTAGCAAGCCACAAAGAGGCACCTCCGAATCCCTCTAATGACAGAGCTGAGAACATAGCGGGGGCAACAAGAGTAAGCCAAGAAGGGGTAGTCCTCCTCATGACCCCCCTCGCCTCTTCCTTTGCGGTGATTGCTCTTCCTATGACCCATTTCTTTTCTATTCTCTCTTGTTTCGATTTCCTCCAAACCTGAAGGAAAACAGAGAAACAACAAGCACCTACTTGAATCAGCAGGTGTTTTATACATATGGGTATGTAGAACCCAATTATTCGATTATGTTATTTTATGCCACTCAGGTAATTAAGAGAATTAGTTTCCACAAACCAAGATGTATCAAAAGATATGAACTAGAGACATGAACAAGGGAGATAAACTAGAATCTTAGGTGCATACCTTTAGCTGGATGAGCCCTACTTGGAGCCCTCAGATTGGCAAGAAGCCTGGCGAAACAGATGCTTGCTTTCCCATCAGTTGTGACAAGAGGTTTGTATATTATGTTGGCAGTAGATGGATCGATGGATGGATAGATTAAGGGCTAGAGGTGAGGGAAGCTTTTCCGGGGCTCCAATGGAGAGACAAAGAGATGCCTTAATAAGATGCTTGCACTCCTGTTTCTCTTTATGATTCCTTCTTAGTCTTTTGCTCCTTTTTTCCTCCTATTTTTTATTAAAATATATGTTGGATGTTTTTTTTCTGTCTTAGTCATCACAAATGTTTAAATCAGAGGACATGACGCACCATCTGGTCATATTCTCCCCAGAGTCATACAGAGAGAAAGGAAATTGAAAGTTGTAGGTACCAGGTAGCACCTACAAGACAACCAAAAACTAGCAAGCGTGATGTGGCACTGGAGTTCAATCTTGTTTTGTCTTAGCCTCTAAGGCTCTTGCAGTGCCCAAAACTGATTAGTGTACCACAAAAATTCTAATCTATATGTAAACCGTATAACTGGTATTTTTTATGAAGAAATAGACCCTACTATTGTTAGATTATCATTTTAGTGCAACGCTCATACGAAGCTGTACTAGGTGCCGTCAGAACTGCTAGAGCGAGCGGATGAGGATGAGCGACGAAGAAGGGTGAGCTGGTTCGCTAGGGAATGGGATCAATGGCAAAAGTACACAATGCTATGCAGTTGGTCCAATTTGGATTGTTTGGTCCAAATTCTAATGCATTAAATTGATTGCTACGATACAATTACTACAACGTGAAATGAGATGCATATAATGTCTTGCCATGGCATCATCTAGAACGCCTCTTTTTATCCAACTCTCTTGACTGGGGAGGTGTCTACCATATGCGTGCACATTATTCTGAGCTTTGCCATTGTATTCAAAGTAATTTTTTAAGGAGTATTCGAAGTATTAATACAAGAGATTTCGGAACAATTGGAGAGACGTCTGGTGTCTGAAGAAGAAATTTATGGCACTTTACTGTTAAAACTTAATACATAAAAACCAGCTACTCACAAGTTTTTAAGAATGATCTATGTAATGATGAAGGTATTTTTTAGGTATGTGAAGCCTTCCAAACAAAATAAAGTCACAAAGCTAAAATAGAGCTTCAGTACAGTTTTTTCCCCCTGAATAAAACATTTAGACTTGTGAACGCAGAATGACTGAACGAGGAAAAAAAGAAGGTGTCTGCACCATAGACAATCCTAATTGATATAGATAAAGCAAAATATCTTTACATTTAGAAAACTATAGTTTCTTTAGCTGTCATTTTATAAAGAGACTATTACAAGAAACAAACAGCATGCAGTCAAAGGCAATTTCAGGAGTTTGAAGTCCAACACCAAAGGGCAAGCTACAAGACAGCAATCTCGTGCTGTTCATATCTTCAATTCTGGATATCGTATGCTGAAATCATCTTGTTGTAAGTCATTAAGGATTATGCCTACCAAATTCATCAATGAACGTTACAAGCGTGTGAGATTGAAGCATCATTAAATTTGAAGTGTTACGTCCGCCAACCATTTGCTGCACGTGATATGCTAGTCTAATGAATACCGCATCACTAGTGGGTTCATCAGAGTCTCTGCCAGAGACTACATGGAATTGGAGCCTTGCAGGGGTTTCTTACCGCACAAAGTATACCATTCTGAAAGGAACACATTAATTTCAGGGGAACCTATCATCCAATCCCTTGGCTGTCCTGCTTGAGCACAGAATAACGACAGGAAGTTTCTTGATTGGCAATAGCTTTTGCATGGAACAGGCCTCTTGAAATGAGCAAGCATGATGATTTTTGCAGCCGCAATGGAGTTATACTAGTATTTGTTATTCCACGCGTTCTCTAGAGTAGTACAGTTTTTCTCTTCTTTGGAAGAGAGCTGTACAATTTGGAAATGCAAATGGCAAGGATTACTTTGCTATATTTCAAAGCAACAAGACACTGCAAGGCTAAAAACATAATACAAAAACTAATCAATCCTACGTAGAGAACTACAGATCAGCAATGGTAAAGTTGTAAAAAGCAATGTGAAGGTAGGATCAGAAGCAATGCACATTTTCGGTTCTCACGGTCAAGTTGCATGTAGAGTACAATGATGCAGCGGCAGCTTGGACCATATGCTCCGCCTCATCTATCTCAGACTTCAAGTCAAACTAACTCTTGTCTATGTACAGGTCATATCCGGTTAACCAAAGTTATATTCTACCTGTGGATATATATTTCTTATGGCATTGGGAACCTCATGGTGGGTAGAGTTGTGGGTGTACGACTCTACCGTTTACATCTTAGTGCCCACCTATTTCGCACACCCAAGTATGCTTTAGTAGGAATTTTGTGAAATCGCGGATTTATCTCCGGACTCCCTCTATCTGTCCGTATACTAAGGAGGCGCCCTCGTGTGTATGCGCGAGTGGTGTGCATGCGTGGTGATGTGTGTGCGCGTGCGTGTCTTTCTTGTAATCACAAAACAAATAGTTTCTTATGGCATTAGTATTCTAGTATTAAGAAAAAAATCGAGATTAATTAGGAATTCAGCAATATGTTTGTAGTTGCATATGAGTTGACAAGCCTACCAAACTTCACTCATTGATCCTGGTGTTTGATCCACAGACCTTGCATATTTTAGCCCTTTATCACATTTTATTTGCATATCTTGAACTCGACCCAACAATTTCTCTTGAAGCACATCATTTTTCTTGGTTAAGTCTCGCTTGGGCTGCTTTACTTCAACGGAACAATCATGGTACTAATGTCCTAAAATGCATTATCCTTCATTATGAATAGGGCAAAGGCCCCATGGACCAATCGGCCAATAACCCGCCCGATCGGTCAGTTGGTGATTTTCCATGAAATCCCTTAAGAGTTTCTGAACAATACATATAGGTTCTTATTTAGTGAATATAGGTCCTTTCGACGGCCGATTTGCGAATTCGACCCTGGAATTTTCGGGTTTAAGTACGAGGGCTTCCACCATACGGAAATGTGCAAGTTTAACCTTGAAACTTTTCAGGTTTACGGATTAGTCGTTTATACTATATAATAACAAAATTTTGTTATTATGCTATTTTAATTCACAGAAATTGCATCTATGCTTGATAAAATTACCAGAAAAAAAATTAGAAAAATCCTAGAAACTCATAGACTCATATTTAATGCTCAAGTAAACTGTCATATTGTTGTAACACGTGATTTGAACCATGTGGATTATGATAAGCCAATGGATTACTTTTGGTAATTAATGGTTGCTGCATTGTAAAAGTGTAGGCGACACGGTCGGCATGTTCAAGACCGTGCCGAGAGGGAAATTTCCTGAGCTGAAGTGTGACTGCCGCAATTACCTTTTTTGGATTTCACTGCTCGAGATCTTCATCACACACTCCTTGCAAATGGAGTCATTGGTCCTGCATCCAGGGCATGGGCGCTGGTATACTTCAGGAATCACATGTGTCTGAACCTGTGTCAAGAGCTCACCAACATGACAGACCCCACTGAACTCTGAAGATCTGAATGAGAGGAAGTTACCAACTACGACGATGCCAAGATGACGCTCTCTTCTCCCTGCTCCCCTCCGGCGATCTCTCTTTGTCCCTTGATAGATCTGATCACTAAGATTTATGGATCCTCCTAATTATTCGCGTCATTGATTCTTCCACTGCTGCTTCAGCAGACCGGGATTTCTTAGGAGGGCGTTCTTACTCGGAGAAGGTGAAATTTCGGTTTGGCTCTTCGGTTCATCTTGGAAATTATACTTCTTTGGGTTTTCTTTTGCTTGCAACTTTCTCCTGCTTCACTTTTCGCCTCAGCGAAGAATCAGTGCGTGCAGTTCTCCAACGTTGACTTGGAGGTAACTCACAAAGCTTTCAGGTCAAAAGGGCATATGACTATGGTTTTCGTTCCTCTATGGTTTCTAAGCAAGCTGGTCTTGAGATTTACGCTCTTCACAAATGCACTACCAAGCATTTCACAGTTCACTTTTATCTCTGGCGCGATGGGGGTGCAAATTATCGACGTGAGTATGAACTCTAGAAGCAGGAATGAAAAAACGTTCTCAAGCAAAAAGTTTCCATCCACCCACAGTTACTTATTAGGTTTCATCCACCCATTACTATTTATGAGGTTCCATCCACCTATATTTACAATAACATATTTCCATCTCATAATTTTAATTAAAACTCTACAAGTGAGGCTTTTTGACCACGCCTATGACCGGAGGCAATGCTATTCGAATATATTATAAACTCTGCAGAGGTTGTACAGTTTTACCCACAAGATATGATCAACTCATGATGTCAGCCATGACACGGTACCGTAAGCGTACGACAGAGATGATCATAACAAGACATTTACAATAGCTCGCACTATTACAGAAATGGTCATCACAGACGGTTCAAAATCGTCATCACAGACAATTTTCTGAACCATTTGACTTTATGGATTGTGATGACATGAGGTCATCACAGACGGTTTTTTAACCGTCTGTGAAAAATCTATCACGCACGATTACGAACAAGAACCGTCTGTGATGGTAATTATCATAGACGTTTTTTTTCAGAAACGTCTATGATAGTTTTTCTATTGCAATAAAAAATTCGGATTTTGAGTCAAATCAATCAATTGCTGGATAGTAGCTTCTATATGCAACCTCTAGCAAGACAACTAAAATCCAGTTAAAATTCTGATGGCAAACACATTATAGGAAAAGGAAACCAAAAGGTTTCACAATGTCCCTTCCGAATGGGAAAAAAAATAAAGTTACAAAGTTAAACTAGCTAAAAACCATCTGTGCCTTCAAGCTCCTGAAGAACTCATTGGCATCTTGGATTGGTCTTATAAGCTTCTCTCAGTACCTCACTAGCATATCACAAGTTTGTTCTTGCATGTCGTCCGAGTTCGACTCAAGCTCGTCGGCAAGGAAGGAGAGACGACCGAAAACCTCCAACTGCGCTTCGACCTTAGGTAACACAAATTTAAGATTATTTTTTTTTACAACAAACATCCAACAAATTGTGTATGTTTTGGGGATGTACACGTACCTTCCGGCAGTCTACCTCCTACGGCAGACAAGGAGCTCCTCCGCATCCCTCCTCCTCATCGTCGTCGGCTGTGTCTCCTCGCCGAACCGTGATGGGGAACCGAGGGTGGTCGCTGGAGCTCGGCGTGGGGAGGGGAGAGGGAGAGACTGATGGAAGGCAAGATTGGGGTGGCTATAATATATAAGGGTAGCGCCAAAATATTTTGCCTCCCGCGTATGCGTTTAAAATTTTTTTTCCCTCCCGCGCTGCGAATCAAAGACGGTTTCATACAAAAACTGTTTGTGATGATCGTAATACTTCACAGACTATTTCATACAAAAACCGTCTGTGATAACCAGAATTTTCCTTACTCTGTGATTTTACCATGGCTTGGAATTTTCCTTATTCTCCGATTTTACCATGGCCATGGTAAGCTATGGTAAAATCGCAGTGTTCTAAGTCACAGACGGTTTTTAATACAAACTGTATGTGATGAGATACTTATCACAGATGGTTCGTATTAAGAACCGTCTGTGAAATATCACAGATGGTTCGTGATACAAACCGTCTGTGATAAAACGACATATCACAGACGGTTTGTATCACAAACCGTTTGTGATACTTTACAGATGGTTTTTAATACGAACCGTCTGTGATATTAGCTCATCACAAACAGTTCTTAGCGTATCTAGTAATAGTTTTAACCCTGCAGGGGTGTACCAATGTACCCACACGCCAGATCGCCTTTTCGCCAAGCTATTTAGCACACTTCCTTTGGTATGCCGGTACGGCTAAGTCCTACGAGGTATTTCCAATGAACGATGCTAATTAAGAGTCGTGACAACCCGAAGGATAGGAGACACCGACCCAGCCTAAGCAACTGCGAGTGCTCTTCCCCTTATAAAAACAGTTTTAACCACCTGCGACCCACAATTAACACCTCCCAAAGTACTTAGCCAAGAGGGGTTCCCAATACCCTCGTGTGGTTAGCACGCAAAAGCACTTGGCTTAGTGACACAAGTAACTCGGTCCTTAGGGACCTAGGCACCATTTCATTCACACCCAACATATCACACTAACATCCATTGTGCCCAAGTCATGAAACAATTTTGTTTTCATTTTTATTTCTTTACAAAGTAACAAAGCACAAGTGCAGGACATAATGGAATAATAACTTTTGTGTGATCAAGGTCATCGACATAAGTCGACAACCACCCATTTCTTCCGTTATCTAAGCATTTCTAAGTATCAACACGTAAACTACTAAATGATAAGAGTTCATCCATTGAACTCTAAATCACAGCAAGATAATCCTAGGCTTAGTAGTAGAGAATGAACATTTACCTACAGAGTATGCATCTATAGGCTCAACTAATCGATAATTTAACACAAAGTAGCATGCATACATACAAGTTAAACAAAGTATTAGACTTTGAAAGTAATGGGATTAACGGGATATGATCAAACTGCTTGCCTTGCTGGGGCTATTTACTATGCTGCAAAGGATCACTCACGGGATCAACGCACTCGTCGGCACCTATCGAAAAAGCAAAAAAGAACCGATAAGAACGAAGAAAACCAAAAGGACTCCACAGCAAACTTTCTCCAAATGCTCTGAAATTTTTACAGCAGCAAGAGCATGATTTTTAGAGAATTTAGCAATAATAACTAATTGATTTGGATTCTCAATGCAAAGATATGGCCAAAAAAATTCTGCTCAGCCTGAAAATTGCTGGAAAATAGAAATCGGTTACTGTTCATCCGAATTAAATTCTCTAGCACCATTTTCCAAAGAGGTGTTGCACTTGGGATTTTTATGGTAATTTAAGAACCTCATGATATGAATAACAAAATTGATTTCACCTCGTTTGGAGCTATGATGCATGTTTTATGATTTGTCAAAGACATGCAAAAGAGCACAAGTAAAATGCACCCACAATTCTTTTGAAAATAGTGACATGCCTAAACCCTATTCTACCATTTATTACACTAATAGAGGAAGCCAACAAAGTTAGATTCACTCAAAAAGGATCTATAGAGAATTACTTATGCATTTTACAAGTTAAATGCCACATTTAGAGCAACATTTAAAGTCTATTTCTAAACCAATTTGCAAATCCATTTTCTGGAGCCGAACTGAGCTCACAACCATTTTTAGATTAAAGCTCAGTTCAAACCAGAGCTACCAAAATTTGAATCAACTCAAATGGAGCTAAAATGAAATAGTTATGTATTTTCAAAGTTCATTACCTTTTCAGTTTACAAATAATTCCCCCCGGGAATTTTCTAAACCAATACGACGTGGACGAACCTGGGCCGTTGATCCTGGATCGGACGGCCCAAGTCCACGGGGAAAACGCGCATGCGCCCTCGCGAGATCGACGAATGTGGGCCGTGGATCTTGGATCCAACGGCTCAAGTCCTACGGCATCGCGCGCTCGCCCGCCAAAGTCCATCGAACATGGGCGTTGATCTTGAATCAACGGCCGAGTTGGATCGCAGCAGCGTTGGAACTTCAGCGTCTTGTGAACGAAGCGGAGGTCGTGGACCGTTGATCGCGAGATGGATGGCTCGCAACCAACGCGACACAGCGCACGCGCACGGCCCCGCGAGATCTCGCCCGCAGATCTAAAACTAGACGGCCCTAACGGTACTCTCGATTGCCGGTTTCGTCCGACAACGAAACCGACAACAAAGAAATGGTCACCGCCGACGACTTCGAGCCACGGCGGTGCGAATGGGTGCGAGTGCAGGTGCGCAATAGCGAGCTTGCTGCACCGGTACCACTCACACCATGATGGTGGACGAGCGCCAATGAGCCGGAGAGGGGCGGCGCGGTAGCACACGACCAAATGCAATAACGAAGGAAAGCTCCGCAGCAGCCATACAAGCGGGTGCCCACACATCTAGGGACTACCAGGAGGTTACCTGGAGGTCGCGGAGGTACTGGGAAGGGTTGAGCAGCTCCGGCGACGAAGGACCTTGCCGACACCGAGGAGGACAACGCGGAGGAAAGGACCTGGGCATAATTAACCGCACCGGGTCATCAAGATGGACTCCATACAGCTAGGAGGTTCTCCCAGAGCAAGGAATTGGAAGGAGGAGGTCCTTACCGGACTTGACGAAGAAGGGGGAGCTCACGGCCGCAAGCTCCAAAATTCCAGATTAGCTGCTCCCTGAAGAGGTCAACCCAAAATTGAGTTAGGGTTAAAACTCCAGGATGTTAGAGGAACAATATGGAGCAAGAGGTTGAGTGAGGGAGCCACTGGAGCACGGGTTCCACCGAGGAGCTCCCAGCTCAACAATGGCGGCCGAGGAGGTTTGTGGAGAATGGAGCTCAGCCAAGCACAGAGAGGCAAGGCAAAGCTCGAGAGTGGTTAAAGGAAGGCAAAGGGAGCGCTCAATGGTTACATATAGCCGGGGAGCAGAGGCCATGAGCTAGGGTTAAGCTCCATGGTGAGCTTAGCCCACAACTCGGTCCATGGCTCGGACAAGGACGTGGAGGGGATGGGGGCAGGTCAGAGTAGGACCTAGGGGCGGAAGGGCTGACCCGCATTTAACGCTGGCAACAAAAGAGCTGTTGGGAGGTGACAAGGCCCTGCCCTCCCTCTGCCATGGCGCACGCGCGCGAGCCCGAGGAAGGAGAAGAACAGGCGCTGCCCTCAACCGTTCGATAAGAAAAGGGGGTGGTCGTGACCCTTGGATCTGATTCGGGGGTCTGAAGGAAAGGGGGAGGTCACGACCACAAGATCTCAATTGGGGAGGTCGCAGCCGTTGGATTCGTATCGGCGGTTGCGAAACAAAAAGGAGAGGTCGCGCGCTGAAAGGAGACAGGAGGTCATGGCCATTGGATTTGCATCTAATGGCACGGAACAGAGGTGGGGAGGTCTTGACCGTTCTTGTGAGACAGCGGACAAGCAAGGGAGGTCGTGGTCATTGGATTTTAATCAGCGGCGCAACATAGAAGGGAGGTCGTGGCCATTGGATTCACATCCAAGGGCGCACAATATTGAGGGGAGGTCGTGGCCATTGGATTTACATCCAAGGGCACACAACAACGATGGGAGGTCGTGGGCGTTGCGCACGACGCAAAGGGAGGTCATGGCCGCTGGATTTTAGTCCAAAGGCGCACAACAGAGAAGGAGGTCAGGACTGTTGGATTTACATCCAAAGGCGCTGAACAGAGGAGGGAGGTCATGGCCGTTGCGCACGGCGCAAGGGGAGGTCGTGGCCGTTGGATTTCAATCCAAGGGCACACAACATGGAGGGGAGGTCGTGGCCGTTGGATTTCAATCCAAGGGCACACAACATGGAGGGGAGATCGTGGTCGTTGGATGTTGATCCAACGGCGATGAAAGGGAGAGGGGAGGTCGTGGCTGTTGGATCTTGATCCAACGGCGCACAACAGAGAGGTGGGAGGTCGTGCTGTTGGATTCTGATCCAACGGTGCACAACAAAGAGGTGGGAGGTCGTGCTGGTGCGCACGACAGAGAAGGGAGGTCGTGGCTGTTGGATTTTGATCCAACGGCACACAACATTGATGGGAGGTCGTGCTGGTGCGCACGACGCTGACAGGAGAGGGGAGGTCGTGGCCGTGAGATCTTGATCTGACGGCAACGAGATGAGAGGGGAGGTCGTGGCCATTAGATCTCGATCCAACGGCGACGAACTAGGGTGCGGGAGGTCTGGGCCGTTAGGCAAGACACTGAAAAGGGAGGGGAGGTCGTGGCTGTTGGATGCGGATCCAACGGACACGACCTCACGCGGGGGAGGGGCTCGGGCTGAGCCGGGGAAGGGGGTTGTGGCGGAGGTCGTGGCCATTGATTTGGATCCAACAGCGCACGACCTCGCGTGGAAGGAGGAGTGCGGCTGATCTGGGGACGCGGTTGGGTTCGACCCACTTGAAAAGTGGCTCGGACCCAAGGAACAGTGCCAGATTTGAATTTAAATTTGAAGGCTGAGGTTGGAGGAATTTTTAGAGGTAGCAAACTAACTCCAAAAATTCCAAAATTTTAACTGGAGCTTCCTCACTCCAGGATTAATCTTACATAAAATTTCCAGAGGTTTTTGTGCACTACATTGTTCTCCAGAAATTCAACAAGGGCTGTTCTAGGGTTTGACCAATTGAAAAATTGGTTTGGCGTACCTCAAAATTATCAAATAATTCCTAAAAATTATGAAATAATTCAGAGGGGTCACACATCATCCCTAGAACCAAGGAAAAATATTTCCAAAGGTTGGCACAAGATTTGTGACAAAGTGGAATAATGGTTTGACCTTAGTCAACAAGAGATTTGTGTTTTTTAATACCACACTCTTGACAAGAATTATGGAAAAGTTCAAGAGCTTCAAGATGTGAGAAAAAGTTTTAATTTCTACACATTTTCTCACATTTGAAACACACCCATTTATACATTTGGGATGTTACATGACCTTTCAACCAGCACCCGAGATGAACAGTACTCGGATGAATATTGTTCGGGTGAACAGTACTCGTATGAATAGTGCTTGGTGAACAATGGTCGTATTGAACAGTGCTCGAGGCGAAAACTTATGCGATTGGTTTCGAGAGCACTTGCTCTCCTTTCGTTTTTGGTTTTACTGCTTTTCTCAACTCTTGACTTCTTACATCGATACAAGACTCTTACATAGGCTTAGGTACAAGGACTCAACACCAAACTTGGACACATTTTCTACGAGTACGACCCGGACTCACCTACTAACTAACTTCGACTCAAACTAGGATTGAATAAAACTAATACATGAAGGATTAATTCCAACAGTCATGACCAAGAGGGTGGTCTTTGTAAAATGGGAGGTCATGACCAGATAAGTGGTCTTTGTAAAATGGGAGATCGTGAGAGTGTTAACCGTGCGTAGTCGAATGAGATAAATGTTCGACTACGCAGCAGAGGTCGAAAGAAGCAAAGGTTCGATTGTATTGATGCAATCGAATAAACCAGCGGAAAAGCCAAAGGAAGAACTAGAGGAAAAATCCAAGAGAGAACAAGGCGGCTCGAACTAGGAAGAGTATCTGACCTATAGGAACTTACCAGTACAGAACTGGGAAATGAGCTGGTCGAGTTGAGCCATCGTCGGTGGACCAAGACAAGGAGAGAAACTCCGCGCTGCAGGAGCGGCTTGAGGAAAAGGGGTGGTCTTCAATCTTCAGTGTAGCGCCATGGGGCAAGCAACTGGTCCTTCAGGGAGGTCTTGCAGTATCCGATGGGGTTCGTGAAGGTACTGAATCGGGTGGCGCTGAGCAGAGATGAGCTGCTGAGCCGGGCGAGCTCAAGCTCTCTTGGGAGAGGAAGGAAGTGAGACTAACACTGGAATGGCAAGGGAGAGCACTATGGGGCTTGGAGCAAAATATGTGCATGCACCTTGGCACATTTGGTGAGGAGGAGTGGGTGAGGCTGTGGATGGTAGGGGCACCTGAATGACATCCGAGGGGATGGCTATTAATGGCTGATGGACAGCACCAAGCCGTGGCTTTGACCTAGCGCACACAGTGCACGAGTGAGAGGTACGGTTGCCCCAGCTTGACCACTGCTGGTCGGAGGAACAGGAAAGGGGTGCACGGGAGCGAGCGTGTCAGATTAGACATTGGGCTGATCAATATTTTAACTAAAGGACGTAGGGGGGAGAAAGAAGGAAAATTAGATAGACTTAAGAAAAGGCAAATTGACAGGATGGTAGATAAAGTCACGGGAACAGAAGAGATGCAAAATATCCTTAAGTAAAGCTCAAAGATGCAGGCAAATGAATGACAATAGACATTATACAAAAAGTTTTAAAAATCCCTTATTTTTATAATTATGAGTTTTTGGGCTGTTACACAGCCCGAGCTTCCAAAACACAAAAAGGTCTAACTTTTGATTCGTGACTCCAAACTTCACGAAACTTGAAACATACCTTCCTTAGGATGTTAGGAGCCTATTCCAATCAACGATCATGAAGATTGTTGCCAAAGTTCCGACCTTTATCCGTTTTAGTGAAGGAGGGTTCAATACCGAGTCAAAAACGAAAACACGATCTAAAGCTTGCTCGTGGATAATAGATGATCAAAATGGTCTTAGATAGGTTCCCACATATCCCATCAAACAAGATCAGCAAAAAAACTAAGCAAAAACCTGAGAATCAAGGAAAGTCTCAAAATCACAAAATAGAGTGCAAGAACGAAAAGAGACTCATCTTCTCGAAATCTTGCATGGATTGATTTGTGATTGACGTAGGTTTACAGCCACTTTGTCGGAGGACAAAGACTCACCATGTGAGCATCAAGATCAATCCACTCTCTAAAACCCTAGCTCTCCTTTGTCTTCAAAACCCTAAGACACAATAGGGTCTCTCTAAATGGCTAAGAGTCTCAAGTGCAACCAGCACTTAAGGCTATTTATAGTGGAGGCTAACATCTAGAGAATATTCCATTAGGGCACCCGTTAAACCCTAACACACAAACGGGTTAACACATGCACGCATCTCAAAGCGTCGTTCCATCTTTGCTTGACCTAAACTGCTTCTCCAAGCACCGTCCCGTGCCGCGGTTTAACCAAAGGTCACAAAGGCGGTATTTGGGTGCAATGACCAAAATACCCCTTCTCGATCCTTCTCCAAAGACCGAGTCCAATCCTTGCGTAGCAATCGCCTGCTTTGCCACGTGTAGGTTAATCAACGGCTCTCATCATGTCGGCAAGTCTCTCCCATCCGGCTCCCACCGAACAACCATGGCACTTGCACCGACCCCCGCGCCGCTTGATCGAACCAATCCCACCGAATCGCCCGTTCGGTTACCTTTGTCCATTCTGCGCTCCGCTTGAGTCCTCTGACCTCACCCAGCATCCTCGATCGTTCTGGACCTCAGCTCTCTAAGCCTAGTCCCGATCATCCTCGCCGTTGACCGTCATTGACCACCAAGCAACCTGCACACCAATAGACAAAGAAATCGATTCTGGGAACAAGTTCTTCACAACTTGACTCACGTTAGCCAAAACATGCATCATGCAATACATAAGCACTGATGAATATGAACTTGACCTAACAAGAACACATCACCGCCACGAAGGACAACGAAACAGACCTGGCAACCGGTCGAGCCGTCATTACTGCGGTCTTCTGCTACGACCGGCCGACCGCCACCTGTTGACCGGTCAGACCGCCTCCTGGGACTTAGCCAAAATTTCCTCCCTAGAAATCTAAAACTTTCTGGAAATTTCAAATGAATAGAACTTTTCACTGGAAGCTCCAAAAAAAATATGGGACCTAGTGCAGAAGAACCCTCTCACTTGCCTACACCCTCTATTTTTGGCTCAGCTCCAAAATCCAAAGTTCCTAAGGTGGTTGGTCTAACCACTCGTGATGAGCTTGGTCGGACCGTCTCACCGGGCGGCTGACCGCCACCCCGGCCGGGTCGAGACCAAAGACAACAAACAGCCAACCAAACAGAGGCATGGCCGGTCTGACCGCCCCCATGGCTGGTCAGACCGCCAAAGGCCTGACAGAAGCTGAAACCTCGCCGAAGACACGTGTTTCCGCACACCCTCAACGCCATTGCCAATTGTCTCATCATCCTATGATTGTGGGCATATCCCCATGATATCCACAATCTCCCCCTTGATGAACACATTGGCAATTTCTCACAAAATGTAAGTTTGAGGTTTGAAAATGAAAATACTCGACATTTTCGCGCAAAGGCACAACTTGGTCCATTAGCAAGAGAAAGCAATGGAAATGACCAAGCTGGCTTCAGAATAGCATAGGCAAGAGAGATATAGTAAAAGAAAGCACATAAGCTTCAATTTCCAGAGAAGTGACAAAAATCTCACTTAAGGTCCATATGAAAGAACAATTGTTCTATTTGACCTTAGATCATTGTGAGGCTTCAAGATTTGCAATTTAAGTTTAGAAATGGCAATAAGACCAAAAGAATGCAAATGAATAACTCCCCCTCACTATGACCACCAGATTTGTAGAAAATTTTCAGTTTTCTCCCTTCTCCTCCAAATAGCTCTATTTGAACATTTTTTGCTATTTCTCCCCCTTTGACAATGGATTCATCAAGGAATCACGCCTTCCTCTCATCCAAAGATGACAAATGCAGAAATGAGGAAGAAACAAGGAAAGAGCATGCATGAAATACAATGAAGTGGTTTCATTTTTTTTTGTATTTTTAAATTTTAGTAAAAGAAGCTTTGGAGATTACCCAAATGAACAAGCTAAGATTTCAATGATTGCTGAAAACACATCAATCCTGACAGCGCTAGCAAGATCATGCTAAGATATATATAACAAAGCTAGGCTAAAGAGCTCAATGAAGCGATGAATTTTAACAGTTTAAGCAAAAACTTCAAAATTAGCAAGTTCAACAACAGGGATCCTAAGGTGATAATGGCCTTGTCAGAATGTCATTGTGAGATCCAGAAGCTAGCAAAAACCATTTTAGAGATAAAAAGTTTTGAATTAAATCATTTTGCTCAAATTATCTCAAAAGCCCAATTTTCACAAGAAGTTTCATTTCAAGTTGATAAAAGGTCTATCTTAGTAAAGAAGATCCTGGACTAGGAGCCATCCACAATCTCTTCCTAAGCTTCAACCAATTTTGAGAATTTGTTTTCTGAACCATATGCTAGATCTCAAGCCTTGCTGCGACCATCCCAAGCAGAAAAGCTTAAAAGAGTGGTCTAGGTCATCCAAAACTCCCCCTGAGTTTATGCCTAGTGCAATGGCAAGCCGTCTCATGATAAAGAATTGGTGAGATCAGTTTTTTCGCACAAAAAGAGATCATCATTTTTATCATTCACAAGAGCAATTTTAGATTCTTTAAGAGAACAAGAAGCTCCAGAAATGCTCAATTCTAGATCCAAGAGCTAACAAAGCAATTTTGATAGGGCCAATGTCACAAAAGGATCACTAATCGTGCAACTAGCTAAAAGATCCATAAATTGCAGTTTTCAGTTCAAGTTGTTTTTAAGTTCTAGCTCAATTAGCAAAGACTTTGCTACACATGTGAAAGCATGATAATTCTAGCAAGTCAAAGAACTAGACACAGTAGTGAGCAAGAATTGAAACACTAAGGCTCAAAAGAGTAATAAGCAAAGCTTCATCAAATTAAAAGATGAGCAGTAAAGCATATATTACAATGCATCTTTTTGAGATTTTTCATATAAATGCAATATGATACAATTAGATGCATAAAAGCCTAAAAAGATCAAAAAGATCAAGAAAGGATCAAAAATTCAAATGAACAAGGAAAGTTTAGAAGAACAAGGTAAGATCAGAAAAGATCCAACTCCCCTTAAACCAACCCATAAGGGTAAATGACCCCTAACTTACTCCTCAAGGTGGCAAACCTTGTTGGGTCTAAAGGTTTGGTGAAAATGTCTGCTAGCTGGGTATCAGTCTCCACAAAATGAAGCACAATATCACCCTTCTCTACATGGTCTCTAAGGAAGTGATAGCGAATATCAATGTGCTTGGTCCTAGAGTGTTGCACAGGGTTTTTAGCAATATTAATGGCAGAAGTGTTATCACATAAAAGAGGAACACTATCAAATGCTAACCCATAGTCCTTAAGAGTGGACACCATTCACAAGATTTGGCTCTGACAACTAGCGGCTGACTACATATTCACTTGGTGATGGATTGTGCAACAGAGGACTGCTTCCTAGAAGACCAAGAGACAAGAGAGGTGCCTAGGAAGTGACAAGTGCCTGACGTGCTCTTCCTATCTAGCCGATAGCCTGCAAAATCAGAATCAAAAAACCCCTGAATGGACAAAGAAGAAGAAAAAGAATACCAAATGCCATATTGGAGGCTAGAGTTAATGTACCTGAAAATGCGCTTGACGGCTTGACGATGGGAAGTTCTTGGAGACACCTGGAATCTGGCACATAAGCAAACGGCAAAGTGAATGTCTGGTCTGGAGGCCGTCAGGTACAGGAGGGAGACGATCATGCTGCGGTACTCGCGTTGATCCACGGCTTCTCCTTCCTCATCTGGACCCAAAGCAGTCGAAGTCGCCATGGGAGTGGTGATCGGCTTGCAGTCACCCATCTCGAAACGCTTGAGCAAATCCTTGGTGTACTTCGTTTGATGGATGAAGATCCCTTCCTTGCATTGTTTGATTTGAAGCCCCAGAAAATAATTGAGCTCTCTCATCATGCTCATCTCAAATTCCCTGGACATAGTCTCAGAAAAACTAGAAACAAGAGCATGAGAAGAACCACCGAAGATAATATCATCCACATAAATCTGAACAAGCAGGAAGTCATTGCTATGCCTAAGAATGAACAGGGTCTTATCTACCTTACCTATCTCAAAGTTATTCTTAAGTAAGAAGGTCTTAAGTCTATCATACCAAGCTCTAGGGGCTTGCTTAAGACCATGCAAGGCTTTGGACAGCTTGAAAACATGCTCTGGGTGTTTAGGATTCTCAAAACCTGGGGGTTGCCTAACATATACTTCCTCCTCTATGTAACCATTCAAAAAGGCACTCTTGACATCTATTTGATACAATCTAAAACCTTTAGATGCAACAAATGCAAGTAGAATGCGAATGACTTCTAATCTAGCAACAGGAGCAAAGGTCTCATCAAAATCTAACCCCTCAACCTGAGTGAAACCATGAGCTACCAACCTAGCCTTGTTTCTAACTGCAGAACCATCATCACCTTGTTTGTTCTTGAAAACCCAATGGGTTCCTATCACATTATGACCACTAGGAGGTTTTACTAGGTACCAGACCTTGTTTCTCTCAAAATTCTCTAACTCCTCATGCATGGCATTGACCCAGCAAGAATTAGATAATGCGCGTGATATATCGCGGGGTTCAAAAGAAGCAACAAATGCAGAATGGGAGTAGAGACTCGGATCACAATACCTGGAGCGAGTGATTCGCTCATGAAGATTACCAATCATTTGATCCGGAGGATGATACCACTGAATGTGAAGTGGTGCGCCTAGGAGAGACAACATTTCTTCAACCTCCGCAGTATCTGGCGATAAAGAAGATCTGTGAGAGCCTCAAGCTGAAGGTGAAGTAGTCGAGGCGGTTCGGAGCCGGAATTGAAACATCGATGAGCGGCGGTGGAAGACCAAGATATCATCATCGTCCTCATCTTCTTCTATAAAAATGCTCTCAGTCACCTGTGAATCACCTGAAATATCGGATCTAGCTCCAGGGCTAGTTTCATCAAAAGTAACATTGCATGTCTCCTGAACAATGTTAGTTTCAACATTAAAAACCCGAAAACCCCTCCAAAGTGCAGGATAACCTATAAATAAACCATCACAAGTGCGAGACTCAAATTTATCTAGGTTTCCTGTTTTGAGAATGAAACGCTTGGCTCCAAAAACTCGAAAATGAGAAATTGAGGGTTTTCTGCCAAATCAAAGCTCATAAGAAGTCTTGCCCAAAGATGATCTCAAGAAGACCCGATTTGATATATGGCAAGCTGTAGCAACGGCTTCGGCCCAAAACCTCCTCAGTGTGTTATACTCATCCAGTATTGTCCTAGCCATCTCGACTAGGGTTCTGTTCTTCCTTTCCACAATGCCATTTTGTTGAGGGATGTGTGGAGAAGAGAAATGATGCTCAATTCCGCGCTCAGCACAAAAAGAGGCAAAAGAAACATTCTTGAACTCCCTACCATTGTCATTGCAAATGGCTCTCAAAGCACTAGGAAGTTCAAAAGCCAAACGAAGAATAAGATCATGAAAATGATCAAAAGCCTTGTCCTTCGCAGCAAGAAATAACACCCAAGAATATCTCGAAAAATCATCGACTATGACAAGAACATACCAATTACCACCAACTGATCAAACCCGAGCAGGACCAACAGTATCCATGTGAAGCAATTGTCCCGATCCGTCAGTCATGACCATAGTCAATGATGGGTGTGAGCGGCAACTTGCTTGCCATGCCTGCAGGGCGCACATACAGCATCCTTGACAGCTTTGAGTTTGGGCAAACCTATCATGAGATCATGGTTACTAACTCGCGTCAGATGATCAAATCCAATGTGCCCCAAACGACGATTCCAAAGCCAGAACTCAGAAGATGATGCACTCAAACAAGTGAGAGAACCAGCAAGAGATTCAGAAAAGTTAGCTCCAAAAATCCGACCAATTCGAGAAATCCCAAAAACAAGCTCACCAGCTGAATCAAGCACATGACAAGCATTCTTCTTAAATCTAGTCTCATAGCCATCATCAAGAAGCTGCAAGACAGAAAGCAAATTGTACCTTAGCTTGCCCACAAGAGCGACATCCTTGAGGATGAACTTGTTGTTCAACCTCATCGATCATGTTCCCATAATCCGCCCTTGTGTCTCATCTCCAAAGGTGATGAAGTCATCACCTGTCGACCGCGTGAAGCAAGTGAACTATTTTGAGTCTCCAGTCATGTGGCGTGAACACCTGGAGTGGATGAACCACGTGTCCTTCCTCCTTCCGCAGCGATCCTGAAAATCAAGGCACAAAAGAACGATGTGTCTCAATACTGGAGTTAGTTAAACATGACTTGGGAACCCAGTACTAAGACACACGTCTACAAGTAGAATGCAAAGCAGAAGTGCTAGCCTTGATCTTATTCAAAGTTTTGTTATGAGCAACAGTCATATGAGCATGAGAAGCATCCTGTCTAGGAACATGATGATGAGCATGTGAAACAAATCCTAGCCCAGATTTCTTATTTTGAGCATGACCATGTCTCACAAAAGGCCTAGGTTGATGAGATGAAATTTTAGCAAGTTTCTTCCTAGCAATTTTCAACCTACGCCAACAGAACTCAACCAAATGTCCAGCCTTCTTGCAATAGGTGCAATGGTACTTGGTACCACTGGGAGAAGCACCTTTTGTCTCAACAGAAGGTTGGACAAACTTTGCAGATTTAAAAACAGTTTTTGTAGGTTGGGTTTTGAATTCAACTAAGCCATTTTCCAAGACCTGAATGACATTAGGCTTGGATTTGTCCTGAGAGTTGTATCCTAAACCTTGCTTCTTATAAGGAGTTTTAGACGTGTCCAAAATCATGTTTAACTATTTCTTACCTTTAGATAATTTTTCTAATGTGTCCTTAAGGTAAGCATTTTCTTTCTCAAAGTTAACACATGAATCACAAGTCTTGGCCTTAATAGCTCTAGCATGTTTCTCCTTAAGATGAGCAACTTCAAGCTTATAGGCTGCACAAGAGGCACAAGGTGTAGACTCAATTTTGTCCTTAAGCTTGGCATATTTAGCTCTAACTGCTTCTAGAATGTCTTTAACTTCATGTTCACGTTCTAAGCAGAAAGAGCGAAAGCTAGATTTAACATTACCAGAAGCATCCAACTTGCTAGACTCTAAGCATTTTTCACAAGGAATAGATTTGACATCAATTAGCTCAGTCCTAGCATTTTCAAGTTGATGCAAAGCAATATCATGAGCAGATTGCAGTTTAGCAAATTCAGAATGTAAAGCATAGCAAGATGACCATTCATCAGATTTAAGAGTCTTAGCATTTGCAAGTTCTAATGTCAAATTCTCAATATGTGCATATAAATCCTTGTTCCTAGTCATGGTAAATTCTAATGCCTTGTCCTGACTCATCAATTGCTCAAAAATTATGTCGCATCTAGCAGAAAGGACATCATAAGAAGGGAGTACCTCATCGTTGTCGATGTCAACAGAGTCAGCCATGAAGCACATGCTGGTGAAGTCCTTGGCCTTCCCTTTCTTCTTGTCCAGAGTTGGTTCCTCCTCCTCCTCCTTGTCCTCCTCGCTCCCAGAGTCCACATCGCTCATGGATTGCTCTCCAAAAGCAGTAAGGACCCGATGAGCGGCCTTCATCAGCTTGGCAGCATCATACTTCGACTTCTTTCCTCCTTGAGGCTTCTTCCAAGCTAGCTTACCCTCCTTGTGGTTGCTCTTCCCTTTCATCTTGGGGTAGTTCGCCCGGATGTGGTTGAGCTCTCCGTACTCATAGCAAGTCATAGGTCCTCTGTGGATATCATGGGGATATGCCCATGATCTTAGGATGATGAAACAATTGGCAATGTGGCTTTTGGTTTGAAGTTTCATGTGTTTTTGATAAAGTTTCAGATCTGTCAGGTCAGCGGCGGTCTGACCGGCTTTTATGTTGAATGTTGATAAGTGGTGAATTGATTTTGGGATAGGTCATATCCATATTTGATAGTGCATATGTGTTGCATATTGCATGTTTTCACTAACGTGGGTCAAGTTGTGAAGAACTTGTTCCTGAATTCGTGTTTGCTTGTCTATTGCTGTGCAGGTGGCTTGCAGGTCAATGACGGTCAACGGCGAGGAGGATCGGGACTAAGCTTGGAGAGCTGAGGTCCAGAACGATCATGGATGCCGGGTGAGGTCAAGTGACTCAAGCATGGCGCAGAATGGATGAAGGTGACCGAACGGGCGGTTCGGTGCGACTGGTTGGATCAAGCGGCACAGGAGTCGTTGCAAGTGCTCAGTGGTGCCGGTGGGATCCGGACGGGAGAGACTTGATGACATGGAGCCGTTGATCAACCTACACGTGGCGAAGCATGGGATTGCTTCACGATCTGTGGACTCGGTCTTTTGGAGAAGGATCGAGAAGGGGTATTTTGGTAATTTTACCAAATACCATCTTGGTGACCTTTTGACTAAGCCGCGGCGCGGGTCGGCGCATGGTGAAGCGGTTTAGATCAATCGACGATGAAGACGGTGCTTTAATTTACGTGCGTGTGTGTTCCGTTGATGTTGGGCCTTAACGGAAGCCCATTAAGGTTTTTAGGGTTAGAGGCTACCCTATATAAGGATTGAGATGGGACATTAGGGTTTTAGGCGCTTTGGGAGCCATTTGTGGCTGTGCCCTGTAGCATACTGTGGAGAAAAAGAGAGGCGCTGCTGAGAGAAAAAGAAATGAGTGCCTGAGTGGGGTGGCGCCTTTGTTCCTCCTGGAAAAATAGATCTGTGGAGGAGGCCTGTGCGCCCATAGAAACTGGAACTGCTTTGGCTGCTGAATCAACAAATCACATATTCTTGTCTTTTGCTTGGTTTGTCG
The DNA here is from genome assembly GCA_036346405.1 of Phyllostachys edulis. Taxonomy (NCBI): domain Eukaryota; kingdom Viridiplantae; phylum Streptophyta; class Magnoliopsida; order Poales; family Poaceae; genus Phyllostachys; species Phyllostachys edulis. The sequence continues at coordinate 40,605,921 of CM070554.1, read as the reverse complement.
TTTCTTTTTGTTAGTCATCTTGGATCTGTGGCTGCCTTTAATGATCGCAGTTTCTATAAGAGATTTCCGGTGCTTTTGCCTCATGTGTGTAAGGACTCATTTGCTGTTTTCAAGATCTGTTTATTTGCCTGCTGTCGGCTCGGTTCTTTGTTTTGTTTATTGCCTAGGCTTGACATCTTTGATTCAATTTGCTGTGCGTTTTGGCTGTTTGGATTTGCTTACTGTCTTGTACATGCTAGTCTGCCTGCTTCTCCCCGGAAAGAAATTAGTAGTCCTCGTGATGGCCTGTAGCCACGTCGATTGGCAGAAATAGCTTGCGGCGCATTGTTCCCCCTGTGAGAATGCAGAACCTCGTGGCAGCAAGAAAATTGATTGTTGTGTCCGTAATTTCTGGCCTTTTGTCTCTTGCGTGTGAGGTGAATGCATCTAGCTTTGTTTCTGAGTTGATTCTGCCGGTTCCTGTTTTAAGATTTGTTCAGCTGCCGGTTCCTGTTTTAAGATTTGTTTCTGGGGAGAAACGAGCTTCTTAGCGGCGCTGTAGTCCCTGGGCATCACAAGAAATCCAAGGGCCGGCTGCTGCTCTTTTCAAGTCTTTCCAGTTTTGCTTCTTCTTGTAAGACATATCATACATGTGCTCTGAATTGCATTGATGTGGTTCTGTTGGATTGACCTGGAGACGCCAGCCTGGTAGAAAAGCTAAGCCCGTGGCAGCCTGTGCTAGATTAGAGTATTGATTAACTGTGCTGCCTGTGCTCGGTAGAAATCAGAGTTAGCGGCGGCTTTTTGACCGAAGGAATCGGTGGCGACTGTTAAAAAAAAGGGAGGCCGGGCGGCGCCTGGTAGAAATGCAGAGCTGTGGGCGGCAGCCAGTTCCACTTAAAAAAAATGAGAGCTCTTTTGATGGCAGCTTGTTCCGCCCGAAGCTTGCAGCGGTTTGTACTCTGGTTTCCCTTTGATTTGTGAATCTCAAAGTCTTCAATGATCAGACCAAGCTCCGGTTTCTAGTGCCAGCGTTTTGCTGTTTGAAGATTGTTTATTTTGGTTGCCACCTTTGTTTATTTTATTGCTTAGCTGCAGTTCCTCCTGACCATTCTTGTCTGCTATGTCTGCTTCAATTGGTTTCCTCGGCGTGCCTGTGCCCAGCAAATTGTAGTTCTGAGCGGCTTAGATAGAAAAAGTAATACTCGGCGTGTTTTAATTTTGTGCAGCGGCTGTAATGGCGGCGGCCTCTGGCTCAAGAAAAAAGCTATGCGCCTTGTAGCCCGCAGAAACAGGAGTCTTGAGCGACGTCCTGCTGTTTCGAATAGACAGAGAAATCTGCGAATTGATTTCAGTTTAGTTTATTGCTGTGGCAGCCATCTTTGTATGGTTTGATGAAGCATTAAGTGGATTCTGCTTTAAGATCTTTTTACTTGGCTGTTGATTAGATTTTTGTTGCCATTTCTTATGCGTGTCAGAGCCCTCATTCTTGTTGTTCTGAAATGCATTGATTGGATGTCTTCATTGATGCGGGTGTGAGTTGATTTTGGTCTTTTGCTTCGGGGTTTGATCGGATTCAACACAGGTCATCCGCTGTGCCTGTATACAGATCTTCATAGCTTTTATAGCTATTGAAGTGAGTGTAGTGTTGAGTTCGATCGAGGTGAAAAATAGAGAAAGCGTCTATTCACCCCCCCCCCTCTAGTCGCCTTTCCGGTCCTACATCCTCCTCTCTTTCTGTTCCTCACATTGTTGTAGGCCTTTGTGACTAACCTGGCTAGGAGGGCTAACTTGGCCTCGGGAATGCTCTCAAATTCTTCTTCATCAATAGCAGATAAGCACACAAGAGAAAAACCAGAAGAAGACTCAAAAGGAGCATCAGAAGCTCTCTTGAGTGGATCAGCCACCAAAGCCATATTTTCTTTCTTGGGCTGATCAACCCTTTTGATCTCATGGGTTTTGAGCTTGCTATAGAGCAGCTCAAGGGTAAGATCAGCAAGATTCACATTTTCCTCAATAGCAGTGGCCTTCATCTCCCATTCCTTGGTATTTATTGCCGCCAAGAGATGGGTGGCCTTTTCAGACTGAGAGTACTCAATATCAATAGCTCTCAGTTGATTCAGCACCTTGTTGAAGCGAGTAAAAATGTCATAGATGCTCTCACCAGGATGCATCTCGAATTTGTTGTACTCTCTCTTAAAGACCGTTTGGCGCACTTTCTTGATTTGTGACGAGCCCTCATGGTAAGTCTCAAGAGTGTGCCAAATCTCATGCGCGGTCTCAAGGTGACAGATCCTGTCATACTCCTGTCTACCAAGCCCAGCATATAGGAGGTTCTTCCAAGAGGGCTGCCGAAGCCGGTGTAGCAACCTTAGGCAATACGAGCGGTGCTAGAACAACCTCCCATATAGCTTGTTCTTCGCTCTGAAGAAAGACACGCATACGATTCTTCCAATAGGCATAGTCAAGCCCATCGAAGATATGCGGCTTGGTGGAGTACTTCTCCGTCGCCATTGTTCAAAGACCGGTTAAGATCAAGATTGAACTAACTGGGCTTTGTTACCACTTGTTGGACCGAAAAGACGACTAGAGGGGGGTGAATAGGAGCACGATCACTTTTTCTCCCAGATTGGATTCAACAAGTTTTACTCCAATAGCTATGGAAGCTATGAAGATCAAAGTACAAGCACAATGCAAGACTTGTATTGAATCCAATCAAAACCCCGAAGCAAAACAACCAAAATTACTAAAAACTCAATTCAAAATGAGTTGGATGGTCAGACCTCTTAGCCTAGCGGTCTGACCGCTCCATGGGGCGGTCTGACCTCCAGCCTGATGAACAGTGAAATTAGCCCGAGCTTCCAAAACACAAAAAGGTCTAACTTTTGATTCGTGACTCCAAACTTCACGAAACTTGAAACATACCTTCCTTAGGATGTCAGGAACCTATTCCAATCAACGATCGTGAAGATCATAGCCAAAGTTCCGACCTTTATCCGTTTTAGTGAAGGAGGGTTCAATACCGAGTCAAAAATGAAAACATGATCTAAAGTTTGCTCGTGGGTAATAGATGATCAAAATGATCTTAGATAGGTTCCCACATATCCCAGCAAGCAAGATCAGGAAGAAAAACCAAGCAAAAGCTTGAGAATCAAGGAAAGTCTCAAAATCACAAAATAGAGTGCAAGAATGAAAAGAGACTCATCTTCTTGAAATCTTGCATGGATTAATTTGTGATTGATGTAGGTTTATAGCCACTCCATCGGAGGACAAAGACTCACCACGTGAGCATCAAGATCAATCCACTCTCTAAAACCCTAGCTCTCCTTTCTCTTCAAAACCCTAAGACACAATAGGGTCTCTCTAAATGGCTAAGAGTCTCAAGTGCAACCAGCACTTAAGGCTATTTATAGTGGAGGCTAGCATCTAGAGAATATTCCATTATGGCACCCGTTAAACCCGAACACACAAACGGGTTAACACACGCATGCATCTCAAAGCGCCGTTTCCATCTTTGCTTGATCTAAACCGCTTCTCCAAGCACCGTCCCGCGCCGCGGTTTAGCCAAAGGTCACAAAGGCGGTATTTGGGTGCAATGACCAAAATACCCCTTCTCGATCCTTCTCCAAAGACCAAGTCCAATCCTCGCGTAGCAATCGCTTGCTTCGCCACGTGTTGGTCGATCAACGGCTCTCATCATGTCGGCAAGTCTGTCCCAGCCGGCTCCCACCGAGCCACCATGGCACTTGCACCAACCCCCGCGCTGAACCGCCCGTTCGGTTACCTTTGTCCATTCTGCACCTCGCTTGAGTTCTCTGACCTCACCCGGCATCCTCGATCATTCTAGACCTCAGCTCTCCAAGCCTAGTCCCGATCATCCTCGCCGTTAACTGTCATTGACCACCAAGCAACCTACACAACAATAGACAAAGAAATCGATTCCGGGAACAAGTTCTTCACAACTTGACCCACGTTAGCCAAAACATGCATCATGCAACACATAAGCACTAATGAACATGAACTTGACCTAACAAGGACACATCGCCGCCACGAAGGACGATGAAACAGACCACAACCGGTCAGACCGCCACTTCTAACCAGTCTGACCGCCCCACGGCCGGTCTGACCGCCACCTGTTGACTGGTCAGACCGCCTCCTAGGACTTAGCCAAAATTTCCTCCCTGGAAATCCGAAACTTTCTGAAATTTCAAATGAATAGAACTTTTCACTGGAAGCTCCAAAAAAATATGGGACCTAGTGCAAAAGAACCCTCTCACTTGCCTGCACCCTCTATTTTTGGCTCAGCTCCAAAATCCAAAGTTCCTGAGGTGGCGGTCGACCGCTCGTGATGGCAGTCAAACCGCCTCAGCGCCGACTTGATGTCACCTTGGCGGTCAGATCACAACAACCAAAATAGCCAACCAAACCGAGGCATGGCCGATCTGATCGCCCCCATGGCCAATCAAACCGCCAGAGGCCTGACAGAAGCTGAAACCTCGCCGAAGACGAGTGTTTCCGCACACCCTCCACGCCATTGCCAATTGTCTCATCATCCTAAGATCGTGGGCATATCCCCATGATATCCACAAATAGCATAATAAGTAATATTAATAGCAATAGCGAACAACCCGTTGTTCACCACTCTATCATGTACTTGCCTCTTTATTCCTTCGAAGCCGGATAACGAGGCGGCGGTAGGGCATAGAGGCCACACTCCCTGAACAAATAATTCAAAATAATCTCAAGATCACATCATCACAACACCAAAACATTACACTAATCGCCCTAGCATATCTACGCCAAGACGACACAATTAACGCAATTCTACCGGACGCACTACCCATTGTCCTAGTAGTAAAAACTCTCTAACTTATTTATCCGAACTCCAAATATAACCAATGAAGACTTTTTTGGAATCATCATGAAAAATCCTACAACTTTCTAGATATGATGAACTTCTGATTCTACTATTTTCTTCCTTGTTTCCTTTCCCAAAGACCGTCCTAGAATTTGTCAGGACAGTCCGCTTCACAATTTTATATCTTTAATTCTAAAACTTGAAAAGGTATGAACAATACCAGTTCTAGAAACTACACAAAATTTGCTAACTTATTTAAGTTATCACCATATTTTAATTTTGCCATCTACTAGATGAAATTGACCCATCTACACAACATCTGCCATCTACGTCTAAATTCTGGACAACGACCTTCCTGAGGCCGTAACTATTCGCTCACTACTTTGATTCTAGTGATCCAGACCTTCCTGAAAACCTAACGATATTATCTAACTTTTCTATGATTGTACTGACCTCTAAATCCAAGGCTAAATACCTCGAATCGCCCCTGTAAGGTTCTGCATTGAAACTCGATGAACTAAGACTCACAGAAATCTATACTTCCCTTGGATCAATCAATCTACAAATAGATTAAACACTACTATAGGATTAATCTAAGGAATACCAGGTCATTACCATTGAAGAAATGATGACAATCACGAACCCGCACACGTTCTTCCCTGCTTCTTTCCCTTCTATTCTCTTTTTCTCCTCCCTTCCTCTCTCCCTTCTTGCTTCTCCTCCTGGTCAGTAGCAGCACTGGCAACATATACATGCATGCAGAGGATCTTGCACAGCAGCACATGCCACAACATGCTTCTCTCTCTCTCTCTCTCTCTCTCTCTCTCTCTCTCTCTCTCTCTCTTGTCATGGCATGCAATTGGCATAGATGCAGCCTTTGCATGCAGCAAATTGGCATGTATACAGCAGACTTACTGAGCAGAGCTAGCTAATTGTGGCAGCGAAAGATGCTTTTGCATGCGGCTGGCAGGAGTGTAGGTAGCAAAGGAGATGCAGGTGTAGGGGGTGGCGGCTTGTGAGGACCCCGACTTATTTGGCTTGTAATGTTTAGTCATCCATTGACCCTAGCATCACAAACAAAATAACCCGTGTCTTCGAGATATGTATACTTCCCAGAAATGCAGTATACACACCCCTTTACAAAATCGTGCATCAATTTCATACAAGACATAGAACCAAAGCACGAACTAGATTAAACAAAAGACATACATAGTAGAGAGTTATTACAAAAGGGGCCGACCGACCAAATAACAACTAAGGAAGATAAATAACAGCGGAAGCAAAAGCCATAAGATGGCGATAAACAAAAGCCATACGGTTTGCCTAAAGCCCACAAGGCAACCGACCAGGCCTCCAAGCTAGTCGTCCCAACCACCGCACATCTCATAAAAGTAGGGCCCTTGGGGCTCCACCTCCTCTGCAATAAGTTAATTAAGCAAAGCAAATGAGTACAAAAATGTACTTGCAAGACTTACGTGTAGAGTAACAGACCTATACATATCCTACATGCAAGCTTCTTTAAGTGGAGGCTGTAGGTTGTTTTCAGCATAAAGCAAGTTTTCCTTTGCAATATTTAAATAGATTCAAAGCAGTTTTGCAATTCATTTTTAATTTGCAATTAACAACGAGACAACAACATAATAACAATAGATAGATGACAACAACAACCTAGAAGTGACTAACCCAATAGTCACCACAACAATAGCATGAATTACCCATTCATACCACCCATGTCAAGTTTTAATTAAAGGTTGTAGTCTAATTCTTGCGGGAAATAACCAAGCGTGTCCATAACCTAGGACGATGCTATTCGAATAGATTTAATCCTGCAAGGGTGTACCAATGTACCCACACGTCGCCGCCTTTTAGTCACATGATTAAGCACACTTCCTTTGGTATGCTTAAAGCACGGCTAAGTCCTCTGAGACCTTTCCAATGGATGATGCTAATTAAGAGCCACAACAACCCAAAGGGTAGGATACACCGGCCCAGCCTAAGCAACTGCGGGTGCTCCCGATCCCAATAAAAACATTTTAACCACCATCGACTCATAATTAACACCCCCCAAAGTACTTAGCCAAGAGAGGTCCCATATCCCCCTCGTGTGGTTAGCACAAAAAATTGCTCGGATCAATGGCGCAAGTAATTCGGTCCTTGGGGACTTAGGCACCATTCCACACACCATGAGATCACACCAAACATCCATTGTGCCCAAGTCAAATAGTTTTCATTTTCAGTTTTGTTTTGACTTTACAAATTAACAAAGCACAAGTGCGGGACATAATGCAATAATAATTAGATTTGTGTGATCAAAATCATCGACTAAGTCGATGACCGCCCAATTCTACCGTACGCTAAGCATTTCTAAGCAATAGCAACACGCAATCTACTAAGTGATGAGAGCTCATCCAACGAACTCTACATCACAGCAAGATATTCCTAGGCTTAGTAGTTGAGAATGAACATTTACCTACAGAGTATGCATCTATAGGATCAACTAAACGATAACCATTAACAACAAAATAGAGCATGCATACATACACTTTGCAAACAATATATTAGACTTTGAAAGTAATGGGATTAAACATGATCAAACTGCTTGCCTTACTGGAGATGCTCACTATGCTGCAAAGGGTCACTCACGGGATCAACGCACTCGTCGGCACCTAACGAAAAAGCGAAAAAGAACCGATAAGAACGACAAAAACCGAAAAGACTCAACAAAAAAAATTCTCCAAAAGATTTGAAATTTTTACAGCAGCAAGAGCATGATTTTTAAGAATTTATCAACAAGAACCAATTGATTTGGATTCTCAATGCAAAAGTTATGGCCAAAACAATTTTGCTCAGCCTGAAAAATGCTGGAAAATAGGAATCGGTTACTGTTCATCCGAATTAAATTCCCTAGCACAATTTTCCAAAGAGGTGTTTCACCTAGGATTTTTATGGTAAGTCAAGCACCTCATGAGATGAATAACACAATTGAGTTTACCTCATTTGAAGCTAGTATGCATTTTCTAAGATGTTTCAAAGATATTCACCCAAGAACAACACAAAATGCACCCACCAAGATTTTGAGAATAGTGACATGCCTAAAACCCATTCTACCATTGATTACACTAACAGAGGAAGCCAACACAATTGGATTCACTCAAAAAGGATCTATAGAGAATTACTTATGCAATTTACAAGTTAAATGCAATTTTTAGAACAACATTTAAAGTCTATTTCTAAACCAATTTACCATTTCATTTTCTGGAGCCAAACTAAGCTCACAACCATTTTTAGATTAAATCTGAGTTCAAACCAGAGCTAACAAAATTTGAATCAACTCAATTGGAGCTAAAATGAATTAGTTATGCATTTTTTTAAGTTCATTACCTTTTTCAGTTCATAAATAAATCCCACGGGAATTCCTAAATTCCAAACGACGTGGAAAATTGTGGGCCGTTGAGATTGAATCGGACGGCCCACGAGGAACGGGACAACGCGCGTGCGCCCTCGGGATCCAATGAATGCGGACCGTTGAGTGCGAATCCAACGGTCCAGATTGAATCACCGCGGCCACGTTTGGATCCCGCGCGCGCAAACAAGGCAGCGAAGGTGGGCCGTTGATCACGAGATGGACGGCTCACAATCAACGACACACACCGCGTACGCACAGTCTCCGCGAGATCTCCGCCGCTGATCCAAAATTGGATGGCTCGCATTGACCCATCTTTGCGCGCGACAAATACCGATTTAATCAAGGCGGGACCCACCCGCCAACGACCCATTAACTCGTTAAGATAGCCATTAACTACTTAACCCAATGATTAGCCTTAATGATGTCCTAAATGACATACTCGATGGTATCTTGCCCCAAGACGAGCCCGAGTGCACTCCCGCGAATCGCCGCGCGATTCAAAGCAGGCAAAGCAAAACGGCGGGTGGTCTGAGGTCCGCAATACCCATGCGCACCTAATGGTGGTGGTGGCGACCCTGGAGGAGCACTACACCGACGGCTAGCCGGCGAGGGGCGGCGCTACCACACACAGCTAAAAGCAACACAGCAATAGAGCTCCGCTGCGATTCAACCAAGCGGTGCCCGAGCATCTAGGGGCTACCAGGAAGCTACCTAGATGACGCGGAGGGATAGAGGAGGACTGAGCAGCTCCGGCGACGGTTGACCTTGCCGGCTCCGAGGACAACGATGTGGAGAAGACGGCCTAGGCGAAATGAGCAAGTCTGCGTCATCGGATTAGCTCCAGTGAAGCTCTAGGAAGGTTCCAGAGCGAGGAATTGAGAAAGGGAACACTCACCGGCGTCGGAGACGAAAAGGGGTCGAAATCGGCCGAAAAGGGGGAATCCAAAATTCAGCTGCTCCCTGAAGAGGCAAACCAAAATTGAATTAGGGGTTTTACTCCCGGTGATGAGTGGCTCAAAATGACGCGAAAGGATTCGACGAAGGACCACGGGAACCCTGTCTTCACCGCGAGCCCGAGGTCCAGCAATGGTGGCCGAGGCGGTTTGGGGTGGTTCGAGCTCAAGCAAGCCAAGAGCGAGCATGCAAGGGCTGCGGGGTGTTTAAAGAACGCCAAGGAAGAGAATGGAGGGCTTAAGTAGGCGAGAGGGCAAAGGATGGAACGGGCGGATGCTCCACCGTCAAACCCGCTGCCATGGGCACTCCGAGCGCGATGGGAGCAGGTGAGGGACAGAGGAAGGTGACTTCGGGGGCGAACACACGTTGGGCATTTAATGCGTGTAGAAGGACCCGTTGGCGAGGACGAGGAGGGGGACCCGGCACTGCATTGCCCACGCTGCCGCTGCGCAGGCCATGGCGACCGTGCTTGCGCCCGCGCGAGGAAGGAGACGACGCGCCACTGTCCGATTCGCATCTGACGGCTCCCACGCGACCGAGGCGGCATTGCTCCTCGCAAACGCCCACCGTGCGATGGCGATCCAACGGCTAATAACGCGCGTGCCCCCGTGTCCTCGTCGGTACAGTTAGGCGGTTCGACCGCGTCGATTGGCTCGAGCCCGAGCCTGGCTCGCGCCCAAGGAATAGTACAAACCCTTTAGGGTTTGAATTTAATAGCCGAGTTTGGGAGAATTTTTAGAGGTAGCAAACTAACTCCAAAAATTCTGAAATTTTTACTGGAGCTTCCTCACTTCAAGGTTAACCTTGCATAAAACTTTCAGGGTTTGTATGCAAAGCATTTTTCTCCAAAAATTCTGCAAGGGTATGTTCTAGGGTTTGACCAAGTGAAAAATTGGTTTGACTTGCCTCCAAAATTTATCAAATAATTTCTAAAAATTATGAAATTTTTCAGAGGGGTCACACATCATTCCTAGAACCTAGGAAAAATATTTTCCAAGATTGGCACAAGATTTGTGACCAAGCTGAATAAAGGTTTGACTTTAGTCAACAGGGAATTTGTGTTTTTGAATTCCACAATTCTTGACAAGAATTATAGAAGAGTTCAAGAGTTTCAAGATGTGAGAAAAGTTTTAATTTCTACACATTTTCTTACATTTGAAACACACACCTATTTTAGGTTACATTTGAAACACAAACCTAGAATTGATTACATTTGTACATTTGGGATATTACACTGCTCCCTAGAAGGACATGTGGTAGGGGGGAAGGGGTGCACTAGGGTTTGGGGGGAAGGGGCGCCCCCTGGCTCCACATAGTGGCCGGCCGGCTCCCCCCTCGGGCCTAGACGTCGTGGGCCAAAGACCATGGCCCGAGTTTTCTTAGTTTTTTGAATTTTTTCCTATTAAATCCTTTAATTCTCCCTCTAATTCAATTAGTCCTTCTAATGCGCTTCGGAATATTACACAAAAACTTTGAATAAATGCACATGAATTCAAATAAATTCAAACAAACTGAAAAATAATGATTTTGGTAATGATGGAAATATATTGAATTTATATGAATTTACAAACAAAAAATTAAATTATTTGGATTTAAAACGAGGCAGAACGAGCTCTCCAAAGTTTGACTCGAGAGAAATCCACAAATTCTGAAATTTCTGTAAGGTGGGTCCGGTTGGATTTTCATTATCATTATCATTTTCTGTTATTTTTCTTAAGAAAATCCTCTGTATCTGACAGGTGTGATCCATCCGAGTTTTTAATTTCTTTTCAAATTATTTTTCTTAAGGAAATGGCCCTGTGGCTGATAGGTGAGTCCAACTGGGTTTTCAATTTCTTTTCAATTTATTTTTATTCCAGAAAACCCGAGAGACTGATAGGTGGGACCACGGTCCACATGGACTTAGTCCACCCGATGGTGCACAAGGCCAAGGGGCCCACACGTCAGCGGCTTTAGGTCCATGGACTAAGCCTACCCGAGGGTTTTAAGTGGTGGGACTCGCATGTCATAGACACATACTTTAACCTATGGTTTAATTAGATTTCCTAATCACTAAGGGATTACATGTCATGCCAACATTAACTCCTGGTTCAGTACTGTTTTCGATGTAGGTAGGGGCAACTACGCAATGAGGTTTGCAACTATAAATTGGAGCTCGGTTTAGCATCTATGGGCTAATGCGAAGCTAAACGTGCCCTCGGTGCTCAAAATGAGGTGATGCACTAAACGCTCCACGGTAGCTTACGATCGCACGGTGAGGTTAGCGGTGAGGCTATGCTATGGCCAACTAGGAGGTTCCTTGACTAGCCTAAGGGTTTGTGAGATGAAGAACCCTATGGGAATATGAGATCTCACCTAAAAATAAGATGCGTGAGAAAACGGTGGCGAAAGCTCACTACACAAGGAGGAAGGAGGCGACAATGGCTCGGCATGCTCCGGCTAGCTCCGTGGATGGCAACTGTGTTCCTTCTTCTCTATGAGGAAATAAGCACATAGGAGACGACCATGACGAAGAGGAAGTCAAGACAGTCACAATGTGCAAGAAGATGAGGACAAAGACCCACTCTAGTGGCCGGGAATCAATGGCGAAGCCAGCGGCTAGAATTGGGGAAGATGATCGACGTGGATGAATTCTTCTTCACCCCAGAAGAAGGGTGAAGTTGGGGAGAATGTAGAGGAGAGGCTGGCGAGCATGGTGACACGCTCGGTCGAGGCTTAAATAGCAAGAAGAGGTAGGAACGGATGAGGGCGAGCGTGGCATGGCGCGGACACCTGAGTGGAGCGGCGTGCAAGGGCCTAGCGCACGGATGGGATAAGGTCACAATGTTGCATGAGAGGGCTCGAGGCTCGAGGCATGACTACAGCGCTCGAGGTGAGTTGGTGTGGTTCTAGTGCACGCTGCGCGTGTACAGTGCAATGGGCGAGAGAGGGTGAGGCGTGCTGGCGTGTGGGGAAGAAGAACATTGCTCTCCCCGGGCGGCCTGATAGGTGGGGCCAGGGCCCATATGTCAACAAGAACAATGCGATAGAGAGAGTGAGTAGCTGGGTTGGCGCTATTGTGGCTGTTAGGCTTGGCTTAGCTGGGCCGCGAGGGGGAGCGACCAACAGCATGTTGGGCCAGGAGCACTTGGGCGGTGGCGCTAGGCCATGAGCACGGGGCAAGCCACGGGGAAGAGTGTCGAACCCGGGAGCGAAGGATCCCTGATTCTCTGTTAATCACACACTAGTCTAGGAATAGCTAGTATACACAGTCAATAAAAGTGGGTAGCATAACCATAAAATGTCATTCATTGAAATACTTAAAGTCTTTTACAAAAGGGGCGTAAAGCCAAAGAGCAAAATACAGCGGAAGCAAAGTAGTAAGGTAGACCACACGATTCGCCACATAGGCAATCGTCTGGAGGGCGTAGCCTAGTCGTCCAAGTTTTCATTCTCCTCATAGTACTCTTCTCCTGATCAACAATTTATTAAGCAAGGTGAGTACAAATGAATGTACTCCGCAAGTTACACCCAATTTAACAGAATTATAATGCATGCAAGGATTTAACAAAGGGAGGCTGATATGGATCAATTTGCACAAAGTGACATTTTTCTTTTAAATAATCATAATAAGTTCTAAAGCAGTTCACTCTATACTAAAATTCATTTTCTAAATCTCAAGTTTTATAGTCAGATAACATTCATCAACATGTGGTGAAGGATATCCTCCTATCACATGGCTACCCGCCCAAATTTCCATTTGGATAGAAATCCAATACCGTTTAACAAATGTCTTTTGAAATCAAAACCAAAAATCTAACTTGGAGTGGCTTTGCTAGCATGTCCATGACCTTGGACACGGCTATTCGAATAGTTTTACACTCTGCAGAGGTGGTACAACTTTACCCACAAAAGATAATTGACTTATAATGTCCGTCTGACACACTACCGAAGGTGTGCGACTAAGTCATTATCATGAAGCCTTTACAATGCATCATCCCACCATAGTCCTGCCTCGCTAAGGTTTCGCCCCCTTTGGATAGAGCCCCGCTGGGTTCAGGCCCCCTCTTGCGCTATGTGGGAATACATAAAAGTATGTCATAAAAGACACCCACGCAACCGGATGGCACAACCACAGGGAAACGATACAAATTATTTAGCAAAGTCTCGCCCACACATGACATGTGGTAGTACGAAGGGGCTTAGCAAGATGTAGCTCGAAGACCGGTCCTTAATGGATGTGGGCGACTTTCCATGAAACCCATGGGCATCGGTCATAGAGATAACTCGATCCCATGCATCAACTTGCACCATCCAACATCCATTTCGCCCAAGTCTAAACCAATTTTTAATTTTGTTTGACAAGTTAAATCATTTTATAAATTACTATGGTAAAGATAATACCATTGTATCATTTTAACTCATAGTTGAACTCTTGGCTAAATTCTCCAATTTAAACTCTTTTAGTCTAAGCCTTGTCTAAGCATAATGTTTTCCAACATGTGCTAGCTCATACTAATGTATCAACTAGATTTTAACTAAGGTATCAAGGAATGATTGATCTAATAGCAAAGTTTGGCTGTACAAAGGAATATGGAATAACTAATACGCTTGAAACAGGAATTTAAATTACTTGAATTTAAATAAGCATGCATTAATAATTTAAAACGGAATTTAAATAATTTAAAATAATGGGATTCAATATAATCAAAGATGTAACTTGCCTTGCTCAAATGCTTGAGGATCTACTTCTTCGCAATATTCGGGTTCCTCGGAGTCGTCGAAATCTACACACGAAAAGGAACCAAATTTAAATAATACTCAAATGAATTCAAATAAACTCCAAACCAAATAATTTTTGTGTAGATAGGTAGATCTTGATTTTAAATGAATTTAGAAATTTGAATTGCTCATATCATAGTTCGAACAGAGGAGAACGGACTTTCGGAAGTTTGAAAATACATGAAATGATGAAATTGGGAAATTCGGATTTTTCGGAATTATTTTTAATTTGAAAAAGGCTGAGCCACTGACACGTGGGGCCCACGGTGGTGGATTGGATCCACGGGGAGGCCCAAGTCCATGGTGGACCCGGCTCACGGCACAGGGCTCGCCACGCGTGCATGACACGCGTGCACGCCACGCATGCAGCGGCGGGTGAGGTGGCGCCTATGTGGCGCAGGCGTGGCTACCACATTGGTGCCGGAGATAGCGACGACGCGGGCGTGTAGGCTCGTCGGCGCTTCACACCGTGGTGAGCCCAGGAGGGTACCAACGCGATGAGGAGCTCACGTGGATGCTAGGGCACACCAATTCGGCAGTGGGTGGTGTAGAGATGGCCGGCGGCGACGACAAAAAGCGGCGGTGGTGACGGCTTGGAGGGGGTGACGGGGCTCTGGTGGCAGCTCGGCGGAGTGAATGCACGCACAAGGTGCGCTACGACGAGGCGATGCCAACGGTGGAGGTGGAGGCGGCTGAGGAGCTTCCCCGATGGCGCAAATGGCGGTGGCACGAGCTTTAGCTGGCGGTGGAAGAACTCAAATCACAGCTGGAGGGAAGCGCGATAGAGAGGGGGAGGTGAGGGGAAAGAGAGAGGCGAGGGAGGGCTCTCCGTTGCGCGCTTTTATAGGCTACGGGGAGGAGGAGGGAGAGAGTTCAACAGGCGACCGCACGAGCGAGCTCTGCCGGAGCAGGGCATGGGTAGGCAAGGAGGGGATGGGAGCAAGTGGAAGGGAGGAAAAGGGGAGCAATGGTGGTGGTGGGATTCGCGGCATTCATTACACGCGACTTGGAGGAGCAAAGGTGGTGAGGTCGACGACTTTCGCGTGGTGGAGGCACGTGTTGACACATGGGCGTCATGGGCACCCAATGGGCAGATCGTGCGAGGAAGATGACGGCGGCGAGAGACCGACAGACTGGCCCCGCTTGTCAGCGACGCGAAGAGAGAAGGGCGCGGTAGATGGGGATCGTCCGATTGTGATCGGACGGTCCGAAATGATTTGGACGTTCGGGCCGTCTGAACGTTTTATCCAAATTGGGCCGTCCAATCTTGATCGGACGGTCCACAACGAGGAAGGCGCGGAGGATGTTGGAGTGTGGGAGCCGTCCGGTTTCAATCGGACGGTCCACAAGAGGGGAGGAGTGGTGCGGAGCGGGCTGGAGCACGCGCGATTGGGCCACGCGAAGACGGGCCTAGGGAAGGAATAGGAGTGGACCGAGTGAATTCGGCCCGAAAGGAAAAAGGGAAAAGAAATGAATTTTTGATTTAAATAATACAAGAGATTGAAAAGGGTTTTTAGAAAATAGTTAATTAGGTCCAAAAATTCCAAGAAAAATACATAGAAATTCCTTCAATTATTTGAAACTTAATAAAATTATTTATAACTTAACTTTTGCAATTAAATTATTTTTGGCTTTCGGGCAAAAAGAAAAACCCTTTTTAAATCCCAGAAATTCCAAGAAAATTCAAATAAACCAATTTTTATTTAATTGAAGTTTGATTAACCCGTATTAAATTGTTTTTATTTTTTAAAATTTCAAGTTTAAGCTTTATTAATCCAATAAACCAAATGGTTAATCTTTAACTTGATTTTTTAAAAAAAAAACCTCAAAAATCACGATGTTACAAAGAGGGAAGGGGCTGGGCCGGCAAGGAAGATCTGGCCCAAAGGAGAGGGAAGGGAAAGAAAAGACTTGAAAATTTTGGTTTGGATTTTCAGGGTTAAATTTGAATTTGAAATTCAAATCCTGAGGAGATTTAACACACCGCACCAACTATCTTGTAGATTTTTATAATTTCACTCTGGAGCAAGGAAATTTATTTATCCTTTTGAATTGCAAGACAAGTTTTTGGAATTTCTCAAAATGCAATAAAAGATATTGAAATCCAAGAAGTTAATGCAAATTTTAAATGGTTCGAAAATTGGGCTGTTACATCTTTCCTCCTATGTAGACTGTGATGTGGATCAAGAAATCTGGGGGAAGAAGCCTCTTGCATGATTTTTTGGTTCGAACAATTTTCAGGGTGAAGTAGTGTGTGTTGACGATCGCCTGCATGATTGGGGAAGAGGGCAGGGTGGACATGGGGTGCAAGTGGTGCAACCGTGCAAGAAACAACAAAAAGGCCTGACGCCAAAAGGAACCGCGCTCGGGGTTGCACACTCGCGCTGCTATTTTTGGCGGGGGGTCAGGTACTGGGTAGCGCACCCACTCGTGCTATAGTCGATACCATATATAATATATTTCACTAGGAGGCTCTCCTTAGAACTTGAGTTTTTTTAAGACTCACGAGAATTAAACTGGTTCATACGAAATTCCTACATTTCAAATGGGGCCTGAATTATGACCAAAGTATATTCTACTATGAAATATGAATCATGAATCTAACCATATAAATTTTATGGATTCTAGACCCTCTAAATTTGGAATTAGTGGAAGTATTCTTACTTACTATAGGTATAGGTGGGCCCAACTAGTCTTACGTTAAGAGTTAACTAGCAGGAAATGGAATTGGGGTACTCTGTCTGAAACAAAATGTGCAAGTCACGAAAAGGGCAAAATGGAAAATTCTCTGCTAGAGTCATATAGGTATCACATGTCTCAATATTGTTGCACAAAATCAAGCACATCAGATTATTCAATTGTTTTGAGAGTTGAAACACATGGCATCCCCAAGCCCTGATATCCTGCACTAGCCATCGTCATTAATAACATCTTTAGTGTATTGAATCGATGTTGATTTAAAATTATACCACGTAAGCATTCTAGAAACCGAGCTTGTTTTTCTCCAACGTATTGAACCAATTCCTACTAATAACTAGGACCCACGTTACATTAAAAAACCACAAAATAATAATATCATCTCTCAACCACATTATCTCCTATGTAGTTGTTTAATGCTCATATGAGTTGTTTAATGCTTTGAATCGATTTCTAAGTAGAGTCTGGTTCTATGCATTTTTTTGTTGGAATCAACCCCTCCAATTTATTGAATCGATTCAATGTCTTCTCTCTCCTCATTTGAACCTGCTAAAACACAACATTGGAGATGATCTCAGCACCACCCACGTCTTCCACCACCACCTCTAGGCTCTAGCTACTATCGCCATTGCTACCAACTACCACTAGGCCGCTGCCTGCCTCTTTCACAACCACTTCCCTGTTGTCATCCCTCTCATCCGCCGCCAATCTCTCGTGAAATCGTGATCAATGACATTGCCACTACCTCGATGTAAAGCACAGCTTGCCGCCACCTCGAGGGGTGGTAACCTAGGGAGCTAGCGAGGGAAGGCGCACGATTTTTCATAGAAAATCATGTACATTCCCAACAAAATACATTGGCGCTTGTGTATATTGTGTTATTTTCATGTAACACAAGCATGACTAGCTTTTTCTAGTCCTTTTAAACATCAACTAGTTGAATACCGGTGTGTTGCTACGGATTAAAAAGAGTCATTTTGCAAGTTCTAATTAAAACCCGCGAAACAAATGAAAGTGAGACCAATAAAGTGGCTTCTCTAGTTGAGTGCCAGCACGTTGCAGAATATGATTAATATGTCCTCAACTTTTTCTTAGAAGGAGCACTTGTCATTGTTAGTTACTTGTCTCATATTTTTTCGCACTTTGTGACCATTATCCATCATTTATGCACATTATATATATTTAATTGCCATGTTGGACCATTTTATAGCATTTGTATCTTTTTTCCGCAAACCAACGCACGAGGTGCATTATCTTCAAAACTAGCGTTCCTATACCACTCCTTACAGAAGTACATGTCAAGATGGACGCGTAGAGTCGTGAAAAAAAATAGAGCACCAAGGGGCCAAATCAAAAGATTTCACCAGGGGAAGGACATGATTACTAAATCAGCGAAAACCCTACAAACTTCTTGCGCGCCACCGGGGAAGGAGGCTTGGCTCGGCTTGTTTATGTCACGAACCCGAGCCGAACCTGTTTCGAGCCGAAGCCAGTCTCAAGCTTTTTTTTTCACCCCTACTCACACCTCCCTTACTCCATCTGCACTGCCTTCTCCACTGTGCCATCACACTGCATCGTTGCCGCTCAGATCACTATGCCATCACCTGGCCTCCACCGGCGCCGCCATAACCCTCCTCTCCTTCCTCCATCTTCTTCACCACTAGATCCGTCGGGACCTTCCCTTCCAAGTCCGGCCACCATCCTCCACCTTGAACACCACTACGCTAGTTGAAGACGATAGCCATCCGTCGGTGGTGAGCTCCTGTCCAGCGTCGCCATCGAACTTGGCTTCGGTAGGAACGCAAAGCCGTTGAGTAACCGTGGGGAGGACGACGACGACAATGGCATGGCAACCTCCCCAACCACATGTACATTGACCTCATCTGCTACTTCCTCTACGGCATCCTCTCCACCTCTATGCCGCAACCTCAAGGATGACGGCGCGTGACCCTCTCGCCTCTCGGGCTATGGTTGCCGGGGGGGAGGGGGAGCAGAGGCGTGAGGAAGAAGAGGTAGCGATGGCGTGGGGAAAGGATAGTCGTGCTGAGGTGGGAAGGCATAAGCATTGACTCGTTTCTTTAAGTAGTAGAGATATACCTGGCCTTATGAAAAGGATTTCATAGTTTGTAGTTGTCAATCATGTGAATGTAAATCTTAGAAGAAGCTAGGCGACAAAACGGTTAGGCTACATAACAGAAGCGTATAAAACTGAAACTGGATTCCTTCAAAGATCCAAGTTACTAGGTTAGCAAATTCAGCAATTCTTCTTTGAACAGTGGAGTGCTATGTCTATGTGCCCTGTAGGAAATAGGAATATATCAACCCTACGCTAATCTATTCCTTCGTGATCTCATCGTCGTCCTGACGGAGCGATTGCACATCACGACAAGTATTGGATGATGGCTGCCCAAGCAGAACTACAGCAGAACGAACAGGGATCAATACATAGCTTTCTTTCCCACAAAAGATCTGAGGAAGAGGAGTTCCAGTCAACAAATCAAATGATGCGGTCATCATGTGTCCAAGTGTTGCTATCCTACACATACCTTCCATAGATTTTAAGAATTAGATATCAAAATAAGAAAAGGAGAGGAAAGAAGTATGATATTATAGTTTTAAAGAAATTTGGAAAAGAACCTCATCAAACTTACATTCAAAAAGGTGCAAAATTGTCACTTTTGAACACTACATTTTTTGGCATTTGCTAAGACACACAGCAAAATCGATAATTGAGTCATGGGACAACAAAATTGTGGCAATTCGTTGTAACACACAAGACCATTTAAATATTATTATCTTATAATTTAGAAGAGAGAAGGGAGCGAAAAGTCCAGCTTGTCCTTGGAAGTCAATTGGGCCACGCGTCATTCCTCATCCCTTCTCTCACTATTCTCTCATCCCTCCAAAGGAAATAACACTTTTCACACCATTCTCTCTCCTAATTTTGAAAATAATAATATTTTAATTAGTCTAGGTGCGTTCTAACAAATGACCGTGATTTCGCAAGCTCCAGAGTCAATTTTTCCTTAAAAATTGACCTAGTGAAAAAATTATAGATAATAGTAATAGCAATAGCTTTATCCCTAACAAAGACGGACACATATCTTCAGTCATCCATGACTCATCGAATGTGGTATGTATGCAATAAGCAAATTGTGGAATTGGGGTTAGTAATGTTGCTGTGTTTGAGTAGCCCACCCCACCTCACCTCCGATGGCTATGGCCGAGATGCCGATTTGCAGAAAAAGGAGGAAGAAAAAGCTACCCGCCTATTAGGGAAATGATTCGTGGGCCTTTTCCAAAGTCCATAAGATCCAGCTACGACCTCACTACCTCACATCCACCCACCACATGTTCCCCATTCCAATCGATCAAGGAGAGTGACCACGAGACGAGACTAAGGAGTGAGGAGACGCACCCGAGGGGCTAGGTTGAGCCTAAGGAAGAAACCCTAGGCACCGGCTAAGCGGGTGGTTGGCAGCGGCGTAGTGCAATGAGGAAGGGAGGTGACGAGGCGCCACCGAGCCGGTCAGGAATGGGACGCAGGCGCACAGGCAGAGCGGAGAAGGCGTGGTGGCATGCACAGATGAGGAGCTAAGTGAGCACGAGCCTGGCGGTCAGGTCCAGCCTAGGTCCTCACATCTCAGACCACAACCATAAGGTTCAACACGCAACTAAGACCCACCCCACTAGATGAAATCAACTCATCAGGAAGGAAGAGGAGGAATGGAGGATTGAGCCATCGAGATTCGAGAGGGAGGAGGAGCGCACCTGAGCCTAACAGAGGGGAAGAAAAAACCTAGCTAGCGGTAGAGCCTAGGTGGCCGGCGGCAAGCAGGGCGACAGAGGACTAGACAAAGCCACGGAGGAGGGGCGAGCTACAAAGCATCGAGCGAGCGGCACGCCACATGCCCGCAGGCACAGGAGCAATAGGGCAACTAGGCAGCCGATATCGAGCAGGGGCGGCTCCAGCTTTGGCGATATGGGTAAAGTGCCGACGAGCAGCCAGATAGTAGGCACTCAAAGCCAGCTGGGGACTCAATTTGGTATATATATTCTCTTTACTCAATTACTCTTGATTTCTTGTTGATTTTGTGTAGCGATGATTGATGAAATATATATTCTATCTCGTTACTCAATTACTCTTGATTCTTGTTGATTGTGTATAGTGATGATGGATAAAATTGGTATTTGGTAATTGTTTAATTGATATTTTTTGATGAATGAATGAAATGTACAATTTGTTAGTAGATTTGCAATAATGGAAAAACGACTTTTGCGTAACTACTTGTTTTGGACATCATCACGGTCCCCAAAACACCACTTTGACCACTAATGTCTATTGTAATATATTTATAAAACCCAATAAAATTATATTATTATGAAAATTCTTTTCGAGACAAATCTATGCATATGATTTCCATTTATCCAATCTAAATATTAAAAAAAATATCAATAACCAAAATTTCATAAGTTTGACTACATGTATCCCAAAATGACATATTTTTGTGACTGGGCGGAGTATTTCACAAGCAATTCAAATAGTACTCCCCCAACCGATGAGAGCACAACTCAACCAAAGCCTCGACTAAAATTTAATCGTAATGAAATTATGGATAATCCGGCACATTGAATCCCAATAGAAGATTATTCCAATAAAATTAGAGATCAAATGAGGAGGGCATATTTGGTTTGCTTCTCTTTTATTCACATATGAATTTGAATTACGCAAGACTATACTTGATATGTTTGCCTCAATTTAGCTTAGGCTTTTAAGCTCACCCTCTATTTTTATCTTGGCTCCGTCAATAGGCCCATGGTGTTTTTTTAGACCAAGAGCTTCAAACTTTATTAATTAGCAAGAATACAATAGTGTTGTAATCACGGCACCAAAAATCCAGCACCTGGTTCAACAAAGTAGAACCCGGAAACGAGGGTGATATAGTCTTGGCTAAAAGGTGAGCTGCCAAATTAGCATCACACCTAACAAAATCAAGTCTAAACGAAGAAAATTTCTTTCTTAATTCTTGGATTTCCATTAATATGGGGAGAACAGCCGCGTGATGGCCCATGGTGTTAGGAACTTTGAAAAAAATAGTGTTAGCCGCCGTGATCGAACTAACGCCAAAACCAAATACTCTGCAAATCCAACGGGAGTAACTAGAGAAGAAAACATAATTAAAAGGATCTTAGTGCCTTAATATCTATGTGTTGACAATACATACAGTGACACAAACATTTCTCCATAAATATGTCGGTAATCCTTTACAGCTACTAATATAAAATGCATTTCGTACATGCTCGGATGCTCAAAATTTGGTACTCAAGTTACTTGTCAAGACCATTTTGATTGCACAGAATTTTAGTAATTCAACCCTTAGACAAAAAACACATGGAAAAGACGGTAGAAAGTAGAAACTCCATTGCTACAGACTCCGCAGGAGTCTGTAACGGTCCACTTCGGCAGTTCCCGAATTCGTAGTGCTCCCCAGGAGCTAAGAGTGCCGTGGACGCTGCCATCTCCTCGCCCTCTCGCCCTCTACGTGGAAAACCAACCAACCAGCGATTTTTTTAAATAATATTATTTTAAGAGATAATTATAAAAATAAATAACCGATTTTTTTCGACCAAAGGAAACAGTGAAAAGGTTCATGCCTAGGGAAAGATGGTATTGAAATGGCTACGATGATACGTGTCAATGACCGGGTCAAGCAACTTGTATAACCATCACAAGCAACAGATTCTCGATCCGTCAGACTAAATTCAAGACATACATCGTAAAAACTACGAAATATATACATAAAGTAATAAGAAGCGGTATACACAAAATAATTACCGTGCACAAATAGAAACCAAATTTAAGTTGTGATTATTGTGATTAAGCTATACAAACCCTACTAACCTACTCTGCAATGTTTACGGATATTTTATAGGAATGTTGTTATTTTCTTAATTTAAAAAGTATTTTCGGCACTAACAGAATAATTACCGTGCACAAACGGCAATCATAATTATGTTGGGATTATTTCGATTAGGCTTTACAAACCCTATAAAGCTACTCTGCAATTTTTACAGATTTTCAATAGGCATCTTGCATCTTGCCTTGTATAAAAAGTGTCTCTAGCATGTTTTAATAATTATCGTGTGCAAATAAAAATAATAAATAAAGTTCATAATATTTTAATTCAGCTCTACGTAACCTATATAGCAACTCTGGATTTTTCTTTATAATTTAAGATGTGTCCCGCTATTTTCCTAGTTTAAAAATATTTTTTGTTATTAACAGAATAATTACCGCGTACAAATAGAAACCAAAATTAAGCAGCGATTATTTTGCTTAAGCTCTACCGACCATACTTAGCTACTCTACAATTTTTACAGATTTTTAATAGTTGTCTTCCTATTTTTGTAGATCTATTCTAAATCGTTCGAATACTGCAACATAAATAATATCTGCACGTTGAACTAAACTATACACAGCTCAAATGATGTACTACATAAAGCACCAAAATTATCTAATCTATTGAACCTATTTTGCTATTTTTATTTACTAACCGATAAGGTTTCAAATAATATACGGTTGCAAAACATGTACTAAAATAACCGACTGATGCGATGTGCATTTCGTCGTCAGCTAAACTGCTAGGGCTTGACTGTGTCTCTTCTCCCCCTCTCCTCTCTCTTATTTTTTTTGGAATTAAAATGGCATTTCCACCAATTTTGGGCTTTAAGTAGACAGTTCTTGTATCGGTGATAGAACTCATGAGCTTTTTCGCCATTTCAACCTACGACAGAAATCAGCTACTACCGCAATGCTCAAATGATGACAGTGAAGCTAGACTGGCGACAGACAGTTAACAAGGTCTCTGTCGCTAATTGGAATAACGATAAACACGTACTTTTATAATTTTTTTTACTATTTATTTTTGTAATTATCTTTTAAAATAATATTATTTAAAAAAATCAACCAACCACCGAAATTGTAATAAGCGTTCGGCGCTGTGGACGCGCACGCTCGCCCCTGAAGCCCGAGCTCCCCCACCTCCCGCTCCCCCCGCCGGCCATGGCGGCCACCACCTCCGCGTCGGCGATGGCGGCCGCCGTCTCCTTCTCCCTCCCCTCCCGTCCACGCCGAGCGCCTCGCCGCCACCGCCGCCCTCCCAACTCCGCGCCGCCTCCACCGCCGCGCCCCCTCCCCGACCTCTCCATCCAGCTCTCCCCCCGCCCCACCCCTCCCCCCGTGGCGTCCTTCGCCCGCGACCGCGCCGAGGACCTGCAGGCCGAGGCCCGCGCCATGGCGCGCGCCGCCAACGCGACCGTCTTCAGCCCCGACCTCCTCGCCTCCCGCTACGACTCCCGCCCCTTCAAGGCAACTACCCAAACTAAAACCCCAGCCTTTATTTAACCTCAAACTAGATAACAGCGGAAACTGAGGTGCTCAAATTTTGACTTGTATGGAGTGGATTGCTGCTGTTTGATTAGGTGGCACTGAGAGCGGCGGAGGTGCTGTCCAAGCTGGGGGCATTTGGGCTGAAGCTGCTGCTGGACGAGCGGAGGGGGCAGTCGTCGGCGATGAGGCGCGCCAGGGCGGTGGAGCTGCGGACCATACTGACAAGGCTCGGCCCGACGTTCGTCAAGATTGGGCAGGGGCTGTCCACGCGGCCCGACCTCTGCCCACCGGAGTACCTCGAGGAGCTCTCCGAGCTGCAGGTGGACATTCTTTCTTGCCTGTGCTCACGATATAAAATGCTTAGTGTTGTTTCCAACGTACTGGACAAGTTCTCTTCAAGATAGTTGGATGTTACATTAAGATTAGGCCAATGAGTCGTGTTCTTGTTCAAGATTGGAGCGTCACCACTCACTAGACTTAATTCCTTGTTTATTCAATGGTGATTCATTCAAGAAACATGCTAGAGGTTCCTCCCGTTATGCATTGCTTATTGTTTTGAAAAGGGTGGATGGCTTACAAAAATGGTTGTTGCTTCGAAAGGAGTCAATGGCATCAGCTAGAGTTTACCAATTCAGGATTTTTCCTGATAACCTGGGGATTTACTTCTATTACTGATTTAAGGTCTCTCAAATGGTTGACACGTAGCTGTCTTGCAGGATTCGCTTCCCACGTTTCCAGATGAAGAGGCATTTGCATGTATCGAGCGGGAGCTCGGCTTTCCTCTTGATTCAATCTACTCGACAATATCACCTTCCCCAATTGCAGCCGCAAGTTTAGGCCAAGTTTATAAGGCACGGTTGAAATACTCTGGGAAGCTGGTTGCTGTCAAGGTGCAAAGACCTGGTATTGAGGATGCCATAGGGCTTGATTTTTACCTACTGAGGGGCCTTGGTTTTCTAATAAACAAATACGTCGACTTTATATCCAGTGATGTTGTTGCCCTGATGGATGAATTTGCTCGAAGAGTTTACCAAGAGCTTAATTATGTCCAGGTACTTTTTCTCTGCATATATTCTACTATCTATATTTGTAGTCTATATATACACTGCACTTGTGAATACTTAACAGAATGAGTAACATGAAATTCAGAGGCGCAAAGACATCCTTTGTTGCTTAATCAGCAGAATCAGGAGCTATTATTTCTCCTTAGTTTGTCCGTGTGCTTTTATTGATTATTGAATGGTATTAAGAATAATGAATGCAGGAAGGCCAAAATGCACGAAGGTTTAAAAAGTTATATGCTGACAAGCAAGGCATATTAGTGCCTGATATATTTTGGGATTACACAAGTGCAAAGGTTCTCACAATGGAATGGATTGAGGGCGTAAAACTAAATCAGCAAGCAGCCATTGAAAAGCAAGGTTTGAAGGTTCTGGATTTGGTGAACATTGGTATCCAGTGTAGCTTAAGGCAGCTCCTAGAGTATGGTTACTTTCATGCTGACCCTCATCCTGGTAATATTTTGGCAACACCTGAGGGGAAGCTTGCTTTTCTTGATTTTGGCATGATGAGTGAAACCCCAGAGGAGGCAAGAGTAGCCATCATAGGACATGTTGTCCACATGGTCAATAGGGATTATGAAGCAATGGCTCGTGATTATTATGCACTCGATTTTTTGGAACCTGGTGTAGATGTTTCCCCAATTGTGCCTGCTCTCAAGAATTTCTTTGATGATGCGTTGAACTCAACAGTAAGTGAGCTAAACTTCAAAACCATAGTCGATGGCTTAGGCGCTGTTCTTTATCAGTTCCCATTCAATGGTAAGTTTTGTTTTGTTTAGGTGTTATTATTACATCTTAACTTTGCTGAGATAGTGATACAACTCTTCTGCTCTGTTCAAATCTAGTACCGCCCTACTATGCGTTGATACTGCGATCACTCACTGTACTGGAAGGTCTGGCACTCTATGCTGACCCCGATTTTAAGGTGCTTGCTGCCTCATATCCTTACTTTGCTAAAAGGCTACTCACTGATCCCAATCCATATCTCAGAGATGCTCTGATTGAGCTGCTATTCAAGGATGGCAAATTCAGGAAAGTACTTGTCCTGACTGGCAACTGCTCTTAGTGACCATCGTTTCATGAAAGTATTGTTTGACCTTTTGCTTTCGTACAGATGGAATAGGCTTGAAAATCTTCTCGTTCAAGGGCGCCAAGATAGAGAGTTTGTAGCCAAAGATGCTTTACAACCTGTTCTAAAGCTTCTACTTGGTCCTGATGGGGAGGAATTGCGAGTTCTAGTTGTGAAAGAAGCAGTTCGTGTCACAGAAGCCATCACTTTTGGAACACTGATTGATTCATACAACGCAGCTCCAGAATTTCTGAAGCCATTAATTTCCAATGGCAGTCCGGCCGGACCCTTTAAGATAAGCGAGGTTGAACGGGAACAAATGATTGAGCTCAGAGACAGGGTTTTCAGAATATGGGGTCTTTTGAGATCCTCTGATAGCTTTGATCCAAGCCTTTTGCAACCAATTTTACAGGTAGACTGCAGCTTCATTTCTTATTATGTACTTAAACAGCTATTGAGAACTCTGTAACTGATACTGTAGAGTAATTTTGATATTCAGGTGCTACAAGAACCAGAAGCCCGTGTTCTGGGTTCTCGGGTTGCAGGAGGTGTCACGCAGCGGCTTGCGGCCCGCCTGTTGCAACAGCTGCTGAGGACCCCACCTCTTCCTGGACCTTCTCAGTAGATAGGTTCCCACTAAAACATGTAAATTCATACTTTCCGCAGGAAAGAAAAAGGAAATGTAATTCATAAATCAAGTATAAAGGTAATTTCTTCGTTCATGGCAGATAAAAATCCCTTAGATGGTTGTGCATGATTCTTGAGTCTGAGCCTGAAATTTTCACTCGGAGTTACTGCATCAGGTGTAGCGCATCCACCAAAAGTCCAACAGTAGACTTGATGCTTACAAAGTTACAGTTTTCAGATGGCAGAAATTTACAGTCGTATGGGCTTAGAGGAGCAGTGTGTCTGTGTGTGTACTTTCTCTTGCATAGCATCTACCTGCAAGCTCAATGCCCTTGGTAGACGACATTGTATATTGCACTGCAGCTGTTCATTCAGAATCCGAACTTGTTTTGTGTACAAGAGTTTCAGAACCATAGATATGTACCTGCTCCAATTGAGCTAGCATCGTTGACAGAAAAGGGCAAGTGATGGATAGGAGGCGACTAGAAGGGGTTTGAATAGGCGTCATATAAGCAAATGTTTTTTTTTCAAATATTTTGTCTTAAAAAGTTTAAGGTTCCTTTATTCCAATAGCTACAAGGAGCTAGGAAGATCAAAGACTAAACTCTCACAATAAAATCTTCGCGAAAAATCGATCAAAACGAGCCTTCACACACTCGGGCTGTCTAACTTCCAACTAATTGGCAGCCTGACTGATCAGGGGTGGTCTGATCTCTCCTTAGTTGGCGGTCAAACTTTTCTTTCAGGACAGACATGAAAATTAGCACGACATCAAATCCAAGAATCGATGTAGCATTCAATCCACAACTCCAACTTTCTTGAAACTTTGCATACATCTTGTCTAAGATATTGTGAACCTAATCCATAAAGAGATCGAAGCAAATCTTTTCAAAACATTGACCTATTTCAATCCGAATGCAAGTTGCACCAAAACTGGGCCAAATACAAAAACTATAATTGTGAGGAGCTTGCGGAAGGAATCAAGCCAAGACAGCTAGGTATGGTTTTCCACACATCCTAGCATCCTCAACCACAGCAAAAATCAAGCTAAAAGTCCTCAGGAGCAAAACCCCCAAAATCATCTATTCTTCCCAAAAAAAAAAAGAGCAAACTCAATAACTCGCAAAGATCAAGTGTCTAGATGGATAGGATCTAGTCTCCAAGAGACATCTCCATTATTTACATATCCCTGGCATCAAGCAAGATCAAGATGGGAGAAACAAACACCAAAAACCAAGCCAAATCACAAAATCAACACTTGAGCATATGAGAGTAAAACTTGAACAAATTTAGAGATTTCATTTGTACTTGGAGATAATGTTTACAGTCACTCCCTTGGAAGGACAAAGCCACTATGGCAGCACACACATAAGTGCTCTCATCTCCTCAAGATATTTCTCTCAAGCACTTTCTCTTCTCTCAATCCCCCATCTCCATCTCTCTCAAACTCTAACTCCTCCTTACATAATGGAGGCTCACATGAAACCCTACAACCAGCCACTTAATGGATACTATCCACTAATCCATTGGGAGAACCCGCAAACCCAACAACATAACGGGTTTTTCAACTCAACACACTCACACGCATTTCAACATGTCGTTTTTGTCATTGGCTCCAATAACCCGAATCCATCATGTCTTGCCCTCCATGTAGGGGTGTCAACGGTTCGAATACGAATCGAATAGTGGTCTTCCCACATTCGTATTCGTATTTTTAAAATGAATACAAATTCGAATTCAGATATACTCGAATACGAATACGAAACGAATGATCTAACTAATACGAATACGAATCGAATACCTACTCAATTCGGCCGGATCCGAATATCCTACATTGTATTGTAGTTTAATGAAAATAGTTTGTTGACACCAGTTTTATAGTAATATTTGTGCCTATTTTGTTTTGGTTTATCACGTAATCATTTGTGTCATTTGGGGATGTGCCAAAATGAACATAATGAATTCAGTTAAAAAGAGCATGCAAAGAGCTTCATTTGGGGTGTGCCAAAATGAACAACATCAAATGCCAAATTGGAGTCCATGATGACAATGGCCTCATTGAGACTATCGAAATGCATATATAATATGCCCAATTTGGAGGTTAGATGCAAAAAGATACATAGTAGCTAGTTAGCTAACACTATTCGAATCTGAATATTATCCGTGTCAATATTTTAATATCGATCTTATGAAATGAAATCGGAGGGCTTCTTGATCGAGACTATGCAAGAGGAGACACAGAATTTTTAGATAGGTTCAAGCCTTCTCTAGAGAGAATAATAACTCTACTCTTGTGTTCTTATATTGATTGTGTTTGCCACAAGAAAGAAGTCACTGAAAGTAAGGCTAATGACATATGTTTCTGTAACGTCCCAAAATTTGAGTTTTCAAAAATCTTGTGAGTGGTTTAGGTCCTTGGAAAATTTCACCAATAAAGCTTAATTAGGAATTTCCTAAATTCAAAATATTTAATTTGACTAATCTAAATATCAATTAAATAAAAACCTGTGTTATTTGGCTTCCTTGTATTCTAAGGAATTTTTGGATGTTATATGAGATTTTTCTGGATTTATTTGCTATTTATTTGGTCTCCTTGATTTTTGGCCTTTTATTTAATTCCGAAAATATTTTCTCCCTCCTCTCGGCTGCTACAGTACCTATTGGGTACTGTTCATCTTCAATCCCCACCAAACAACAGAGAGCCCTGTACGCAAGCAACCAAAACCTTCCAAAAATCATATCTTCCTCCTCTGTGCATATAAAAAGAATCTGATCGTCTCCAAACGTTCGTGTTGATCTCCTCTCCCAATCCCTCAAAATGGTTTCGTGGATTTCGATCTATTTTCTTCGCAATCTATAAAAGACCGAGCTCCAACCGAAGGTCTTCTCCGGCGAGTTGCGCCTTCATCCGACGTCCCTCGGCCAAACCGTCCACGGCATTGAGTTCGTGTCGCCGCATTCTACGTCATGCTTCCATCCTCTTCGCCTGAAGCCCACCGATTCATCGGCGAACATGTCAAGCCATGTCGCTGAAACGTGTAGGTCGAGCACCACGCCTCCTTGGTGAGTTTTTCCAAAATTCGATCACATCATCTTGTGCCCCTCGTTGATACCTATTTTTTCCATCTTTTATATTCAAGTTTCATCCACCGTGCGTCGAGAATCGAGCATTCTGTCTCCTCTTATACGTATCCCTTCTCTGGCCAATTACTCCACAACCGTTGATACCCTGCCTTCAACTCCACCACCATTGGGTTTACGTCACCGCATTCTACGCCATGCTCACCTCCCTTTTCGCAGAGCATCGCTTGAAGTGATGCGTGCCAATGAGGCCATCGCCACTGCTGTGTTTTGCCTCGCCGTCAACGCATGGTGCAGTTTCTCGTCGTTTTGACTGTGTCATCATCTTTTCCTCGTCATTGCCTTTCTGTTTTGCCCCTTCGCCGCCGCTGGTTCACCTTCGTTTGTTGTCGTCGCCATGAGCGAGAAGCTTGTTGCGCCTCTGTTCTTTGGTTCGTTTCAACAGAACCTTCTCCGTTCTATTGTGGTGCTCTGTTGACTTGGTCAATATTCTCTCTCTCATGGTTGGGTCCCACTTGCCATTCAATTAATTCAAGCCACATATTTTCTCTTTTCTCTCTCTGGTCCAATGGACCCACTTGTCATCCATATCATCCAAGCCATATATTCTTTCTCTCCCACTTACATGTGGACCCCACATGTCATCCTCCCTATTAAAAACCCTTATTATTTCTCTCACTTATGCTGGCAAAGGAAGCAGTGGCGGCGGTTGGGAACAACGAAAATGGGTTGAGGAGGGAGAGGCGGTCCCGTGGGTGGTGGCGGCGCGATTGGGGGTGGACGGTGGCAGCTGGGTGACGTCGCACGACTGCCGAGATGGGGGAGGAGATGGGGCGGTGACGCTAGAGTGGAAGGGGGTGAGATGGAGGGGAGCCACGGGCGGTCGGCCGAGGGAACTCACCCAAGCGGTCGGTGAAGACCGAGAGAGTCAGAGGCAGGCCGGCGACGAGAGCCACAGGCGGTCGCCCGAGGGGGCGGTGCTACGGGGAGGGGGAGCCGGAGTGGAAGGTGTGGGAGAGATAAGGGTGGTGCGTAGGTACTCTAAGAGAGAGGAATCGGGCCGAGGCTTACCAGGGCGACAATGGCGATGGCGGTGACGGATTTCTGCTGGAGCGGAAGGAGACGACCATGGTGTGAGCTCCTATGAGTGGATCTCGCAATTGGTCGAGGGAAAAGCCACCTTGAGGGCTAGAACACGCCGTGACATGGATGGGAGTGGACGGGGCCCACGGGGTCGACTGGAACGACGAGATGTGATCGGCGGCCAGCGCGGGCACACCTCGAGCTTGCCTGAGGTCTAGGGAAGAAGGGGATGGAATGGAAGGGTTGGGTGGGCTAGCAGGGGGGAGGTTAGGGAACGGATTTAACCGACAGGCGACGTTGGCCGATCAAGGTCGTGCGGCGATGAGAGCAGGCTGGAGGTGATGGCGATGATGGCGCAACTCCAGTGGCACTAGGACGGGAGCAGGCGACGGGCGAGGCATGGATATAGGAGCAGTGATGGGAGGCGAGTAGGTGGCGAGGGCTAGATAGAGTGCGACCGGGCAGTTGGCTCGGCATAGCACCAGTGTCTGACGCTTGGCACAGGCGGTGGCGGGGGTGGTTGGCATCGTGGGCGGCATGGGCACTGCGAGCGACGAGGTGCACGTGGGAGCAGGGGCCGATTGGTGCATGGGTTGCGGCCGGGAGAAGAGAGGGACCGAGTGGACTGGGGAAAGAAGGACACGGGCTGCAACGGCGTGGCGGAGCAAGTGGTCAACTTGGCTGTCACTATGGAGCTAGTGGCGGCGACGGGACGACGATCATGCAAGGACGACGTCTATGTGGGAAGCGGTGTGGCTACATCAATGATGCTGAGATGGGAGCAGTGGCGTGGGGTCGTCGGGCACACGCATGAGCAGAGGAGGGAGTAGGAGAAGCTAGAAAGGAGAAGAGGCCAGAGGCCAGCAGGTGGCTGGGCCGGGAGTGGGCCATGAAAGAAAAAGAAAAGGGAAGAAAAAAAGAAAATAGAAAATATGGCTGGGCTGGGTTTTGGCCCAAATCGCACTTTTGAGATCGAGGTTTCAAATAACAACCCAGAAATTCGAACATTAACGGAGCGAGACAAAAAGTTTTAAAAAATCCATCATTTTTAAACAATTAACTACTCGGAATGTTTGGGATGTTACACCACGTCATAAGAGAAACATCTACATGAATGACGTGGCAAATTTTTGGGAAGCCACTTGTGTGCACCCCCACAAACACAAAACTAGTCAATCAAACATGCCACACACACGTCCATCGGCACGAATAGTGATGCAGATCTCTCAGCTAGCAGTGGCCTCACCCCCTCATGAATTTTGATTACCTTTCATTAGAACATAGGACCATTGGAACTTTGCTATGAGTAAGTCTTTATTTATTCAATTATGTGATTAAGTAACCATTAATGTGAAACTAAAAATCTTAGAAGTTAATTTGTGGTACATGAATCCATCCTATGTAGCTTCTAGATTCTATCTTCTTCCTAAATTTTTAAGCTAGTATCGAGTCTAATTTCTACTGCACAAGTACATAATATTTCATCTCTCTATATGTTTAGAGCTTGATCAAGCACTTCTTACTTGTTTCTAGTTTCTGTCGCACTGTCCATGACTTTGTGAAGTGTGCATGTGCACCGATCTCTATCAAACTTAAGTATGATCTATCAAGCTCATGATTTGTGTTCTATTTTATTTTTGATATAAAAATTTTCCTCCTAAAAAAACTTCTATTTTTTAATAGCTTAAAGCGTCTTTATAGTGTTAGGACGATAACAAATTGACATCTCTCGAGTAGTGGTGGCCAAACGGGCCATCCGACATGACACGGCCTGGGCCCATGCCGCCAAAGATGCCCCGCCGCCCAGCTCCGGCCTCCCATGCCCGCCATTCTTGCTGTGCGGACTCTGCCTGCGCTCAACCACCATCGCATAGTGCCGGGCCTCCTCCGTTGGTCCAAGATGCGGACGCAAGCACAACACGCCCGCTCGAGCCGTGCCGACCTGGTCTATCTATAGTGCTCACCGTACCGAACTCAGATCAGACCAATAGTGTGGTGCTTTGGGCTGCCAGGTTGGCATGGCCATCTGGCCACCTCTGCTCCTCTACTCTAGAGCTTCGAGCTCTCAGACAAGTATGGGTCAATCCTACTCCACCACCGCGACGTATCACGTGCACAAGAGGTAAAGTGTGCACATGTGGACAAACAAGATCCGGACCTCCGTGGCGCATCCGACAGCCGATGGCGCGAGCGCGCTAGCGTCGCCATTTTTTGCATCCTCCCCTTGCCCGAGCACGCACAAAATTGCTCTTCCCCCCGCCCGAATGAGCTTGGCCAGCGCCATTTTTCCAGATGCCGAGCGCTGCTAGGGTTTGTGCCGCCGACTTCGCATTCTGCGTGAGTGAGTCACCGTCGCCTCTTCGTCGATTTGCTGTTGTGCCTCCCGCCGCCGCCCCTTTGTCGCGTGGCCGCCTCTTCGCCACATTCATTGAGCCCCGAGTCGCCCATGACGCCGACTCAGATTTGGCATGAGTGAGTCACCGCCGCCTCTTTGTCCATTTGGTCTTTGTGCCCGTGCGGCTAGCGCCTCTGTCATGTGGCCGCCATCAAGTCATGGTCTTTGCATTCCCAAGTTGCCCTGAGTCGTAGCCCCGGAGCCTCGAGCCGCCGCCCTTGTGTCGTGCCACTGCATTCGGCCCTCCTCCCAAGTCGCCCCTACGACGGCAGTGCTCCACTGGCCTGTGCCCCCATGTAAGAAAAATGTCTCATATTAACTATTGTCTGAGAGATGAACAATTGATATGAACTGTTGTATGATTGTGGATTGTTCATCTTCGTTTTGATGTCCAGCAGCATAGACGAAATGGAAGATGTGAGCAGCTCGGTGCGGCCACTAGCTTTGCCTAGTCCCGAACCCAAAATGGCCGATGCACACTCTCTCATTGCGATATCGGATTGTAAAACCCCTCGGAAGGCGTCTAGCATCCCATTCTGCGTGAGTGTGCGTACAATTTTTTATTTTCATGATTAATATCGTTCTAGGTCTAAATCGTTGTTACCGTTGCAGGGATCGTCATCCACACCGGTAGTTACTAACTCTTTGACACCTGCCAAGGGGATGATTTTTGAAGATGAGGACGCAGCTCTGGAGTTTTATAAAGCATATGCGCATGTTGCGGGCTTCTCCGTTCGTATCAGACATCAAATGATTACGAATGGGATGTTGCAATGGAGACGCTACTATTGTGCCAAACGTGGGTGGAAGGAAGAAAGAGGTAAGGACAAGGTGGATGTCAAAGTGAAGAGGACATATGAGTCTAAATTGAGTAGGTGTGGTTGTGAGGCCATGTTTGGTATCAAACGGACTAAGGACAATAAGTTCAGATTAGAGACATTTATAGAAGTCCATAACCATGGTTTTGTCTCACCTAGTAAGCAGCACTTGATACGTTCTAATAGACAAGTAACTGAGAATGCTAAGACTACACTGTTCGCATGCTATCAGGCAAGCATTGTCACTTTCGGGGCATTTAGATATCTTCATGTCAGTGAGGGTGGATTTCAGAATGTAGGATGCACAAGGAGGGACTTGCAAAATTATCATCGTACTTTGAGAGAGAGTATAAAGTCATCAGATGCTTAGATA
Organism: Phyllostachys edulis; assembly: GCA_036346405.1. Taxonomy (NCBI): domain Eukaryota; kingdom Viridiplantae; phylum Streptophyta; class Magnoliopsida; order Poales; family Poaceae; genus Phyllostachys; species Phyllostachys edulis. The sequence goes on along the minus strand of CM070554.1, from coordinate 40,571,369 downwards.
TTTTTTGATAATCTGACTAGAAAGAACGAGAATAATGCTGCATTTTATTTTGACTATGTTATTGACGAGAAGGGTAGATTGGTGCATGTGTTTTGGGCGGATGCAACCTCTAGGAAGAATTACGTTAATTTTGGTGAGTTGCTCTCATTCGATGCGACATATAATACAAACCAATACGAGATAATATTTGCACCATTTATGGGAGTGAATAACCATAGGGGATGTGTTCTATTTGGGGCTGCATTGTTGCTCAATTAGACAATTGAAACATTCAAATGGTTGTTTCGTACTTTCTTAAGATGTATGGAAGGTGTTGCCCCTAGACTTATAATAACTGACGAAGATGCGGCCATGAAGAAGACAATTAAGCATGTCTTCCCAACTAGCACACATAGGTTATATATGTGGCACATATTGAACAAACTTCCAACTAAGATAAGACCAGATTTGAGGGATAACCAAATGTTTTATAGTCGTGTCAATTCATATGTATATCCCTCAGAAACTCCAGAAGAATTTGAGTCACAGTGGGCAGCTATTATTTCTGAGTTCGGTTTGGAAGATAATAAGTGGCTCACTGGTACAGCAGCATAAGCATACTGAATTCTGGAGTGCATTCTAAAGTGCAATCTGGACATCAAAACATTCCAGCTGAAATGTAATTCAACATGCAATCTGAAGCTCAGATTACAATCAAACATCATTCAGCACAATTGAGACACCATTTCACATTTCAAATCCAAAGAACATTTCAGTTTACAAAACTTTTCAATACAACTAACATTCCCAGGACAGCAAGACTAGATATTATATTACAAAAGACTTGGACGATAACAAAATTAGAAACTCAGTTGACAATCTTATCAATGAAAATTCTTAACACCAAGAATAAAAATGCAACTATAACTATTTTTAACTTTTCATCTCCAGCAGTGGATTTCTTGACTGAATTGTTCATCTCGTCCAATGAGGTCTCGATTTGGTCCAATAAGGTCTTCATCCCAGCAAATTGTTCCAATACACTGTGGTCGACTCTGAAAACAACTTCATTTCCATTGCTCAACTTGACAGGAGACTCACCTATTCTCTACTATTCGACAGGGTGCATCCCAATCAAATGCCTGAGGTATTGGTCTTTCCACATGAATGTGTCGCACCCACCCGAATACATTTGGACCAACATTTTGGTGAGTTTCATCATCAGAATGCATAAACCGCCAAGCAAAAGCAAAAACCAAATTTGAACATTAGCTTCAACTGAAAAGGGAGTATCTTACCCCGTCATTTCTAGTGCATTTGTAGTACTCTTTTCCTCGATTCTTCGAGCTCCCGGACACGGACCAGATCATCTTCGCGTTGCACTTTGGGTATGGCACGGGAGGGAGCCCACCGGTTGGCGCTGTCACGGTCGATGACTATTCGGAGTGCGCCTCCGCGCGATCCTTCTTCTTCTCTATGGTCCGACAACGCGTGGGGTCCTCTCACCCTCGTGGGAGCGAGGTGGAGGCGTACGGACCTAACCCTAGACTCGGTTTTGGGTCCGGGAGCCCTGGTGGGAGCGAGCCGGACACGCACGGGCTGCAAGGGGAGGCGGCGAGTAGCTTAACGGCGAGGGAGGGGGACGACGGTGAGGGAGGGGGGCGACGGCGAGGGGGACGAGGGCAAGAGGATTTGGGATCGAAGGCGAGAGGAATCGTCGGGGTGCTGACTGATTTGGGGATCGAGCGGGGGTGGAAATGGCGAAACTGGTTCGAGCGGGGGTGGAAAAGGGAAAAAGGCCAAAGACGCGCTCGCCCGCACGCGCACGCGCCATCGCATGCGCGCCGTCCCACTGACGATGGAGCGCTAAGATGTTGTTTGTGCATATGTTCACACATATACTCGTGTGCACGGGATACGGCGCCCTATATACACACCTGCTCCTCCCGTCGTCTACACACGCACACACAACACGCGGAATTTCTTACGCGCAGCCATGGCGCTCCGCACTTTGGCCTCGAGGAAAACCCTAGCCATGGCGCTCGGCGGCGCCCGCCGTCTGGCGGCCGCAAGGGGGGTGGCCACGTTCACGCTCCCCGATCTCCCGTACGACTACGGCGCGCTGGAGCCGGCCATCTCCGGTGAGATCATGCTCCTGCACCACCAGAAGCACCACGCCACCTACGTCGCCAACTACAACAAGGCGCTCGAGCAGCTCGACGCCGCCGTCTCCAAGGGCGACGCGCCCGCCGTCGTCCAGCTCCAGAGCACCATCAAGTTCAACGGCGGCGGTGAGGACCCTATCTCATATGCCTACCCTGCTCGTGCAGGGCTTTTCGTTTAGGTTCGAATGCCCCCATCGATAGTATGGGGGCGATGCAGGTGGGGGAAATTTTACGAACTGGTTCGGGATTAGTCCGTTGTTGCTACTGATCTAGAGTGATCTGTGTGGGAGAGGTGTGTGTTGTGCTCCCAAGTGGAGTATTGGATTCGGTTGGGGGTTTTAGGATCCTACCATTTCTAGAGTTTTAGGTGGTGGTTGGTATGTTCTTTTGGGGGGCGCGAATTTAGGTTCGGTTGTGTTCTAGTGGTTCGATACGCACAGATTTAGACACATTATGCAGACATTTCGTGTTATCTGAAGTGGTCTCTAGAAGTGGGGTGTTTCGAGTGCAAAGTCTCCAGAAATTTGGTGCATTTTATCCGTAATTACTTGTCTGGATTGTTATGTGGTTTGATTGGTGTTTACTTGGTTGTGCTTTTAAGAACTCTTGCCCTGTGAGGTGTTTGAGCTTGACTATAATTACTTAACTAATTATGATGGGATGTGAGTAGCATTTTCTGTATAGTGATCAACATGATATTCTTGTGTTATGTGGAGCATTACGATACCAGCGCCGTGGGACCACTTCAACAGCCACTCCTGACAGGAACCAGTTGACTTGAGAAGATAAGTCCGAGGCTTCAGTGTAGATAAGTCATATCGATATTCAGTTAGCTGCATTCAGTTAGTTTGTTGCTCGTTATTCTTCAGCAGATTGCATCTGCTAATTAGTTGCATTGTAGGCCGGCTATATAATGCTTGGCATCGTGTTGATTAGAATCAATGAATAAGAAGAAAGCCTCTAGTTCCCTACCGCTTCTCTACTTCCCTGTCCCATTCTCTTGTTGAACACCTGTCGCTGCAGGTTGCCATCACGGCACATGTACACCGGGGTCCAAGACCTTGTCCGCCTGTCTCCCACGACTACTTCCTAAGCAAGATCCTAGGCTCCACCAATTTGGTATCAGAGCCGGTTCCTGTGCCCAACATGCCTCAATAGGAAGACGGCGCCGTGGCCGGAGATGGAGTCACCTTGGAGCAGCTGATACAGACCATCAACCAGATGAGAGCAAACTTCCAGCAGCAGATCAGGGACCTTTCCCACCAGCTCTCCATCAACAACAGCAGATTGACGGCGGTGGAAAAGAAACCAACCGGTGGCCTACTTGGCCTCTTTCTGCAAGGGTTGCCAGCTCTGATGGGTTCGATAGAAGCGAGCAGGGGCAGAGCTGGGCCTCGGGCCTCTTAGGCCATGGCCCGAGGCCCAGCAAAAATCTGTATGTAAAAATATTAAAACCCACCATGTTGGTAGCAGTTTGGGCCAAAACACAGCAGGCCGGCCCAAGGCCCAGGCCACTGCTGGCTCCACCCCTGGAAGCGAGCTCATCCTCGGCAGCTCTCTCGCATACATCAGTATTGCCAACCACCATAGCCACCCAATCCGTCCACCTATCCATCCCTGCCTCCCAGCACCACGCACCCCGCCATCCAAATAACACCCACGCCCACCACCACCTCCCCCTACCACCACACCCATTGGCACCATACACCTTCACACCACGACCTACCCCTACCACCACATCCGTTGGCACCATACACCTTCACACCAACTTCCTTTGCTGACGCCACACCCGTACCTTCCCTTTCAAACAGCGCCACTACACCTGTCGGCACCATACACCTTCACACCAGCTTCCTTTGCCGCCTCCTACATTCCATCTACTCCCACACCACTCACCCATACCACACTACCCACTAGCGGGCAAGGCGGCATCCCATGCTATCACAAACAGGAGTTTCCAGTCTTTCATGGCAAGGAAGACCCGCTCGCTTGGCTCAATCGATGCGAACAGTTTTTCCATGGGTAACACACGGAGGCTTGCGACAAGGTGTGGCTCGCATCGTACCATCTGGTCGGCATCGCCCAGCACTGGTACTTCCAGCTCGAACGCGACTCCGGGCAACCGTCATAGGCATGCTTCAAGGAGTTGTGCCATCTTCGTTTTGGCCCCCATTCGGAGCAACCCTCTCAGTAAACTGGCCAGGTTGCCTTTCACTGGCTCCATCGACGATTACTAGAACTGGTTCCTCGCTCTTCTATGCCACGCCAATCCTCTATCGACGGATCAGCAGATGCAGCTCTTCACGTCAGGCCTACCGGACGAGCTTTGCATCGATTTAAGAGCTCCAGAACCCGGTGGACCTCCAGATGGCGATGAGCCTCATGCGCGCATACTAGCGCCGCTCCTACATGGTGACCGGTAGCTCTACAGGGCAACCAAACAGGACAACGTCGCGCAATATATCAATTGGATGTGTTCCTTCGTGCCCAACCCGGTGGCGGACAAACCATCCTCGACAGTCAGCCTGGCGGCAACAGAACCCGACCAAGCTCCACAGGGCCGGTCCTTCAAGCGCCTAACATCGTAGGAGCTTGCAGAACGTTGCAAGATGGGCCTCTACTACGGTTGTGACGATCAGTACGTACGCTGCCATTGTTGCCAGCGGCTGTTCTACATCGAGGTGGACGACTACGACTTTGATGCCTCAGACGGGTGCGACGACGACGACGACACCGACATTGACCTGCCTGTGGTATCTCTCCATGCACTCACTGGAATTTGGGCTGACGAAACTATGTAGGTTCGTGTTCAGATTGGCAACGTCCAGCTCGTCGCCTAGCTTGATTCAGGGTCGACACAACTTCATCAGCATTGATGCAGTAAATCGTGCTGGCCTAACATTGGAGCCTTGCCCAGGGCTACGCGTCGTCGTGGAAAATGGTGACCATGTGAGCAGCGGTGGCCTTGGACATGCGCTGCCCTTGCGTCGCCCAGGAGGACTTCATGGTCGACTACTACGTGATATCCCTCGATGGATACAATCTGGTCCTTGAAGTTCAATGGCTGCGCACCCTGGGGCCGATCCTTTGGGGCTTCGACAATCTGCCCATGTCTTTCTGGCACCAGGGCGGGCGTCACATGGACCAACGTCTTAACACCAAGCTCGCACATCTAGGCTGTGGTCTGCTCCAGCTAGGCCCTCCTCGACACCCTATTGACCAAGTTCAACAACATCTTCGCTGAACCACGAGGACTGCTGCCTATGCGTTTCCGGGATCACAGGATCCACCTGCCAGGAGTGGCACTGGTAGCCATGCGGCCCTACCTCTACCCGCAACTCTAAAAAGGTGGCTGGAGTGGCAATGTGAGGCAGTGCTGCAGCAGGGAACCATTCGCCATAGTAGCTCAGCCTACTCCTCACCAGTGTTGTTTGTCAAGAAGCACGACAATACTTGGCATTTCTACGTCGACTACTGTGCCCTCACCGAGCAGACAGTTGAAGACAAGTTCCCAATTCCGGTGGTCGATGAGCTTTTCGACGAACTATGGGGCGCTTGCTTCTTCACCAAGTTGGACCTTCGTTTCGGCTACCATCAAGTGCGGATGCACCCTGATGGCGTCATGAAGACGACCTTTCGCACCCACCACGACCACTGAGTTCTTGGTCATGCCTTTCGGCTTGACCAACACACTGACACATTTTAGGCCCTGATGAACGACATACTACGGCCGTACCTTTGGCGATTTGTTCTTGTCTTTTTTAAATGATATTTTGATTTATAGTTCGTCATGGTCGGAGCACCTGCAACATGTCCGGTTGATCCTGCAACTCATGCGGCATCACCAGCTCTTTCTCAAGTGGTCAAAGTCCATAGTTGGCGCTCCGTCGGTGGCGTAACTTGACCATGTCATCTCAGTTCAAGGTGTTACAAGGTGCAAGCGGCGGTGGACTGGCTGACACCTCGTTCGGCGAGAGGACTGCGCGGATTCTTGGGACCCGCAGGTTATTACCGCAAGTTCATCTGTGAATTTGGTGTCATCACGGCCCCATTGACCAAGCTACTCAAGGAGGCTTTCGGATGGTTCGAGGAGGCAGACAAGACTTTCCAGGCGCTCAAAGGTGCACTGTTCGCTGTGCCCGTTCTACAGCTGACAGACTTCGCCAAGCCATTCATTGTGGAGTGCGATGTTTTGGGTTCAGGGTTTGGTGTGGTACTTCATCAAGGTGTCGGCCCCTAGCCTTCTACAGTCGGCCCATTGCCGTCTGTCACACCAAGCTGGCTGCATATGAGTGTGAGCTCATTGGCCTTGTACAAGCGGTGTGACATTGGCGACCCTACCTGTGGGGCCGACAATTTTGAGTACAGCTTGAAGTTTCTCTTGGATCAATGCCTCTCCACAATTCCACAACACCATTGGATTAACAAATTATTTGGCTACGACTTCACAGTGGAGTATCGCCCTGGTCGCCTCAACACTTTGGCTGACGCCCTGTCTGGACGAGATGTCGACCAAGGTGCCCTCTGTGTCATCTCGGTACTCACATTCCAGTTCATTAAGGATCTGTGCCGGGAGCAGGACGCTAACGTCGAGCTGGCCGAGCTGTGGGCCAGCTTGGCGCCCCATGGAGCATTATAGACTGCTTATTGATACATGGACGACGCATCCACACTCCTCCAAGCAGCCCACACTACCGGCCACGAGGGCATACATAAGATGCTTCACCGCCTACACGCTGACTTTCATGTTCCCGCCACTCCACCTTGTCCAGGATTTTGTCCGAGCATGTGCCAGCGAAGCAAAACTGAGCACTTGCACCCCGCCGGATTGTTGCAACCATTGGAGGTACCAACCACGTTGTGGTCTGACATCACCATGGACTTTGTGGAGGGATTACCCAAGGTGCATGGCAAGTCGGTCATCTTGACTGTTGTTGATCGCTTCTCGAAATACGCCCATTTCATTCCCTTGGGCCACCGATACACAGCTGCCTCCGTCGTCCGCGCCTTCTTCAACGAGGTGGTCCACCTCCATGGGTTTCCGATCACTATTGTGAGCTATTGTGACCCGGTCTTCACTAGCAACCTCTGGTGTGATCTCTTCCGTTTGGCCGGCGTTCGCCTCCATATGAGCTCCGCATTTCATCCACAGTTCGACGGCCAAACAGAGGCGGTGAACAAGGTAGTGGCCATGTACCTCTGATGCATGACCGGCGACCGTCCTAAGGACTGGTTGGATTGGCTTCCATGGGTGGAATACTGCTATAACTCATCCTATCACACTGCTTTGCGTGCCACACCCTTCATGGTGGTCTACAACCGAGAGCCTCTTTCCCTGGTTCAGCTGGGCGGGCTCGTGTGGCAGCAACCGAAGATACCTTCTGTGGCCGAGATGAATTTCTCGCTGAGGTGTGGGAGAGGCTTACTACAGGCTCAGCAGTACGCGAAGAAATACTATGATGAACATCACCGTGAGCTCACATTTGAGGTCAGTGATTGGGTGTGGCTCCGGTTGCTGCATCGCACGGCGGCATCACTCTCTGGACGTGTTAAAGGCAAGCTGGGACCTAGCTACTACAGACCGTACCAAGTGCTGGACAAGATTGGTTCAGTAGCGTACCGTTTGCGCCTTCCTCCTGGCGCTCTTCATGATGTCTTTCATGTGGGTCTACTGAAGAAATTCCATGGTGAACCCCGCTCTTCACCACTAGCATTGCCCCTGCTCGAGCACGGACGTGCTCTTCCCACTCCAGTTAAAGTCCTTTGTGCCTGCCTTCGCCGTGATGTTTGGCTTGCACTGGTCCAATGGACAAGCCTTGATGAGACAGAAGCCTCTTGGGAACCGGTGGAGAACTTCAAGAAGACTTACCCAGATTTTCAGCTCGAGGATGAGCTGTTTCACAAGGGTGGGAGAGATATTATGTGGGGTATTACGTACCAGCGCCATGGGACCAGAGCATCGATGGCAACAGCAGTGCCTGTTGGAACCAGGCGACTTGAGAAGATAAGTCAGAGGCTTCAGTTTAGATAAAGTCCTATCAATATTCAGTTATCTGCATTCAGTTAGTTTGTTGCATTCGTTATTCTTCAGCAGATTGTATCCGCTAATTAGTTGCATTGTAGGTTGGCTATATAGTGCTCGGCATCATGATGATTAGAATCAATGAATAAGAAGAAAGCCTCTAGTTCCCTACCTCTTCTCTACTTCCCTGTCACATTCTCTTCATGAACACCGGTCGCTGCAGGTTGCCATCACGGCACCTGTACGCCAGGGTCCAAGACCTCGCCCGCCTCTCCCACGACTACTTCCTACGCAACATCCCAGGCTCTACCATCTTGTAATTTGGTTGGGTTCTTGGAGATGTGCAGTAATTGTTGTGACTTGGTTGCATCTTGCAACTTCTGAAGGCTTATTTTTGTGGACGTTTATACATATATTGCTACTCCCTAGCACTGCAACGTTGTGAACTGCACTGAATTTTAGGATTTGCTTGGCTTTGAAGTTGTTGTACTTGATGGTGCTTTTTTGAATTGGTGATACACTGATGCTTGTAGAGCAAGAGTCCATTCTGCTTATCTCTTGCAGCATATTTAACCTTGATTACTAGCCTTGGGTTTATGGGTATCTTGTTGGGCTAGAGTGGTAAGAGGTAGCTTTGAATTAGATATCAGCTTCTACACTTTTGTGGTGCAGCTGTATCTACCAGGTGGAATATTCAGTCCATTGTCTCTGCTCAAATTTACATCTTGCATGGTGTACCTACAGGAGTTGAGCTATTGTTGACTTAAGCTTTATGTTGATATGAACTGATGATTTAGTGGTAAATTGCACAATATCAAGATGAGTTTATGAGCTGCTGATATAGCGTGTTTAGTTTCAAATGGTTCTCGTGGTCCTTGCTATATTTTTCTCAGTTTTGGATGTCTGAGTGTAAAACAGGGTTGGTGTTAGGTGCTGAAAACAAGGGGGCTGGTTCTCTAGATTGTAAGGGCTGCTTGAATGTGTTTCCTTTCCTTTTCTTTTTCTTGATTAAAGTTGAAAACAAATTGTTGTGGTCGTTTTACGTGCCATTAGGGAATTACAAATTTAGGCGCTGAAAACAAGGGGGCTGGTTCTCTAGATTGTAAGGGCTGCTTGAATGTGTTTCCTTTCCTTTTCTTTTTCTTGATTAAAGTTGAAAACAAATTGTCGTGGTCGTTTTACCTGCCATTAGGGAATTACAAATTTAGGATTAGGGCAATATTGCTCAGTAGTCAGTACCATTCCAAAGATCACAAAGTTGGAAAATACCATCCAATGTATCACTGGCATGTGGCTGCGGATCCCATGTCATTCTCACAAGCAATGATATTTTCAATTTATGCCTTTTTGCAATGTACTAATTTTCTCTTAGGATTATGAGTTGGTATTGTGAGTTGCTGTTCTATATAATGATATACTTTTGGGATAAATAACTGGTTCCCTCACTGTTGCGATCTGCTCTCTGTGAAATCCTTTTTAACCTCGAGTATCGGACCCATAGGTTTACTGTTGCTTTTTAAAAATCTAGGGTGATAATAAATCAACTGTTTGCTGTTTTATGGATGAATTCTTCTGAAACGTGCCAGTTTCCCAAGATCATTTTTTAATCTGATGTGTATGTATCATTAAGTTCTGGATTTGGGATTAGGTCCTTGTGACACTTCATGGACTCAATTAATACTTCTAAGCTTGATTTTGTTTTGTACTCATGGTTGTACAATGCTAAATTATGGAGTTATGCATGCATCCTTAGCTACTGAGATAGGAAGTCTTAGTGTTATTGGACTGTGTTCTACTTGACGAAGTATTAGTTTGGGATTTTGGGTTAATACTTTGATATTAAGATTTCTTGAAGTGAATTTTGAGCTAAACAACTGTCATGTGGGGACGTACGTATATGAGTTGTTGTCGTAAAGGAAAGAAGCAACTAACAGATTCAGCTGCGCAGGAGGATAAGTCTGAGACAGAGTCGGCTTCGGCAAATTGAGTTGTAACCGAATCGGTATCTTTAATTAGTAGGTTTGGTTAGTACCCCTTCAGGGCCAATTCGTATTCCAGTAGATCAGAAGTAGTAGTATATAAAGATAGAGATTGTAAACGAGAAAGGTAATAAAGAAGTTATGTTCCTCAATTCTGCGATCTTACTGTCTCCTGTCTTTCGATACACAATCTGTTGCATCTTCTTTCTGCTACCTGAGACCACGGAGCTTTCAACTTCCGACAACGCGTCTCGGTTATTGTTTGCGATCTTGAACGCGAGTCCCTGACACCTTGGTATCAGAGCCAATGGTTGGCACATCTGAGATGGCAGCGTTAACACAGCTGATTGCAGAGCTCACCGCTTCCATGACGATGAAGATGGAAGACTTGAAGATCGGGCTATCAACAGAAGTGGCCGAACTCAAGGATTGGATCCACCTGTTGGAGAGGAGGCCGGTGAATACGGGAGATGGGATACTACCGATTCTGTCAAATCCCACCCTCCCACCCGCATATCAGCAGACTGCGTTGGGCGGCACCTTGTTGTGGACTCGTATTGGGGCAATCGTATTGGGGCAAATCCTATCAGTGTCGGTCTCAAATACATGAAGATTGGAGTCCACCAGTTTCGGAACTTCCCCTGTGATGATACGGCGACAGAGTCCAAAGGTGTAACTAAATAATAGTTGTAATTGGAAACGTTACATTCAGAGTTGTAAACGGAGATGCTTTCCGATTTCTTATTTCCTTTCTGTTTTCAGCAATAGACTCGCTAGCATTGCTATATAAGAGTTATACATTGTAATTCACGGGAGATACAAAGAAATGTACATCCATCTTCTAGTTGCTAGTTCTCTGCCTTCTGAATTTCTCTGTTCTTCTGCTATCGTGCTTCTTCTGCTATCGTGATTCTTCTGCTATTGTGCTTCTTCGACTACGGCGCCTTCACGTAGACAGCGGAAGCTTCATCCACCAGTACTGCACCCGTATAATCTGCGAAGTAGAACCCGGTTACATCATTTGGTATTAGAGCCAACCATCATGTCTTCCGTTGCAGAGAAGAACAACGATGCATCAGAGGTGATGGCAGCCATCGCCGAACTGAAGCTAGAATTGAGCAAGCAAACCAGGGGCAGTTTTTCTTCTCTCGAAGCCCGAGTAGTGGCGTTGGAAGAGCGTCCATCTAATCTGGATGAGCGCATCAAGAAGCTAGAAGATCAACCCGGTTACTCTGGTATTCTGGGTAGCTTTCAGTCACAATCAGGAACCACGGCGCCCATGCGAGAAGTGCCATTATCAGAGGCCAAGGGGGAAACCTGGAACTTGTCGGCTCCAGAGACGAGCTTCCCGGCACCTCTGCCGATGGGAACGTTTCACAGGGCCGGGGCTCCGGCGTTTCCAAATCAGGGAACGGCTTCATTTGGGAAGTCCATGCCAGCAGGTACGACGTCTTTTCCACTCATACCCAAACAGTTTCCACCAAGGGTGGTTGTGCCTCAGATACCAGCCACAATTACTCACGGTGGGGACACAGCGGTAGTTCCACGCTATCACAAACTTGACTTAACAACATATGATGGCAAAGACGATCCTCGGTTGGTTAAATCGCTGCGAGCAGTTTTTTTGGGGACAGCGCACTGAGGAAGGATACAAGGTCTGGCTGGCGGTATATCATATGGTGGGCACAGCGCAGCACTGGTACATACAATTGGAACGCGATGAAGGCACATCGACCTGGCCTCGCTTCAAGGAACGGTGTAATCTTCGCTTTGGACCACCCATCCGCTCAAACCCTCTTGGGGAAATAGCAAGATTACGGATGACGAGCACCGTTGCAGATTACCAGGAACGGTTTTTGGCTTTGCTTTGCAGAGCCGATCCGTTATCTAGCGAGCAACAAGTTCAACTATTTACGTTGGGACTAACGGATATCTTGCGCATTGATGTTGAATTATAGAATTTGTCGGATCTGCACGTTGCAATGAGCTTTGCACGAGCATATGAACAGAGGGCGGCACTTGCCGCTGCACCACAACAGCGAGGCTTGATGCGCAATGCTCAGTTGGACAAAGGAGCACCCTTGGCTGGTCGCGGAGATCCATCGTTGGCATCTCCAGTTGGAGAAGGATCGGGATTGTCTAGTCTCGGCGGGAGGCAATTCAAATGTTTAACTGCCGCAGAGATGGCCGAGCGTTGTGAAAAGGGTTTATGCTTTTATTGTGATGAAAAATTCAGCAGGGGACATCGTTGTCTATATTGCTTGGAGGTCGTACAGGACGAGGACGAAGTGGTTTCAGCGGACACCGGTGACGAGGAGAATCCACATGTGTCACTGCACGCCCTTACCGGAGTTTTAGCTTGAGGACGAACTGTTCATTGAGAGGGGGGGGGGGATGTTGTGGACTCGTATTGGGGCAAATCCTATCAGCGTCGGTCTCAAATACGTGAAGATTGGAGTCCACCAGCTTCGGAACTTCCCCTGTGATGATATGGCGACAGAGTCCAAAGGTGTAACTAAATAATAGTTGTAATTGGAAATGTTACATTCAGAGTTGTAAACGGAGATGCTTTCCGATTTCTTATTTCCTTTCTGTTTTCAGCAATAGACTAGCTAGCATTGCTATATAAGATTTATACAGTGTAATTCATGGGAGATACAAAGAAATATACATCCATCTTCTAGTTGCTAGTTCTCTGCCATCTGAATTTCTCTGTTCTTCTGCTATTGTGCTTCTTCTGCTATCGTGCTTCTTCGACTATGGCGCCTTCACGTAGACAGCAGAAGCTTCATCCACCAGTGCTGCACCCGTATAATCTGCGAAGTAGAACCCGGTTACATCACACCTATCCAGGGGCTCGTCTACACAAACTATCTTTTCCCTCGTTCGATGGCAAAGCAGGCCCACTTGGACGGCTGAATCATTGTGAACTATTTTTTCGGGGACAGCAGACGATCCAGATAAGTCGCATGCTTCTGATTGATGAGGGGCGATTTTTACGTGTAGAAATAGCAACACCTCCAGTATTAGGAATGAATTCATCCTGTTTTATGACTTAGTTTTAAGCTGTCCGAATTACAAACTCTTTGGAATGTCAAGAATGCTGTGTGAAGAAAGGCACATTTTTTGAGGACACGACATGTTCAACCTATTGATTTGTAAAATAACCTTCTGGAATAAATTAATTGGCTTGAGATTATTATTGTAATGTTCCTGTAGGCTTACATATTATATTTGGTAATATAGTTGAGTTACCATGTTGCAGGTCATGTCAACCATTCAATCTTCTGGAAGAATCTCAAACCAATCAGCGTAAGTATCTTAATACCAACCTGCCCTGTTTCTTTTCCTTTTTGCCTTGGGGCTTCCATCATTGCAACAATGAGCATGTTTGATAACATTACAGGAGGGTGGTGGTGAGCCACCTCATGGGAAACTTGGCTGGGCCATTGATGAGGACTTTGGTTCTTTTGAGGCACTTGTAAAGAAGATGAATGCAGAGGGTGCTGCTTTACAAGGATCTGGATGGGTGGTACGTACATTATACATTGTTTTATCCATTGAAGGTGTGTTTTGTTAATTTTCAGTTTATGTTATGCAGTGGCTAGCTTTGGATAAAGAGGCAAAAAGGCTTTCAGTTGAAACCACTGCTAATCAGGTGAAAGTTCTCATCCTTATCAGATCAGAGGATTCATAGAGGACACCTATGTAATCAGTCTTCACTAATTTTCATTTCAATTGGTTGCTGCTATTTTTTTGTTATGCTACCACTGCCAATGTTTGCTGAAAGAGTGATTAAACCATCCATTCATAAGCAACTAAGCATGGATTAAGAGATGGGGATCTGGCCAAATTGATAGTTAAGTGGCCACTAGAGAAAAACTTACTAGGAACATATTAAGTGAAAGCAGTACACAAGCCATGGAAACTGATTTTGGGGGTCATTTATGATGTTGCTCTGACAAACAGGGATGGGAACCAAATGCTTGTATCCACCTTCATGTAATGCTTCTGTATTTAACAATACTGCAAAAATAGTGCCTACTTCAGTACACTTAAATGGTTTTGTTGAGTTAAAAACAACGATACTAAACTTTAGTTCGATGAATAGTTAAGACATACTCATGAGGCAAATAAGCGGCACTGGCTGCTAAACGTCTTGAGAGTTGTGGCCCCTCTGCAATTCATATGCCATCTGTGAATGTTGTTTATTTTTGTCCATGAATTCTGGACATAGCTTCTGTGAACATACCAATGGTGTGCTATTCTGATAGGTCATGTTTAGCTCAACTATGTCTATGTGAAATTGCAAACCCCTGAGGGCAAATTATAATTTCTTCGGCATCCTACTTTAAGCAATTTATACATTTTTATTGGCATCTGAAAACTTTCTATATGTGATTATTGCACTGTGAATTCTCCTTTTTTTTCTCTCTGTTTTTTTTTCTTTCTAAACATTCCCCCCTTTTTCTTTTCGTATTTGGCCTTTGAGGATGGTTTACATGTGCATATAACTTTCTACTTGGACCTTGCAGGACCCTTTAGTGACTAAAGGGGCAAACTTGGTTCCTTTGTTGGGGATTGATGTCTGGGAGCATGCTTACTACCTGCAGGTAATCTCAAGTTGGGACTGAAGGCTACTATACTTGCCTTATTGAGCTGTCCTTATGCTGATGTTACTACTCTTTATTTGTAATAATATGCTTTAATATTTCTCATATAATCAAATTTTATAACATCACACTTAGATCACCTGCAGAGTTGCAGCTTGTTCTTCTTGTCTATGTTAGTGTTTGTATGATGAAGCTAATGCTTAAAAACTAGCCAACCATTTGGAACATGGTAATTTCCTAATATTCCTATACGAATCACACTATTCCTTTAAAATTCATGGGAAATTCCATTGGAGCCCTTGGTTTCCACAAGACGAGCAGAATAGGAGTGAACTATGTTTCATGGGTTATGTGCGTGCCATAAGGTTTGGGAAAAATAAATTAAATTCTAGGAGATTGGCGGTCACAGAATCAAAGAACAATGGTCACTTGTCAGCAGCATGTCAACCATTGTGATGAACATATGAGCCAAAACTGTTGAGCTGTGTGAGTTCCGCTTTAACAATGAGGTGAAACTAAACTATTATTCTGGTGGCCTACAAAATTGAACTTACAATATCTTCCATTTTCATTGTCAATTTCTTGTGGGACCCAACTTATTTGTGCTATGAATGGAAATTGAAAGACCTTTCCCAGTGCTAAGCGATCTTCATTGTGTTTTGGTTGCAGTACAAGAATGTCAGGCCAGACTACCTGAAGAACATCTGGAAGGTGATGAACTGGAATTACGCTGGAGAGGTGTATGAAAATGCGGTGGCATGATTTGTCTGAATAGGCTACTCATCTGCTCTTTGGTTTTCCACTGTGCTGGATCTTTGTATGCAATAAAAATGGGCCTATTGCACTGTTGGACCTTCTGTACATTGCATAGAGGTGGACCGATGTCTAGTGCACAGTGCTTGTCGATTTTGTTATTGCCCTGCTTGCGTACTTGCTTTGCTCTTGGTGCACTGTACTTGCAATTGCTAGTGCTGCCCTTCTGTGCAAGTTCATGCCCAAGAAAGCTTCTCTTCCTCAGCCATGTCGGTGGCGATTATAAAGCAAAGGAATGATTCTGTGCTGAGTTTGTGATGTTTTAACTTTTAACAAGAGTGAATCAACCACACTTCTACGTAGGGGTGAAAACATATTGAATATGAATTGAATAGTGGTGGAACCATATTCGTATTCGTATTTGATAAACGAATACAAATTCGAATGTGCTCGAATATGAATACGAATCGAATGTCAACGAATATGAATGCAAATCGAATATCTACTCAATTTGGTCGAATCAGGATATCCTTATAACTTATGTATGTGAAGATATTAATGATGCTTTTGTAATATCAAGTTTATTTAGAAAGAATATAAGGAGATTGGGATATTCTTTATTTGTCTCACCAAGAAACAGGATAAAATCTGTCATCATCTTGCAACGTGATTTTCGTGACTGGAATAACTTCGATTGAAAAACCTCATAACTACAAAGTTTTGGATCTTTTTGTATAGTCTAATTTAGATATAATTTAGAATTCCCACATGTGAGATATAGGACCCGCAAGGTAGGCTACATAGAGAATCAGAGTCTGCAACTGATTCAACTTTTTGGCAATGAAGATGGCGTTTTTAGAAAAGCTCCTCAAATTGAAAGTTGAAGTATTATGAGTTAGCTAAACAGGAAAAAAAATACTCTATTCTAAGTTCGGGAGAGAGTTATGACCTTCGAAAGGTTCACTACACAGAAGGAAAGTGGAAAACCGACTCGAATTCAAAGTGTATTCTGAATCAAATTCAATACCAGTTATTTTCAACCCTACCACGTCCAAGCCGCGACCCTCCAGCTCCTTGGCCTTTAAATAGGACCCCAGGGGTGCCTCCCTGTGCTCCCTAAACCCTAGCCGCCATCTCCTCTTTGCTGCACTCCTCTCCTGCCCCTGTCCTAGGGCGCCGCCTCTCTCTTGCCGCCTCCCCTGCTAGCACCTCCTGTGTGCCGCCTCCACCACTGTCACTCCGCGCCGCTCTGCTGCCTAGGTGGCTACTGCCAAGGGGAAGAGGAAGGTCAGCAAAGAGGGAAGGAGCAAGGAGGGAAGGAGCAAGTAGGAGGGAAATAAGGAGAAGAAGAAGGAAAGGAAGGAAAAGAGGAGGAAATTCACGGGGTTTTCGTGATCCTTCGTATTCTTCAAGGGTAACATATGTTAATCCCTAGGATTTTCCATGATTTAGTTGTTGTTAAGGTTGTATATCATTTTGCATAGGGTATGATGGTTTTTTAGCATGCCTTAGTTCGTCGAGGTTGGATGCAGAACCTTGCGGGGGCAATTCAGGGTATTTAGGCTTGGATTCAGAGGTTGGTCCAAATTAGAGCAAAGTGAGATAATCTCGTTAGCTTTCCAGGAAGGTCTAGATCATTAGAATCAAAGTAGTGTGCGAAAAGTTGCGGCCTTAGGAAGGTCGCTGTCCAGAATTTGGACGTGGCTGGCAGATGTTGTGAAGATGGGTCAGTTTCATCTAGTAGATGACAAAACTAAAATGTGGTGATAACTTTAATAATTTAGGAAATTTTGAGTAGTTTCTATAACTAGTATCATTTATATATTGGTGAAGTCCCACAGGATAGGCCCAGGACTGCGAAGCCATTGAACGCCGAGAACAATGTCAAAACCTCCTAGAGGAACGGTGAGAGCCTCCATTGTGAATGGCTTGCCCGCTATTTGGAACTGGAGATGCCGTGCTGATGCCTCCACTGGCAACCTTATCCCCATTGGCTACCTCCACGCGAAGACCCAAGCGAGATTCAAGCGTCACGCCTATGTCTGGAATCAACTCTTCATTGATGAAATTATGTGTTGATCCTGTGTCCAAGAGTGCAACGAAAGTCTTTGTGCCCACCGTGACCGTAATCTGCATTGTTTCAGTGGCACAAATGCTCCACAGTCCTATTAACGCATGGAGAGAGACTGTGGGTGCTGGTTCTTGGTTAGCATAGGTTTCTTCCAGTGCGGTCTCATCATCATCGTCTTCTACTTCAATGTAGAAAAGCCTCGGGTAGCGATGGTCGCAGACATACTGCTCGTCACAGTTGAAATAGAGCCCTTGTTTGTGTCATTCGGCCATCTCGGCTGGGTTGAGGCGACGATGGACGACCAGTACATGCGGTGGTGTTAAGTAGTCGTCGAGAACCTTTGTTTGGTCTTTGGTGGACGTGGTGCAACAGGTATGAGTATAGAGGGCCATTGTCCTCCTTGAGGTTGTGAGAATGTCCTGCTTGCCATTGCCGGTGTGGGAGCTGACTGGTTGTAGCGCTCATATGCCCGTGCAAAGTTGATGGCCATCTGAAGGTCCAGTGGATTTTGGAGCTCAACATCCACGCGTAATTGCTCTGGGAGCCCTACCGTGAAGAGTTGTGTCTAGTGGAGCGGGTGCAGAGCCTCTGTTTTGCATAATAACTCAAGAAATTGGTGAATATAGTCTTGAACCGAGCCGAGGAACGGTTGTCAAGCCAGCGCGCCCAATGGATTGCTTCGGAGAGGTGGCCCAAAACGTAGGTTGCACAGCTCCTTGAGGTGATGCCATGTGGGTTGACCAGAATCACGTTCCAACTGGAAATACCAATATTGAGCGATTCTCGTAAGGTGATAGGAAGCTAGTTAGACCTTGTCGGCCTCGTCCGTCCTTTGCCCACGAAAAAATTGCTCACACCTGTTTATCCATAATAGAGGATCATCCTTGCCATGATATACGAAAAATTCTAGCTTGTGATATCGTGGAACCCTTGAGGATGGGTTACCTGTGGTCGGAAGATAACCTCCATTCGGCTCTCGTGTCTGGTAGGGCAATTGACTTGGCTGATATGGCAGCATGGAAGTTGTGGTTGCAGCTGTGCCGTATGGAAACTGCACAGAATGTGGGTTGCAACGAAAGAAAAGACGGGCATGTGTAGTGGCCCTGAAAACTATTGTCCTAGGTGAGTCGACGGAGCTGGAAGTTGCGATCCCGGTGGCGGTTGCAGGAGGCCTGGCAACTCTGCTGCAGGTTGCTTTTCAACAGCCGTGAGACGGGTGACAACATCACCCATCTGCTGATCCATGCTGTTGATTCACACCGTTAGCATCTGGAACGATTTGAAGAGCTGCGTCATAGTTACCTCTTCAGCTTCTTCGATTGCAGACATTGTGTCCACCGAATCTGTCGCTGATACCAGATTGGTATGACCCAACGATCGCAATTGATAGCTGTGCGTTGCCAGCGATCTGAGTCATGTGACTCTGCGTTCCGATGCCGTGATAAGAACGTTGTCGACAAGCACAAGACAGGGAACAGGGAATAGGGATTGGGGAATAAAACTAGAACTTCTTTGTATTATCTGCGATGCTGAAGACAATCGGCAATCTCACAATATATAGTTGCAGTGTTAAAATACTGAGTCCGATCTGAACTCATAACCACCCAAACTAACTCGGAAACCTGTCTAAAAGAGATTCTAACTTGCTAAAAGAAGAACTGTAAGTAATACAAACTCTAGACGATCCCAAAACTAAGTCTTGCGTCGGTGTTGATAGACTATGACATCTCTCCCCTCCTCGCGAAGCAGCTCGTCCTCGAGCTGAAAATTCAGATAACGATCCTGGAAAGTTTCCAATGAAATCCATGATGCATCTGATAAAGAATGTCCTTCCCACTGTACTAAGACATGCTTCAGACACGATGCAATCTTGATTTAAATACTCACAATGGTTGAGGAATGACCCGACCTTCTCAAGTGGGGGCAAGGGAGGAGGAACCGAGGTGGATCACCACAAATTTTTTAACAATCCAACATGAAATACATCATGAATTTTGGCTCCCTTTGGGAATTCGACTTATAAACAATGTAACTAATGCACTCGGTAATCTTATATGGCCCAAAAAATTTGGGTGCCAACTTTCGATGGTTTGAACTCCCAAAGAGGTCATTGAACAATGAAGGAGTCTCAACGGACTAATTCACCCACCGCAAAAGAAACCTCACGATGATTTTTATCATAGTACTTTTTTGCATAATCTTGCGCCTGAAGAAGATGATCTCGGATATCACGAAGGAGTTGATCGCGATCTAACAAAGAGATCTCCACAGCCAGAACCACTGCTTCTCCCTTCTCATATGTGCGCAATGAAGGAGCATCTCTGCCATATACCACCTTGAAAGGAGTCTCTCGAAGTGCTGAGTGGTACGAAGTGTTATAGCAATACTCTGCCCAAGGTAACAATGCTAACCATTGACGTGGTCAATCACCGGTCAAGCAACGCAAATACATGGCAATCACCTTATTGACAGCTTCAGTTTGACCATCAGATTGTGGATGGTAAGCCGAACTGAGGTAGGTACGAATCCCAGCCAATCGAAACAAATCTTGCCAAAAGTTGCTTGTGGCGGATCTCGATCAGCGACAATTGGCGTAGGAATCCCATGAAGGCGTCACGATCTCATCAAAGAAAACTCGAGCAACGGTTATGGCGAGTAGGGATGAGCAATGGAATAAAGTGGGCATACTTAGAAAAGCGATCAATGATGGATAAAATTATTGATTTGCCATGAACACGTGGAAGACCCTCAATAAAATCCATCGCAATATCGGACCATGGTTGATCTGGAACATCAAAGGTTGAAGTAAGCTGGCTGGATGTAGATGTTCGATTTTGTTTCGTTGGCAAACAATACATGCCTTCATAAATTCTTGAACAAGTCGTTTAGCCCCTGGAAGATGAAAATCCCGACGCAAACGATATAAAGTTTTTTGTATGCCCTCATGGGCTGCATGAGCCGCTGTAAGAATCATATGCAAGGAAGTAGATGATGATGGAACAAAAATCTTGCCAGAGTATGCAACCAGACCGTCCTGAATGGACCAAGGTGTGCCCAATTGGCCTGATACAATTGGACTACTGAGATGCGGTAGAGTCGGATTGGTGAGAGCTTCATTGCGCAATTCTGCAAAAATAGATAAAGCAGATGAAGAGAGGGCCAATAAGCTTGCTGAAGGACAATCACGACGTGATAAAGCATCGGCGACAGTATTCAAATGGCATGGCTGGAATTCCACAGTGAAATCATATCCAAATAATTTACTCACCCAGTGATGTTGTGGAATTGTTGAAAGGCGTTGATCCAACAAAAATTTTAAACTGTAATGGTCTGTTCTAATAAGAAAAGGTCAACCCCATAAATATGGTCTCCAATGACGAACCACCTGCACAAGACCAATTAATTCCCTCTCATAAGCTGGTAGTTTAGCATGTCGAGGCACCACCGATCGACTAAAAAATGCAATTGGTCCCAAACCTTGGTGAATAACAGCCCCAATGCCTGATCTGGATGCATCACACTCAACGATAATTTTTTGTGTGAAATCAGGCATGTGCAAAACCGGTGCTGATGATAATGCCTCCTTGAGTGCCTCAAAAGCGTGTTGTGCTACGGGAGACCAACCAAACGCCTCTTTTTTTAATAAGTTTGTAAGAGGTGCGGCTATCTTCCCGAAATCTCGAATAAATTTGCGATAATAGCCAGCAAGACCTAAAAATCCATGTAATGCTTTAATTGTCTTTGGCTGGCGCCATTCGGAAATTGCTTGCACCTTGGAAGGATCCATGGCAACTCCACCTTTAGAAATAATGTGGTCCAAATATGAAACCGAAGATAAGCCAAAAGAACACTTAGATTTCTTGAGAAACAATTTGTGCTAACGAAGAAGCAGAAAGACCATGCGAATGTGTTGTAAATGCTCTGACCAATAGGAACTATAAATTAAGATATCATCAAAGAAAACCAAGACAAAATTTCTCAAATATGGACGAAGCACCGCATGCATCAAAGCTTGAAAAGTTGCTGGAGCATTCGATAACCCAAAAGGCATGACCAAGAACTCAAAAAGACCCTCATGTGTTCGAAAAGCCGTCTTGCAAACATCATCTGGGTGCATACGCACTTGGTGATATCTCGATCGAAGATCAAGTTTAGTGAAGAAACGGGCACCACGTAGTTCATCTAATAATTCATCCACCACTTTAATTGGGAACTTGTCTTTGATTGTCAACTCATTGAGTGCTTGGTAATCGACACAGAATCTCCAAGTATTGTCCTATTTCTTAACCAATAACACAGGAGAGGAAAAACAGGATTGACTGTGACGAATAATACCTCGACGAAGCATATCATTGCACTGTCGTTCCAATTCGTCCTTCTGATGGTGGGGATAACGGTAGGGCCTTACGGATACCGGAGTTGCTCCTGGCCGCAGTATTATACAATGGTCTTGTTGTTGTACAGGAGGCAGTCTCGCGGTGCATTGAATAACCCTATAAATTCTTCTAGTAGTGGCGACAGCAATTCTTGTCCCGAATGCACAAGAGCTTGCATGGGATGAGTTGGTGAGATACCTTGCCATTGAATGCGTCTGCCTCCCAGCCATAGCGTCATAGTTAAAACGTCAAAATTCCATAGGATTGGCCCGAGCGTTTTCAACCATTGAACACCAAGAATGACGTCGAAACCTTCTAGGGGAATTGCATATGCCGTAATCTCAAACTAAGCTTGATCGATTGTGAGCAACAGATTATGGCACAACCCTGCACAATCCACTTGCTCGCCATTAGCTATTTTGACCTGGAGTCCCCGCCGCAGAAGCAACTATAATACCCCTGCCTGAATAGCACGTGCACTCAAGAAATTATGTGTTGATCCTGAGTCCACAAGAGCAATGAGGTCGATTGTGCCGATCGTCACTGTTAGTTGCATTGTACCCCCTAAGGACGTGCCTGTTACTGCATGGAGCGATATTTTAGGAGCTGGTTCCTCCCCTGCTATTGCCTGTAAGCTCATCTTATCATCGCCCTCCTCCACTTCACTGCCCATATCAATATAAGTGATAAACGGTTGCTTACAGTGATGACCCGGTTGAAACTTTTCGTCACAATTGTAGCAGAGCCCTTTGGAACGACGCTCTGCCGATTTCGGTGGGGTGAGTCGTCTGAACGGTTTAGTAGGACGAGGTCCTGGTGTTGAAAGTGTTGGTGGTTGTAGGACCGGAAAGGCGATTAGAGGGGGTGAATAGGAGCACGAATCCTTTTTCACCTAGTTTGAATTCAACACGATTTTCACTTCAATAGCTATGAGAGTTATGAAGATCAAAGAACAAGTACAGCAGAAGACTTGTGTTGAATCCAACCTAAAACCCCAAAGCAAAAGACACAAAAACTCAAACCCTAAATGAGTCTAGCGGTCTAACCGACCAGCGGCCTGACAGGCGTGCACCTAGCGGTCTGACCGATTCAGGCGGTCTGACTAGTAGATATGAGGCGGTCTGACCTCACCTGACGAAGAATAGGGAAAACAGCCTGACCTCCAAAGCACAAAATGATCTAACTTTTGATCTACGATTCCAAACTTGACCAAACTTGAGACACACCTTCCTAAGGATATCAAAAACCTATTCCAAGCAAGGATCGTGTAGATCCATGTCAAAGTTCTGACCTTTTTTCCATTTGAGCGGAGGATGCTCCAAAACCGAGCAAAAACGAAAACTTGATCCAAACACTTGCTCGTGGGTGATTGATGATCAAGATGATCCTAGATGTATTCCCACATGTCACAGCAAGCTAGACAGGGGCAAGAAACCAACAAAAAATCAAAGGATAAAATAAAGCCTCAAAAGCACGAAATAGAGAGTAAGAACACAAAGAGACTCATCTTTGAGGAAGCATGCATAGATTGATTTGAGATTATTGAGGGTTTACAGCCACTCCATCCAGGAGGACAAGAGCTCAATCCATGAACACACAATCAATCCAAAACTCTCTAGAACCATAAACCTTCAGTTTCCTCTCTAATCCCCTGACACCAAAACTAGAGTTTAGAAATGACAAAAGGGTTGAGGGGGTGCAGCCACCTCCCTCCTCTATTTATAGTGGGGGCTAATCCTTCTAGAAGAGTTTCTCTCTTGGGCACTCGTTAAGCCCACACACAAACGGGTTTAACTTACGCACGCATTTTAAAGCGCCGCCTTCATCTCCTCTTAACCTAAACCGCTTCTCCTTGCATCATCTTGCGCCGCGGTTTAGCCAAAAGGTCACCAAGGCGGTATTAGGTGAAATTACTAAAATACCCCTTCTTGATCTTTCTCCAAAGACCAAGTCCAATCTTGGTGAAGCAATCGCCTGCTTCGCCACGTGTAGGTTGATCAACGGCTCTCATCATGTCGGCAAGTCTCTCCCGTCCGGCTCCCGCTGAAACCACCAAGGCACTTGCACCGACCCCCGCGCCGCTTGATCCAACCCGTCGTACCGAACTGCCCATTCGGTCATCCTTGTCCAATCTGCGCCATGTTTGAGTCCATTGACCTCACCCGCATCCTCAATCGTTCTGAACCTCAACTCTCCATGCTTAGTCCCGATCATCCTCGCCGTTGACCGTCGTTGACCTCCAAGCAATTTACACAGCAATAGACCAAGAAATCGTTTCCGGGAACAAGTTCTTCACAACTTGACCCACGTTAGTCAAAACATACATCATGCAACACATATGCAGTGAACACCAAGAACTTGGCCTAACAAGCAAACATCGTCGCCACGAAGAACGACAAACCAGAACACAACCGGTCAGACCGCCATTCCAAAACTGGTCTGACTGCCCATGGCCGGTCTGACCGCCACTTTGGGACTTAGCCAAAATTCCACCCCTGGAAATCCGAACCTCTTTGAAATTTTCAATCGAATAGAAATTTTGCTTGGAGGCTCCAAAAATTATGAGACCAAGTGCAGTAGAACCTCCTCTCTTGCCTACACCCTCTATTTTTGGTCTAGCTCAAAAATCCAAAAACTTTTATGGCCAGTTTGACCGATTTCACAATGCCGGTCTGACCGCCACTCAAAGGCCGGTCGGACCGCCGATTTGGCCAGTTAGACCACCAACACTTTCTCAGCAAACCCAGTTTAGGCATGGCCGGTCTGACCGCCAAAATGGTCGGTCAGACCGCTAGTGACCTGACAGCCTGAACTTTTTCCAAAAACGACGATTTCGACAAGACTTCAAAGCTATTGCCAATTGTCTCATCATCCTAAGATCATGAGTATATCCCCATGATATCCACAGTGGTACAAGGTCTGGGGCACGGTTCACTACCGGACAAGGGGTGGACGGCCGCTGTTGTGGTCGCCACGGTCGAGGCTGTGGATTGGAGACACTAGCTGTCATTTGAGCATGCCGTTCGTAAGCACGAGCTAAACTCATAGCCACCTGCAAGTTAGATGGTTGTTGAAGTTCAACGTCGGTCCGAAGAGGTTCGGTGAGATCGGCTGTGAAAATCTGAACCTGTTGCAATGGTGATAACCGATCGGCGCGACACAGTAAAGCCAATAATTTATTTTGATACTCACTGATTGATGCAGTCAGCTGGAGGCGAATTAACTCACCCAACAGATTGCTTCTGATGGGTGGTCCAAACCTCATATTGCAAAAGTCTTTGAACTGCCCCCAAGTTAGTTGTCCCTCATCGCGTTCTAGCTGAAAATATCATTGTTGTGCAATGTTGGTGAGGTGGTAAGAAGCTAGCCAGACTTTATCCCCTTCCTCAGTTTGTTGTCCTCTGAAGAATTGTTCACATCGGTTTATCCAGGACAGCGGATCGTCGGTGCCGTCATACGTTGGAAACTCGAGTTTGTGATATCTTGGGGCACTCGGCTGGGCAGAAGTATAACTGGTGGCCACATGGTGGTGAGTGGGCATCTGCAATTGCTGTGGGAAGGATGGCTGCGGGAACGAATAGTTGGGTGCTGCTGAATGATGTTGAGGTATCACGTTTTCTGCCGATGCTCGTATATGGGGGTCGAAAATAGCGGTGGTTGACATCCCATGTTGGATGTATCAACCAGTAACGACGCGGTGATCAAGGGCGCTAAGGAACCATTGATCGGTGTGGGGTTTGACGATGGTGGTATTGGCAGCAATCCCGGCGCCGAGAAGGAGAAAGCTCCCCCAAACTCCAGTGCCGCAATGTTCATATTGGTGGCGATGCTCTGATGGGTTAAGTCTGCAATCTTGGATTTCATCTCGGCGTTCTGTTGAGCAATCCCTGCCATCTGGTCTTGAATTGCTTGAAACATTGCGCTCATGGAATTGGCTTCCTCCCCAGAATCAGAGCTCGGCATATCTGATACCAAGTTGTCAGGAGACAAGGACCTCAATGCGTATCGATGAGTAGCAGCGGAACGTTGCCGGCCCTGACGGCGGCCTGGTATTGTCGACCCTTGCGAAGCCAGCAGGAAGATGAGAAAACAAAGAAAGAGATGTGAAACTAGAACTTCTTTGTATTATCTGCGATGCTGAAGACAATCGACAATCTCACAATATATAGTTGCAGTGTTACAATACTGAGTCCGATCCGAACTCATAACCGCCCAAACTAACTCGGAAACCTGTCTAAAAGAGATTCTAACTTGCTAAAAGAAGAACTGTAAGTAATACAAACTCTAGACGATTCCGAAACTAAGTCTTGCGTCAGCGTTGATAGACTATGACAATTTGTAATGTTTCAGTGTTGAAAATGGTTGCATTACAAATACTGAAATCACTAAAGTCCAAGTATTGAAATCACTTAAATAAAGTATTCAAATCATTGAAACAAGTACAACAGATAATAAAAAACACAAGAAATAGTGTTGATGTGTGTCATGGGAGGGTATTTGCACGGTACCTTAAGCGGCGGCATGGGGCAAAGTAAACGAAAATGAGATAGAGGGCAGATTAAAAAAAAGCAAGTGACTTATGGGGGTTTTAGGGATAATTAAACATTATTGCACTGCTTATTAAGAAAAAAAAACCAATTATGTCTTATGAGAACCGAAAAGAAGTCAATTTTACTTATACAATTGTACCCTGGTCATTACTGACTAGTCACTAGGATTTCACAGGTTAATCAAACATTGATACAACAGAAACAAAAGAGAAGTACCTTCTTCAGTGAATTGATGAGGGTACCTAGTGGTTCAGAGTTAATTTTTGCTCGCCTAGCAATCTGAAAGTACATATAAAAAAAGGCTTTACTGGAAAGATTTCTGCTATGAAGTCAAAAATGGTACAACGCAGATTACTGAATAAGTGAATACAGAACTGCAAGACATATCTCATCAAGTCTGATAAATCCAGGAGGCAACCTTGGGTCGCTCTCCTCAATCATCATGTCAAGAACTTTTTCCATAGTGACGCCATTCTCACTAGTGTATGCCCATCCCCATTCGGCAGCCAAGCTTAGCATCAGTAATGAAAGAGGCATCATGGAGAGGGCCTGTCCAAAGTGGGCCTACAACTGTGATAGAAGTGGCATCTTGTAAAATAACAAAAAAAATTGATCATATACTAGCATAATTCCTTAGCCAAGCATTTAACGCTCAACATGGTTTGATGAGGCTTCTTGGATGGCATACAGTTCTCAACTTAGGCGCAAACAAAGACTTATTCATTATTAAAAAAGATATGAATAAGCTTCAAATAATATACTTTCTTTGTCAAAGGAGAAAAAAAGAACACCTAAGTCCTAACATCAGTCCAGTAAAAAATATGACACAAATGAAGTAGCTACATATTTTGATTATGATACTTTCATCATTATTTAATACCACCACAATTTTTTTAAGGGAATACCACCACATTGATTCAATGTACCCAGGGATAAAAGCACTGCACTTTCCTGGTGGCTGGCCGGAAACGGTAACCAGCCGGTTACCGGTTTTCCTCCTGGTGGTTGGCCGGAAACGGTAATCAGCCGGTTACCGGTTTTCCCGGGAAAAATCGGTATGAAATTCGTTTGAATTTGATTAAAAACTAGTCAAAATTTAAAATTTAGAATTTGAACTTGCAAAACCCGGAAAAACCGACCGGGATTTTGGATCCCGAACCCCTGGCGGTAACCGGTAACCGGCGGTTGCCTGCCGTTTTTCCCCTGAATTAATGTACGTACTGTTTTGTCTGCACACCCACAAGAAATCTGCCCCAACTCATCAAATCCAAAAGTCTTGAGACTGGCCACAACTCTTGCAATGACAAATGAAACCATAATTACTGCCAAAATAGAAAGGACGTTAGTAACTTAATATTTCATTATATCTACAAATCGGCTGTAGGATAGTTGGAAATTAAAGAGCGAGTTCACCTGATACCATCCTCTTTTCCATTGCATAATTGTAGCATCACTCAATAGACAGGACCATGATACGCATAATACGAGAACACTGGTGTTATGTGGAATCCCAGAATAGCTGCTTCCGTGCAGCACCACCTATTCGCAAACCGACCTCATTCGGATGTGGCACTGGACGAACATATGCTCCATATGAAGACAATGAGCTAAGAGTGACAAAATGTTATAGGGTTGACATGAAAGAATTATGACTGTCATAATCCTCAGTATGAACAAACTTGGTCACGTTTTTAAACAGAAAACTGATGTCAGAGTATATACAAACGTAAGGTTTTGTGTTACTAATGTCTCAAAACCTAGGATTTTGTGCAGAGGTTAAACGAAACAAAGTGAGAGGCCTAGGGTAGGGAAAAAATTCGAGTCGATCCACCGGGAGAAGCGGAAATTAGGATTTGGCCAACATCAAGAAATTTCTTATGAAACATTTTGATTTCACAAGCACAACATGGCCATGTGCTAGGCGCAACATTTTTTTCTAATGGCCACAACATTTTTTTCAACAGTCGCAACAAAAAGAAGATCTAGTAATTAATTTCCCGGTGACACATGCGGGGCACACAAAATCTTCTTGATTCGGGAAATTCTTTACATTAATACTATGTCCATGAGAATGGGTAATTATATTTCTCATCATCCTAAGACCGGGGTGATCTAATCTATCATGCCAAAGAAAAAAGTTTAGAGCAATATTTTCACCCGTGTGTGCTACATCAATTAATTTCAAACCTATAATTATTTTCTCTATTACCAAGTCATCATTAACATAATAGACAACTGCACTAAGATAATCCTCCCTACCCGACCACTCCATATGTCCGAGGTCAGGGCTACCGAAAATGTGCACGTACTAAATAGTCCCTTTATCTTATTACAGTGTTCATTATAGTATTTTACTAGATCCCTAGTTGTTGTATGTTTAGAAACGGAAGAAAATTTAGGATTATGTGCAGTCCTAATGTAACTTTGGAAAGCAGCAGTGCTCCCAAAGCCTGACGGTAAATTCTCAGAAGCAATTAAATGACGGAGAGATTGACGGGCTATCTCAGGATCGTAGTCCTAGCTACGTACCGTACCATCGGGGTTGTACTACAGCTGCATCTGCCTCATCACCAATCCTTGCTTGACCTTACATCTTGTAGCATGTCTAAACAAGTGTTCTGTTCCACTTGTAGACCTTGTAGACAATTCATTACGATAAATTTTATAAATAGCATATGGTACCTCATTTTCCTGTGCGTCTTGCTTGGTTGTCCTGTCGAAATTCTCCCACACTCCCGATGTAGACGACATCGACCTCTTTGCTCTGGTTGGCATGGAGCCTGATGACGAAACTCCGTCTTGCCCTTCTGGTTGGCTTGAGGCAGCCGCAACCACCTCTATGAACGCAATTTCCTTCGGTGAAAGTCCGTAATCACCAAGAGTAAAGCTGTCGTAACTAGAGCTGTCCATAACGAAAATTGAAAAATCGAAACTAACACTATTATTACTTTCATCTTAGCATAACAAGAACTAACAATAAAAGCATGAAAAAAATAGAATTGTACCTCTTTTGTTGACTTGCTGCCGAAAATTGAATTTACCAAAATCTGGCAAAGTTTTTTTTTTGAATTTTTGACAAATTATCTCACAATGAATTTGAATTTGCACAACATAATTTCAAAGAGAGAATGAGGAATGGAGGGGTGCTGGATTGGGGGGGGGTTATGGTGGCTATTTATAGAAAAAGTTTTGGGATTTTTTGAATTCTTTTGCTATTTTTAAAGACCCAAACGGTTAAAAATGGTAAAAAAGGGTCAAAATGCCCAACGGCCGGATTCTTGTCGGGCCGTGCCGGGCCGTGCTAGGCACGGCCCACGAGCTCAGCGTGCAGACCTGCCCGCCTCTTTCACTGGCTGCCCCCTTTTTCTTCCCCCCACTTGCCCCCTCCCGCGCGTGCCACGTGCGACACTCGGCAGTACCGCACTATCGTAGTCCACACTGCCTCCCTTCGTGCCAGCCCGCGTCACCTCCCTACGTGTCACCTCCCTACGCGTCACCTCCTGGGCTCCTCCCTTCGTATTCCACACAGTTCCACATGGCTGCGCCGCACCGCCTCCTCTACTCCTCTCTCAGCGTCGGTGCCGCATGCCCACACCGCCTCGCCTCCTCTCCTCTCGGCCTCCTCTCCTCCCGGCTCCCCTTCGCCTACCGCCCTTCACACCGCCTGCCCTCTTCCTCTCCTCCATCAGCGTCGGCGCTGCACCGCGCCTTGCCTCCTCTCCTCTCTGGCTCTTCTCCTCCTTCCCCCTCCACACTGGCGTTGCCCCGCCCGATCCTCCCGGCTGTCCTGGCTCCCTCCCTCGGTGGCGGGCTAGATGGGCCGTCTTGGGCTTCGCTAGGCTCGTCTTTGTCTTTGGGCCGCCCATCGTGCTGTGTTAGCGGCCCAAACACGGCACGAGCCAACATGCCGGGCCACATGACCTATAAATAGTTTGGGCCGTGCTGTGTCTGGGCCGGACCAACAATAACATGCCATAGGCCGGCCCAGCCTGGCTGACACGGTCCATCTGGCCAGCACCATGGGTAATGTTGACATTTCTCAAATTTCCTCTCTAAAACAGGCCCTAAGGGGCATTTTGAAGAATTTTCAAACTTTCGGATGACATTCGTAAGCCTATAGTGTTTGCGATGGTATTTTACAAGTCGTGAAATATTGTGATGGTATGTAACAAATTTACTCTTTTATTTTTGCATACGGATATCTGAATCGGTATCCGCCATATACCGTGCCCTCCGAATCGGGCCGCACTATCAGGATCCGACCGGATATTAGCATGCCTTCCGGAATCCGTTCCTGGATCGGGCGGATAATATCCGACCTGTTTTCGTCCCAATCATCGTTCCAATAAACAGGTAGTTTTTGCTTAGGATAATTACCAACATGTAAAGTGCAGGAAACAATCTGACAACAACAGTTAGATATATAAATTTCAGGAGATCCTCGGAGTACAATTCTTTGTAAATTCACAAGCATGCACACACCCCTACGACACTTAATTTACAGCTCGATCAATCCAATACTCTCTCACACCTCAGCATTATCAGCGTCAGTAATCTCAAGCCAGACTCCCCTGAACACCTCCGTGATGACCCCGTGGTACTCCCTCGAGTTCAATGACAGGTAGCACTCAAGGAG
The DNA here is from genome assembly GCA_036346405.1 of Phyllostachys edulis. Classification (NCBI taxonomy): domain Eukaryota; kingdom Viridiplantae; phylum Streptophyta; class Magnoliopsida; order Poales; family Poaceae; genus Phyllostachys; species Phyllostachys edulis. Next base: position 40,540,225 of record CM070554.1, on the reverse strand, counting down.
GTCCTCCAAATCCTCCGGCGCACGCATGTCGTTCTCGATGATCATCTCCAACATGCTCTCTCTGAAGTCCCTGGACGGGTCCGTCGAAGCCTTCACGACGGCGAAGCTCCTCCTCGCGGAGCTTCTCCGGCGACTAGTACTCGTTGTACTAATCCTACAACCACTGAGAACATGTAACCTTCTGCTCCTTAGCCTCGGTGAGCTCGGGCACGTACCGCTTGTGATCGTGCTATGCACGCTTCTTGATTCGATTGACGTCGTCCTAGTGCGAATTGGACGTAGTTGCAAGTCTTGAAACTCCTCGTCGACGACGATGGCGCTTCTCGATGTTGGTGAATGGTGATGATCTTTGGGGAATTGGATGTCTGTTGCCTTTGGGTTGAGATGGAGTGGGGAGAGATGCAGCCTCTCTTGTGACATTTGGTTGGTTTGTATGTAGGAGTAGGATTGATGTGGTGATAATGGAAGAGGCTTAGGAGTTAGGAGTGGTGGTTCCATGATAGTAGTGGCTTGATGATCTCTTGGAGGTTCTTGTAGCTGTAGCGCTTCTTTGGTTTTGTGGCCTAGGTCTCTTCATGTCCCTCAGCTTGTAGAACCAAGAGTTTGGCCTGAGATGGGACAGTCTGAACCTATGATGGTTGCTCATCTCTCTCTCTCTCTCTCTCTCTCTCTAGAGTATGGTGTGCAGTATGGAACATTGCATATGAGGGCTTTCTCTATCTTGTAAGGATGGCAGTGGCAAGTGGATGTAAGCAGAAGAATTTGATATGATGAGATTATACATGTTGCGCCTACGCTACAAATTGGCAAATTAAGAAACGAGCGAAGAGTTGTTACATATGCGTACCATTGTACCATTCGAGCATCAAGTCTCTTCAAAATTAATTTGAAGCTATCAACTGCTTTGCAAACGGTTTCAGTGCTGTATCGGCGGGTTCCGTCATTATGACATTGTAGATGCAATGATGGGAAAATTTCTCCAGCAATTATGAAATTCGGAGAGTACACAATGGAAAATAACACAAGTTTTTCTATTAGATTGAAAAGTGCCAAGAGAAATCAGATGTGGCCCCAATGGTATTATTGCCTTGATTGTTATTCAGAGAAAAAAAGGTGATATGCTTGTTTACTTCTGGATTCCCAAACTTATAGAATGTTATCGAATAGGGCGAAGTTTGCACTTCTGTGATGGTAAATCTATCTCTACTACTCTGTAGTCATTGCCCTACCTTTTTAGAGCACTATCGTAGTTTCATGAGCCTTTTCCTTTCAGGCCTACAAATTTACAGCAAATTTGGGAATATATATTCCCTTTATTTTTAACTACTAAGTATTGTGAAAATGTTATTTAGTTAATTTGTAGGGCGCATCCTTACCTTTTATTTTGTCATTTATAAATGTAACATGGCAGTAGCCGTCGATTGTCAAAAGCAGTATTGTAACAAGACATCATTTGTTAGGCTGTCGCCAATAAAAAGAAAGTTTCTATTAGGGAGTGGATTTGTGCAAGCTTTTTCTGCTAGAAACATCATTGCATAGTCACATCAGTTTTATTTTAACGTTTACAATGGATGTCATATAACTAAAGTGGTTTCAGTTTCAACCCTTGGTATTCCTAGGCAGCTCTTCTTCCGAATATCCTTGTTAAATTGACAATAGTACCAGGGAGGTTGATATACAATTAATACATACAGATAAATATTCCTCCCTTCAATTGTAAATAGGTATCATTTTAGACATCGATATGGTCTTCAAAGTATAACTAGAATCACCAATTTGTATTGTGACATGTGTAAAATTGAGTACCATTGAAAATAACAATGTATTTTTCTAAATAATTATAACGATATTGTTGGTTAAAGTTAAGATAGTTTGTTGGTTAAAGTTAAGATAGTTTGAATAAAGCGAGTACAAATTAAGGCATTAACTCCTTTATTAGTTTTTTTTCCCCAAAAATTCTATTTCCTTGTTTCTGCAACCATAAATGGGAAGGCCGGTTGTTTGTTGAGATGTTCACTCAGCCGTCCAATCAACTTTTCCCCAGTAACAAACTAAATGCATATAAGTACAGGAAGCTGCATGAGCTGACAATTGAAAATTTCTACTGTGCTCCAAGCTCTATCACATGCCTCTGTACTCTCCTTTGGGAGACAGAATTTTGCAGCATTACTTGTTTTCCTTACCGGGATTTCATCTTTTCGAGTACCACAGCGAAAATTTGTCTATTAAATTGCTTGTTCATAAATTAGCGAAAATGTAAAATCTTTGTATGGATTCTCGTTCAACATCGACTCCCGATAGATAGCTGATGTCCTAACAACTCGTCATCTGCAAAATGACCACTGGTGTCATTTCTGTACAAACAACCCGGAGACAGCTATGCACCTCACTACTACAAAACAGGCTACAGTAGATGCCCCAACACAGACGGTTCCTTTGGAACCGCTCGTGTTAATCTCTGCTCGACCGCGTGTGGCGTGGGCAGCATATCACAGACGGTATTTTTTAGAACCGTCTGGTTTATGAATAGAGCCGTCAGGTACTATCACGACGGTTCTATTAACAAATCGCTGTGATAATCCAGAAATCACGAGCGGTTCTAGTTTAGAACGATGCATGTACTATCACGACGGTTCTCACCAGAACCGCTGCGTGATATCTTGATATCGCGAGCGGTTCTAATTGAGAACCGTCAGGATAGTACACGCAGCTTCTAAACTAGAACCGCTCGTGATATTAGTTATCACGAGCGGTGCGAATTAATAACCGTCTGTGATATCCTGGCATCATATAAATTACGCGCGACACATTCCTCTGCCGCACTTTTGCCGCTTTTGCCGCGACCGCCGCTCGGAGGACTGTGTCCATCGCCGCTGCCCGCTGCCACCTCTAGGCCGACGGCCATCGTCCTCACTTGTGCGCGCGCATCCTCAGGCTCGTTGGTCGCCGCCACCTCATTGCCCTCTCTCGTGGCCGTGTGCGCCCTAGGCCATCTTCCTCTCCCTCGTCGGTGACGCACTGCCGCATCCTTCCTCCTTTCCTGCTGGCCACATCCCCATTCCTCGGTATATTGCAAGGTACTGTAGTTTGACTATTTGAGGTACTGGTCAATGGTGTATTGCTATTTGTTGATTTTTGATGGCCATTCTATGCTAGGTTGCAACTTGGAAACAATATGCATGGCAAGTCCTTGTGGAGCCATGTAGCGAGTATTGAAGAAGATGAAGAGGAGTAGAGAGGCCAATGATGATGAGGTTATTGAAGAAGCAAGTGCACAATGACAGCTGCCAATGCGCGCAAGATTGAAGGGGTAGCTGAAGCAAGTTCGCAAGGCAAAGAGGTGGTTGAGGCAAATGCATGATGCATGTTAGTACTATGTTACCTCCATGGATGTTCCCGAGTCGTCTCACAAGAAGACGCTGCCAATCGCTAAGGCCAAATCGAAATCGACGAACGTTAAGGCGCCTCCCAAGTCCGGAAAGTCTGGGAAGTTCGCGATACCCGGGAACTACATCATAGGAAAACTGTTGTGCTCCGATGCAGTATTAATGCACGCTGGATATGCTTGTCAGGCTTTGCATGCCTGGTACTTGGAGAAGACCCAAAAGAAGGGGTGCGATATTGGAATCACCGTCAGATACGAGGAGAAGCATTTCTTCAACGGGACGAGGTACTTCGTCGTGGGCTTCAACGACTTATATGACCTATTCAACCTCGTTGGCCTTGACATCTCGCTTCTACGATGTTGGACACTGTAAGTGCGTACAATCAAGTTCTACATTCATGTAATACCGATAAATATCACAACTCATTGCTTATGTATAGATACATGCTGAAAAATATCCGGGAATGGAAAGAACCGGTGGGTTTCCTCGACCCACATGTGGTATCATTGCAAACCATCCAAAAAGACTCGTCCTTCGTCGAGAAATACATAACGAGGTCATTGCTTCATCAGAAGAACATGAAGTACATAGTGGTGCCCTACAACCAGGGGTAAGTGTCACTACTTGCTATACAAATTCCATTTGTACTTTATACGCAGCACGAACTTAGGTTTAATGACTATAGCGATATACATGAGTAGGTACTACTGGATCCTTTTAGTTATTATACCCAAGAGGAACCATGTGATATACCTTGATTCTCTAAACCGCAACAAGCACGACTTCAGTGTTCTAAGAGGAATACTTGAGAGGTATGCTCATTTCTTCCTTACATAACTCTATTGTAGTCTTCATTCGTTTGAAATGGCCAAGGATAACTTTTTCGAATCATGTAGTTCGTTCATCGATTATGTTGCCAACAAAGGAATATACAATGGAAAGAGCGCCCAACTAACACACAGGATGGATTTTCCAGTACGCGCTACAACACGGTAATCCTATATCATACTTCATAATAACGCGTCTCGAACTGACTATACCAATATATGTAATTCTATTTTTGCAAAGGCCACAAAAAAGATGATGAGTTATGTGCAATCTACGTCTGCTATCATATGCAGCTAATCCTTAGAGCTAGGAAGAAGGATCTTGAGGTTTGTCAATCTCGAAATAATTATTTCCTAATTATAAATTTAAATATATATAGCTTACCACTTTACTCTTGCTAGCGACAGGCCTTGGATTTACAATGTGATGGACTCGTTGCGGAAGAGATCAAGGACATTCGAGGGAAGCTCTGCACCTTTATCAACTCAGAAATCATTAACGACAACGGAGAGTTTCACTCCGTTGCCAACCCAGAGCATCACCCCGCCGACACCTCTCAACGCAAACAATTGTAATCCAGTTGTAACTATAGCGACAATACTTGAACAAATGCGATCTTTTGTAATTTATTCTGAGTAATGATCACTTTGAGTTGTCAACAATTGATTATCTCTGATGAATATGTTTTTGTGCATGCTTCAATCTGTTTTTGTGCATGCTTGTTTTCAGAGGGCATGGCTAGCAATTCCCGAGGCTAGCGTAAAAACAAAAAAATGTAGTGAGGGTATGAGCTATCACGATAGCTTTTTGTTAAAATCGCTGCAGTGAAGGCAAGTATCACGACGGTTTCCACTAAAACCGTCATGCGATCCGTGAATATCACGAGGCGATTTTAACTACAAACCGTCAGTGATACGCGAATATCACGACGGTTCTTAAAAAAGCCGCATGTGATATTCACGGATCACAGACGGTTTTTGTTTAGAACCGCTCGTGATATTCGCGTATCACGAGCGGTTTTAGTCGAAACCGTCTGTGATACTAGCCTTCACTGACGGTTTTAATAAAAACCGCTCGTGATATTGCGTATCATGAGCGGTTTTTACCGTCGTGATAACCGCCATTATCACAGACCAACAAATATAGACGGTTCGGAAACCGTCTGTGATGACGGTTCCGAACCGTCTGTGATGTGGCTTCCTGTAGTAGTGCCTTTTTGTAGACTGTCCGTATGCTAGACAAGTCTGGACACTAGTGGCTACCTGGGTCGGGCGGCAAAATATGTTACCATCACGATGGACAGCGCGGTTGTGGATGGTGGACTAGTGGATCGACACCTTTCATTCTGGCGAAGGTAGCTGCAAAAATGGCAAAACCTCTATAATTCTTCTCACTCTGTGGCACATCTGGAAAGAAAGAAATAGACGAATCTTTCAGTATCACAGAGAGGCACCAGTCAGATTGCTTGCCATTATCAAGGAGGAAGCCCGGGCATGGGCGCTCAGTGGGGCGACCAAGCTTTATGCCTGCTTGCCGGGCGGGAATGAAACCTAGCCTATAGAAGAAACATAAGCCCGATAGTTAGGTGGTTGCCGGCGTAGGAGCGGCAACCATTTTCTTTTTTGTTATTATATATTTTTGTTTTTTCTTTGTAACTTTATTTGGTACGTTTTCTCTCTTTAATGCAATAGCGGCACTCTCGTCGTTTCCTAAAAAAAAAATTAGCCAAGTTTGTGCAAACAAATGAACCAGATAGCCAATACAAAGAGTACCTCACCAAATTTGTGCAACAAATCAAATGGACGACAAATCTTGTCAAAGTTAACAAATTTTAGTAAGACAAACTTTAACGCTTACATGCTTCAAACTAAACACCCCGTAGCCATGCATTCACTTTTGGGGTGTTTGGCTCAAAGGTGGCATGGTTAATTGATCATCCGATCGTAACTCCAAACCTAACCCACTTATTTGGTTTGAGGAATAGACTGAGTTGATCCATCACCACTTTATTCCTGATAAGCATAAGGTTATTACAAAATAAGAGATGATGTTATCCCACCAAATTTATAGAATAATCATATGATGGATTAATCCATCCTAAAATGAGGTAATTCCTCGAACCAGACAAATATAGTGATTTTAGCACCCCAACCAACTAGACAATACAAAAAATGGCATGACTTGACCCGACCCAAGCGTCCGCCCAAGGCTTGGTTCGAGTCTATTCCAGTTTTTTTTTTTCCAGGGTAAAAATAAGGGGTGACCTAGTCCGTCCCGAGCGAGGAGCAGACGGTAGCTTGACTAGCTTAATGGGCTAGGCCTACGCAGCAAAATTTGACACAAAAAAAGAAACGATGTTTTTTTTTTCGGGCAGAGCTGGTTTTTGCTCTGGTTTGCGCCCAAGCTCCACGTCGATGGTGAGTTTTGGCTTGTGTTCAGGAGGGATCGTGGGAGTGATTGTGTTCATTGCCATCCAGTCAGATTCAATTCATAGGATCGATATAATGTGTCTTATTTAATTAGAGTATATGCATGTGTACAATTAATAGAAAAGTGTAAGTCCGCTCTGAGCCCTAGAGCTTCTGCAAAATTCCTATCATGGGTAGTGGACTGCAAGAGTATGCAGTGAACGTGCAAGTATGTGTGTGAGTATGGCGAGAATGAGGTGTGCGTGTGGTGTTCATCTTGTACTATCTGAAAAATAAAACCTGGCTTTTGCTTTGACCGTATCCAATTTTAGAGGTCTTCGTTTGTTGCATTTTGCATGCCAGAATTAGTCCAGAACAAAACCTTCTTCCCTAGTTCCATCAATGCACTCCACCTTAAAATATTATGCAAATGGTCAATAAAAATATCAAAATGATTTGGCAACATTGACAACCCTATCACAAAATTTCAATTAAAATTTTCAATGTGCTCATGTAAAAATGGAGAAAACAAACGGCTGAAAAGAAAGTCCGGGAATAAATAAAAATGGGGGAAAATTTAACAATTTAACAAAATTTTGCTGGAAATTTTCATAACCATTTGCATGCCATTTTGACACGGATGCAACATTAAGGCTTGATTGGATACATTGTGATCCGACTCAATCCCTTCGATTGACTCAGAATTTAAACTGAAATCTCTTTCAATCCGAAGGGATTGGTTATAATCCATCCTATCCAAACAAGCCCTTAGAGGGGTAGGATGTACATGATATCTGCCTGTTTCGATAGTAATATGTCAAAAATTTGAAAATGCATAAGATAATGCAAGCCACCGGCAGCTTCATTGACGCCAATTTAGTGTCGTGAGTGACATTACACTACTACAGAAAAGGTCTTCACAGACGGTTCAAAATCGTCATCATAGACGGTTTCATGACCCGTCTGAGTTTATGGGTCAGTAATGACATGAGGTCGTTACAGACGGTTTTCGAACCGTCTGTGATGCAAACTATTACAGACGGTTATTAACTCAGAACCGTCTGTGATAGCTGACTATCACAGATAGTTTGTGGATGAAACCGTCTGTGATAGCTGACTATCACAGACGGTTCTTGTTTAGAACTGTCTATGATATATATTCTCTGTAAAGTCTTCAAGCGGTGGCTACTTGTGCCTTTAAAACCGGCTTATATATATATATATATATATATATATATATATATATATATATATATATATATATATATATATATATTGTTTGTAGTCCCTACCACTTTTGGGGGATCGTCAGAGGATGAGACAATGACCACGGGTAACCTCATCGAGCTTGCAAGTTCAAGAAGCATGGTCGCTAGGAGAGCGCGTGGACATCCAATTACCTGGATATCGTCAATAGGTAATTCGACTTGACATCAAGGAATGGTTGGTTACTAACACATGAAGCCACTTCCCAGTCGGAGTACCTGCGCATCCACGCCACTTTCTGAACAGCAAGACTAAGGGTGTCCAAACCCACCACACCACCAGATCCTCAAAGATCCATCACAGAGCACTAGCCATTTTCATCACAGCATCAGGGTAGAGACAGAGAGGGAGTAAGGGAGGGTGATACCTCAAGACAAATGGAACCACAACAAGGCGATCCCACCACCAAAGACAACCCTCATCCATTTCCTTCACCTTGCATAAATCACACAAACATCAGGACACAACTTAAGGCTCAAGCATAAAAATCAAACTCAACAAAAGAAATTAAGCTAACAGAGAGGAGAATAGAGGGAGGATGGGGAAATCAAAACCAGGAGGGCCAGGGCCCGAGCGCAGGAGGTCGAGCAGGCGCGGGCCGCACTGGAGAACCAAGCTAGGGACGTGGGCAGACAGTAGGTGTAGGTGGCGGCGCAGGCGACATGCAGGGCCAAGCCCAGTGGCTTGGGTGGCTACATCACCATAGTTGTGGCACGACCCTGACACTGCACAAGACACTCCTATCGTACGAGTGTCTTGTGTAGTGCAGCGTGGTGTCACAACCGGTGGCAATGGGAATAAGGGTGGCATCGACGACAGGGTCGGGCGGCAGCATCAAGGTCGGGGGCACTCGGATAAGGGGGGGAATGGACGAGAGTAATTAAGTGCGCTCGGGAGTGACGAGTTAGGGCGGGCGCAAACCCTAGCGGGCTCCTACTAATAAAGAGATATCATAGACGGTTCTATTATGGAACAGTTAGTGATAGTTATCACAAAAGGTTCCATAATAGAACCGTCCATGATATGTAACATTTCACAGACGGTTCGATAATAGAACCATCCATGATATGTCCCATGTCACAGATGGTTCGGTAATAGAACCATTTGTGATATGTCCCATATCACGGACAGTTCTATATGGAACCGTCTGTGATATGGTTGTTCTCAAGTTCTATGTTTTGAGCATATTATCATGTATACACTTACATGACATGAAGAAATTACATGTTTATATGTCAATTTTGTCATTTAAATACTGTTGAAAATCTCTAACTATGATACATATCACAAATCAGATATAATTAATTAATTTGTTCCACTAAACCGTCTTTTATATATATATATATATATATATAGTAATTCAACATATAATATAGTAACTTCACCTCCAAACTAGATTTTTTTTTTCATTTTGGAATTTTCATATGGCCAAATAGCGTAGCTAGTTGCTTCTTACAAAGATAAAAAAGTAGAAACCTAAATAAAAAAAGTTTTTCTAGTGGCGGAGGTAGACTGCTATCTCTGTCTTCAAAACTTCGTAGGCGGTAGCATCAGCATCGGATGGTTCCTGATCATCAGCGAACCAAGCCTGAAATGCGTCGACCCACTAACGTGCTCGTTCGAGTGTTTCTCGAAGACCCTCGGACTGTTGAACCAAGAAGAATTGAGCCTATAGGCTCTCTTCCCTTGCTTGAGGGGTCTCGGCATGGTTGACTTGGTCGCCTACCGCCTCGATTAAGTAGCCAAGTAATGGCAAGCCTCCTGGAGACGTGCAACGTCGTTGTGGAGGACCACGTTGATGACACGGTAAACTCGCCGAAAGTGGGAGATCACCCGGAAGACTTGGCGGAGGAGGATGTCAAGACAGCGGAAGGTGGCCGTCACCTGCTTCGGTAAATCCTCGGACAGAGGAGTGAAGGCACTGTTGAAATTACAGTGTTTGTAGTGACCCCGGATCTCCGGATCCAGGACTCTCTGTGTATATCTACACTGTTCCCTGAATTAGTAGCTAGTGTACACAGTTGCAACATTGGCGTAATCAAAAACCGTACCACAAACTATAGATGAAGCAGACAAATTAATATTTAATAACAAAAGGACCTTATGGTCAAGTCTTACAAAGTTTGCCACGCAGGGCTTAGCAACAAAAGAGAGCTTACAGCGGAAACCAAACATCTGGTGGAGGTCACCCAATATGCCCACAGGCAATCGAGTGAAGGACGCGACCTAGTTCGCAAAGTCTTCAAAATATTCTTCTCCATAGAGCTCTGAGTTCACTGGTTCACCCTCCTCTGCTGATTTAAACAGAGGGCGCAAAGCCGTGAGTACTTTGAATGTACTCAGCAAGTCGCAGGGAAATGCATGCAAATAGTATTCATACAAGGCTTGACAAGGATAGCTTTATGGCTATTTTGCAGAAAGCAATATGTGACATTAAATACAGTAAGTAGATTGCAAGGCACAATTTAAAAGATTAATACATAAATAAACAATTTTCTTTGAAACAACTAGTGAACACCCTGCTCACTTCCCAACCAACAACCACAACCAAAACTAGATTCGAGCAACCCATTCCAACATTTTCGACAAAAGATCTACCCCTTGCGTGAAATCACCAGGCATGTCCATAACCGGGGACACGGCTATTCGAATAATTTTACACTCTGCAGAGGTTGTACAGCTTTACCCACAAGACACGACTTCTCTAGTTGGTTTGGCATCCGTCGATACCACTGCTCACTACCATAGGTAAGCAGTCTAGAGCACGTGACAAGGCCTTTACAAAGTTCTGTTTTTGACTCGGTTCTGCCCACTAAGGTTTCGTCATTCTGGGCCCCCTCTTGCGCCGTGTGATTCCATCCGGTTACGCGGAGATCACGCCACCAAAACAGAACCGAATTAAAACATTACTAATTAGTTGGCCAGGTCTACCCCATAATAGACATGTGGTCGTACGATAATGACCCAGATCAATGGTTCAAGGTTAAGTCCTTAGTTGGCTGCTCAGACGAGACGTTTTCGCATTCCAAATGTGCTTCCCGCACCCACCATTACCACCACCCACTCGTCCGAGCATAAATCCATTTCGTTCAACCCGGCCAAATGACCACCCTAGTCATGGCACAACAAATTTTAATCACAACGGCATCGCACCATAATTGACACAACTGTGATCTCGCACCACAGTTGCACAACAGTGGTATCGCACCATAGTTCCATATCTCATTAAGTCAAGTTCAATCATTCTTTGAGTAAGTGATCGTGAATCTACCGTATAACTAAAGCATTGGCTAAGCATAATATGGTACCCAAGTTGGTAGTACAATAATATCCAACTCATAATCATCCATCCTAGGGTGTTCAAGGATTTATGTAATTCAAGGATACATGTTGTTCACAATTTATCAAGGAGGCATAAAGACAATTAGGTAATTAACTATTCCCGAAACCATTTACTATAAAATTAGCAATGCATGTTTACATCAAACAATATACTTTTATAAAGATGGGTTCAATATGATCAAAGGGCTACGACTTGCCTTCGTTGAAGAGTAGAGGTGCTTGATTAAGTCGATTCTGCGAAATCGTCCGAAACACCGGAATCTATACGTGCGAACAAAGCTAAATAAATAAAACAACTCCAAATAAAATTCAAATAAATACCAAATAAATACTAATAGGAAGATAAGGAATTTAGAAATTTGCATCACTCAAATCGGAGTTCGAATGAGGAAGTTATGGCCAAAGGAAGTGGGAAAAACACATGAAATGATAGAATTGGAGGTTTTCCTGATTTTCCGAATTATTTTTCAAAAGGAAAATCGGAGAAATGCCGTGCGGGCGCTGACTAGGCGTGACGGGGCAGACACGTCAGCGAAAGGGCTGACGTGGCGCCACGCAGCGCTGATGTGGCGCCACCTCAGCGCTGCCACGTCAGACCAAGCGGCGGTGCACGGGGACCAAGGGTCGCCGGCGAACGGCGGCGCTCCAGCGACCGGCGAGGGCACCAACGCGAAGACGAGCTCACGGGGATGCTGATGCGCTGCGGTGTCGAGGATGCGGCGGCAAAGGGAGGCCGGCGGCGAGGATGAAAAGCGGCGGAGGCGGCGGCTCAAGGCGGCGACGGGGTTCTGGCGGGGCTCCGGTGAAGGGGAGGTGCGCCGCGACGAGGCGGTGCCGGTGGTGTAGGCGACGGCAGCCGGAGAGGCTTGATGGCGGCGGCGGGTGCGGTTGAAAGCTCCACGGCCGGTGGCGCTTCTTCGCGAAATCTGGCGAAAGGACGGCGAGAGAGGGAGAGTGAGTGGGGGGAGGAGGTGGAGGAGCTCAAGGCGGTCCCGGTGTGCTCCTTAAATAGGCGCGGGGGAGACCCGGAGGAGGGGGAGAGGTTGTGTCGGCCAATAATGGCAGGCGGCGGCGGGAGGGGAAAGCGGGGCACACGGGTGCGGTGGAGGCGGGGACGGGCGGCGCGACTAGACGGGACAGGGATAGGCGCTAGGGCATGGCGAGGGGGCTGTAGCGTCGGCGAGATTTGCAGCGAGGGAGCACGGGCGCGGCGCGGCTGGAGGTTGAAGACAACCGAGGCGGCACTGACAAGGCGGGCCCACCGGCCAGAGAGAGAGAGAGAGGGCTAACTGGGAGGCGCGTGAATGATGGCCGTGCCTGATCAGACGGACGGCGTCCGATCGGTCTTCTTGCAAGCGTTGGGCGACAAAATGGGCCGCATAATGAACAGAACGGGTCAAGGAATTCGGCCCAAAGCCAAGGGAGATTTTAAAAGCTTTTTGAATTTAGAAAATACCAGAAAAGCAAAAGCATTTTTAGAAAATAGCTAAAGCTGTCCAAAAATTCTAGGAAAATTCACAGAAATCCCTTGAATTATTTAGAACTTAGTAAAAATATTTTTAGCTTAACTATTGCTTTTAATTTTTTTTTTTTGTAATTAATTATTTTTAACATAAGGCAAAAGGAAAAACCAACTTAAAATCCAACAAAACTCAACTAAACCAACTTGAATTAGTAGAAGTTTTAATTAATTCAAATTAAACTATTTTTAAAATTCTAAATTACAAATTAAGCTTTAGCGAATTAATAAAACAAAATGGTTAATTTTTAAAGTTTTCAAAATTTTCAAAAACTCAGGAAATTTGGGATGTTACAGTGTTCTTCTGCAGTATCCGCCAATATACGGTCTGAGAGGCGCTCGTACAGTATGGTCAGGTATGCAATCAATGCCGGCAACAAGGAAACAGGCCGAGAGAGAGCCATATTTCTGCTTTAGAAGTATAGAGTTATATGTTGGCTGGGATGATTATCTCTTCGATGGCGGATGATCCTTTTTTACAAAATAAGGAATAAATTCGGCGCGTGAGACAAAGAGACACATTGGGGAACCGAAGTGGCATTGATGCAACGAAGAGACACATCGGTGACGACGGCGATGAATAACTCATCGGGCGATGAAGAAACGCACCGAGTTGAGCGATATTATCAGAGATGGTTATGATTAAAAACCGTCTGTGAAGTACAATTATCATAGACGGTTCATGTTCAGAACCGTCTATGATACTTCATAGACGTTTTTTAATATGAACTGTCTGTGATATTACCTCTTCACAGATGGTTGTTAGGGCAGCCAGTAACACAGACTATTTTCAATATGAATCGTTTGTGATTGCATATAATACAGACGGTTTTGGTCAACCGTCTGTGATGAGGTGTTCAGTATTTGCCTTTTTGTAGTAGTGTTAGTCTGCGACACCAAATCCTCGCTGCGGACCTACGACGCCAGAAGCGTCGATATTGAGAGGCCATTGTTGATTAATTCTTGATTGCATCCATTTATTTTTGCATGGTAACTGACAGCCATGCAACACATTGATTGTTTTTCCATTTTTGCATGTGGCTAGTAACGTGCGGGTGCAGCACTAGTCGGCACCAATTAGTAGCGTTGTTGCATTGATGTTTCAGTTTCTTTGCATTAGCAGTCGGCATTGATAGAGGTTGTTAAGCCACGTTCAGTTACTATTTTTCATTAGTATAAAGTGATGAGAAAACCAATGAAAAGCTGTGGTATTTGGTAGCACAAAAAACGTCTTTGTGTTCACTTGTTCTCCTCTGTTGATTGGTATACCAGGCGAGTGTGTGTGTTCTGTGTTCTAGGCATTTCACGTGTGTAGACACCGGCGAGCGGGCTAATAATTGGTATCAGAGCTAAGTGCTCTCCTGCCTGTGAATATGTCGCGCGACGGTTCACGTTCTCCTACCAGGCCGCCACTGGTGCAAGGCGACGGAAACACTACTCGCACGATCAATCTCGGTGGCAATGGTGATCGCGAGATTGGATCCGGCAGCAATGGCGGCCAAGAGTGTATGGTGCAGCGGGTGGTAAGTGAGACGACGAGATCAGTGGTCTATTCAATGCTGACGCGGATGAACTACACCGATTGGGCCCTCGTGATGAGGGTGAACCTGCAGGCACAAGGCCTGTGGGAGGCGATCGAACCTGGCAACGCTGACTATCGCGATGACAGACTGGCACTGTCCATCATCCTCCATGCGGTGTCGCCAGACATGTTGTCCACGTTGGCGGTAAAGGACACGGCCAAGCAGGCGTGGGACGCCGTGAAGACGATGCAGATGGGCGTCGAGCGCATTCGCGAGGCGAATTCACAGAAGCTTCGCAAAGAATTCGAGGATATCGAATTCATGGATGATGAGTCGGTGGATGACTTCTCCATGAGGATCACGGGACTTGTCAACCATCTCCAGATCCTAGGCGACACGTTGGAAGAAGAAAAGGTAGTCAAGAAATTCCTTCGTATTGTGTCACCCAGGTATACATAGGTGGCAATCTCGACTGAGACATTGCTTGACTTGAGCACGTTGTTGATCGAAGAGCTCACCAGCCAGCTTCGATTAGTGGAGCAGCGCTACACGCACGACGACTTGGGCTCCTCACTAAAGATGAATGGCTCGCACGTGCCAAGAAGAGGGAGCAAGGTGACAGCTCCTTCGGCGGTGATAACCGTCATCGTGGCAAAGGCGGGCATGACGGCAAGGACGATGGCTCGTCCAGTGTGCGCCGTGACATGTCGCAGGTTCAGTGCTACAACTGCGACAAGTATGGGCATTACTCCAGGGACTGTCGCAAGCCTAAGCGCGCCGAGCAAGTTAATTTGATGTAGGTTGACGACGACGACGAACCTGCGCTTCTCATGGCGCAGGTGTGCGCGCTCACCGAGGCTTCCGTGGGCGCAGGCACTGACGTGGTGCTTAGCGAGGTGCACGCACAGGTGCATCTAGGGCGCGATGAGGACACCCATGACGACGCTTGGTACCTAGACACCGGTGCCAGCAATCACATGTCTAGGTGCCAGGCAAGCTTCGCGGAGATGGACAAGGGCGTCACTGGCTCCGTTAAGTTCGGCGACGGCTCGGTGGTGGATATACGCGGGCGCGTCACCGTCCTATTCACCTACCAGAACGGGGAGCACCTTGCGCTAACGGGGGTGTACTACATCCCACAACTGCGTAGTAACATAGTGAGCCTTGGGCAACTCGACGGGAACGGCTACCAGACGCTCATCTAGGACATCGTGGTCACTATTCGTGATCAGCAGCGTTGCATACTTGCTCGAGTAAACTACACTTGCAACCGGCTCTATGTGCTCACCCTCGGCATTGCACAACCGCCCTACCTGTCTCAAGGCGATGCGCTGATGGCGCTGCAGACGCCGCGATCGAGCATGGGAGCGGCGGCGGCATGACGCGAACGGAGTGCGAAGCGCCAAAGGCGCGACGCCGAAGTGGTGCGGCGAAGGGTACGCACATGCGACGGTTCTGCGCAAAGACATGCGAGGCGACATGTAGAGCACGAACGGCGGCATGGAGGGTGACGACGGCTCAGCACGCCGGCGGGCAGCATGGGCGGCGCTTCGGTGGCTAGCAGGTCGGCAGCGGCTGCTGGAGGTTCATGTGGAGGCCTCGCGGAGCAGCGGCACACGGTGGGCAGTGGGGCCGACAGCGGCAGCTTCGGCCCCGGGCGGCGCACGACGATAGCTCGGCCTAGGCTCGTGTGGCGAGGCTTCGGGTATGGCAGCGTGTTGGCACAGCCTCGGGCGCACACAGGCGTGAGGCGCGGCAGCTGCATGAACGCGTGACACGACGTCAGGCCGGCGGCCAATGGCGTGATGGATAGCATAGGCGTGGTGCAACGAGCTGCGTGGGAGGCTTTGTGGCGACGCGGTTGGTGCGGGCGGCTGCAGGCGCGCGACGGTGGCGCGTCCGAAGCCGCGTCGAGCCATAGGGGTTGCAGATAGGAGCGCCGCGCGATGGCACGCGGCTCAGTGGCTGGTGGGACGACCGGCCGACGCTTGGTGCCACCACGGTCGGGGTGCAACACCAGACATCGTGAGGTAGTCAAGCATATACTCCGGTACATTACTGGTACGTGGAGCTATGGCTGTCATTACGCGAAAAAGTTGGAGGGGCCACGGTTTATCGGCTACAGCGATAGCGACATGGCCGGCGACGTCGACGACGTCAAGTTCCAGGAGCTATGCACAAGGATCGGCATCGTCGAGATTAAGAAAACGCATCAAAGATTAGGGGGTGTTTGTTGATTAATCCTTGATTGCATCCGTTTATTTTTGCATGGCAACTGACAGCCATACAACACATTGAAAAACGTCTTTGTGTTCACTTGTTCACCTCTATTGATTGGTGTACCAGGCGAGAGTGTGTGTGTTCTGTGTTTCAGGCATTTCGCGTGCGTAAACACCGGCGAGCGGGCTAATAGCCATTGCCATTTTTTTTTATGAAGAACAGTAGAAAAGTCTTCTACTGTATATATATAGATAAACAACAGCGAATGAACAGCCGAACAGCTGAAAGAACCCCCAAAAAAGAAGCAACGAGGAGAAAAGAGACAACAAGAGAGAAGAGAAAAGGAGACAAACACAAGATCTGCGTCGTCGTCCTGGATCCGCTCCATAGATCTGCGTCGCCACCTTGCCATCCATAAGAAATTAATCTAAGTATTAGCATGCCAGCTGTGTCGATATGCATTACCCTCCTTGTGCCAATGCACCTACATCTTCTCCACCCACTCGCCGCAGACCACCACCTTATCAATATACCATCCTCACGGCATGGACTGTTGAAAGAAACGGACTCTTGGCTACTGATATGATCAGAGTTTAACACGTACGGCATGTACTTTTACTTGTCGTTCAAGTACTGTAGCGTATCAGGGACACTTGAGTTTGTTCCGATTCTTATCTGTTTGTAACAACTTGTACATCTCTTGTAATCCTTGTGATATAAATATAGAACAGAACCCATCGAGGCTCATCAGCATCTTCAGCACCATCAACCCTGAGTGCACGGCCATGAACTCGTCAAGTTCAACTGCTGCTCCTTTGTCTCCGCTATTGTCCAACCACTTCATCAACGTGAAGCTGAATTGGGAGAACTTTCTCCTGTGGAAGGCGCAGATTGTTCCCTATCTGCGTAGCCAACGATTGTTAGGCTATGTGGATGGATTTGTTTGTCCTCCAGTGCCCTTCATCACCGAGACGAATGAAGGCGAAGCCCATTAGGTGCAGAGCCCGGTCTACATGACCTGGTTCCAGCAGGCCGATCAGCTGGTGCTGAGCAGTTTTCTTCCATCGCTGACCCAGGAGATCTTGGCGCACGTCCTCTTCATGACCACTTTAGTAGAGGTTTGGACAACGCTAAAACAGATGTTCGCACGCAACTTGCGAACTTGAAGAAGGGAGACATGTCTTCCACGGATTACTTCCGCAAGGTGAAGGGCCTGGTCGACACGATGGCCTCCATTGGCCGTCCACCCCACCCCAGGATGAACAAGTTGTCTCGTACATGCTAACAGGCAGTGGCAGAACCAGAATTTCATTACACCCCAGACCGTGGACGGTTGGAGGCCACTACAACATGGGTTGGGGGGAAGGCTGCACCCCGGGCTTACGTGGGCTTTGCAATGGTAACTGGAGCCCAGGCTGCCATGGCTCTGGATCCACCCCTGCTGACAGGACTAGGTCAGGACTATGACTCTCTTGTCACGTCCATGACCACGCGTGTCGATCCAGTGTTAACCAAAGCAGAAGAATCAAGCTTCCTCGACACAGAAGAACGGCGGGCGCGGCGTTGGTAGTGGTTGTGGCCGTGGTCAGTCTTGGCGCCCCAACAGCAACAACAATGGCTGGCCAACCTGCCTGGTGTGTGGAAAATAAGGGCATGACGCACTGAGGTTCTATCATGGCTTTGATCATAGCTACCAGTTGGAAGAGACAAGAGTTGCAGCAGCAGCGTCCTCGTACAATGTGGACACGAACTGGTATGTTGATACCGTTGCTACCGATCACCTGACGAGCGATCTGGTCAGGTTGTCAGTCAAGAAGAGGTACAGAGGAACATATCAAGTCCATGTGGCTAACGGTGCAGGTTTGTCGATAACACACATTGGCCATTCTTGCTGGTATTTCCCGTCCTTTACATCTAAACAATATCCTTCGTGTTCCACATATTAACAAACATCTTCTCTGTTCATAAACTAGCTAAGGATAATGATGCAATTCTTGAGTTCCATTCTGATTCCTTCTTTGTTAAGGATCGAGCCATGCGGAAACCCCTTCTTTAACGTAGATGCAAAGGGGGTCTCCACCCCCTGTCCAGCGCGTGCGGTACCGATGTCTCTTGTCCACATGTGTCCTTCGCCACATCAAGACTTACACTGGAGCAGTGGCACCGTCGCCTTGGACATCCTTCGCCGTTCACAACCCTATATATTCTCCAGTCGAATAAAGTTTCTTGTGTGGCAAATAAACACCTCTCAGTTTCTGATGCTTGTCAGCAAACTAGGATTCATCAGTTGCCATTTAGTTTGTCTAATAGGCAGTTTTCTACTCCTTTAGAGCTTGTCCATGCTGATGTATGGGGACCAGCAAGCACTTCTTTAGGAAGTTTTAAGTATTATGTTAGTTTTCTTGATGACATTAGTCATTTCACTTGGATCTATCGCATTAAGCATAAATTAT
The DNA here is from genome assembly GCA_036346405.1 of Phyllostachys edulis. Taxonomy (NCBI): domain Eukaryota; kingdom Viridiplantae; phylum Streptophyta; class Magnoliopsida; order Poales; family Poaceae; genus Phyllostachys; species Phyllostachys edulis. Next base: position 40,521,280 of record CM070554.1, on the reverse strand, counting down.
GTCGAGCGTATTTTTGTTCAGTTTCAAAAATACGCTGAATGTCTTCTTGGCACTAAAATTCACCCAATTCAAAGTGAGAGGGGGCGGGGGAGTATAAGAGCATAAGAGATTGCATAAATACCTTGAGTCGGTAGGCATATCTCATAGGGTGTTGTTGTATGTCTTGAGGGTCTTTTGGGAATTTCCCAATTTGAGTAAAGAAGAAAGGGCCACCGGTCATTGGGATAGGAAAGGAGATAAGGTCCTTGACTATCCGGGTGAGGAGGAGCATGGTTTGGTCAGGCAACGCCTCGCACGATGCGGGCCGTTGTGCAGCTCATGCCGGTGATCGCGGGTCGTTGGCGGCAGCTGTGCGAGGCTCTTCTCGTCCTCCTTTTATTGGCTGCTGCTCTTCTCTATTTGGTAGATGGAAAAAACAGCAGTAAGTTATCTCCAAAATTTGAGATTCTCCTGCTTCCTCATTTTGATCTCCGGTTGTGGGTTTCTAAAAACTCTTGCAACACTGTGAGCAATTTGACGCCGTTGGTGGAAGGTTAGGAATTTCCCCTTGCGCATTCCGATGTTTTCTTCTTGTGCCCTGTCTCTGTTGGGCACTCAAGGAGGAAACTTTATGTTTGTGAAATTGGGGATTTTTTCCTTTCGGCTCTTATCTGGTCGTGAGAGAAAAGAAGGCATTCGGTTTTGTGCTCCTTGGTGTTTCGGCCGAAACATCCAATTGATTGGGCTTGTGTGGCAACTAACCTGTCCCTCAGCTTCATTCTTTGGTGTGATTCCGAAGAAGAAGAGTGGCATTGTATATCTGAATACTTCATCTTTTGCTAGTATTAGCGAGGTGATAGTTTTTCTGGGTCAGCGTCTTCTTGACATGCCTTGCCGGTTGCATCCTGGTGGTTTTGATTACCACCGTATTTGTGAGTATCTCTGATTATCTCTTACTCTTTTACATCAGTACGTGTCTTGTTAGCTGTCAGCAAGAGATAATTCAAAGAGTGATTATGTGGGCTTGGATAATTTGCTCTGTGATGAGATTGGTCTAGTTCTGAAATTATCTTGATAACTTATTCAATTTTAAGCTCTAATAGACTTGCTTGCTATTGACATATTGTCTTTAGAGGTTCTGTCATTTTGTGGTACTTAATCTGATCACTTGAATAGATATTCAGTTAGTTCCTCTCACTGTTCAAAGGCCTTTATGCTGAAGTTGTATCATTTCGTGAGTTCACTAGTTATTTATTGGCTTAAAGATTGGAGTAGTGAATACTGTGACTCTTTTAAAGTGATTTGTTGACAGTAAGCATAATTGTTAACAATTGGGCATGAGATTAATATTATCAGTATAGTAAAGCTTTGTTTAGAGCTCAAAAATCTGTTTGGTAGTTATTTAAGCCAATTTGTGAAGAGAATAGACCTTAGTGTTGAGATAGCCAAGTTTATATCTTGTGCAACTCGCTATCTGAGAGCTCTCATTAACTTCAAATATTTGTGCTCTATGCTGATTTCTTTCATATACATGTGGTATATGTTTAGCATTTCATTTCAATTAAATGACTTGGAGGGTTTACATTTGAATATGTTGATCTGGTCATTTGATTGCTGGTGGGTTATAGCTTCTTTATCTTATGATTATGCTGGAATTAATTTTGGTTATTTGCTAAAACTGCACATTTTACAACAATCCAGAAAAACTATTTTTGAAGAAATGGCTTCATTGTCAGATGTCGTTAAGCCGGAAGTGTTTGATGGTGCTAACTTCAAGCGTTGGCAAGCTAAAACCAAACTTTGGCTGACCGACCTTACACTTTTCTGGGTCATTTCAAATCCTCCGATGTTCCCTTTGGAAACCGCTGAAATGATGCGGTGGGAGGATGCAAATAATTTAGCCCTAGCTAGATTGTTAGCAGTCTTATCCAACCGGCTATTCGACGTGTATGTCAATTTCACTAATGCCAAATAACTCTGGGATAAATTAGATTAGAAGTATTCCAAAGGGGATAATGGTAATGAGTCCGTTATCACTGCTACATACTTGAACTATAAGATGGTAGAGGGACGGTCGGTGATGGAGAAGCTCCCTGAGCTTCAACTCCATGTACGTGATCTTAACCAGTACGTCTGTCTTCTTGTAGGACCAGAAAGACGACTAGAGAGGGGGTGAATAGACGCTTTCTGTATTTTTCTACTCAATCGAACTCAACACTACTTTCACTCCAATAGCTAAAAAGCTATGAAGATCTGTATACAGGCATAGCAGATGACCTGTGTTGAATCTGATCAAACCGCGAAGCTCAAGACGCCAAACATCTCAAGACCGCACGCACACCCACAAAGAAGCGAGATTCAATCGAATCAAGATGGCGGCTAAATCTCGATGCGCACATCACCCTCACGGAGACAAATAATCAATGCATTCAGATCATACAAGAAAGAGGCCTCTTACACGCATGAGACAACAAGAACTACAAAATCTTGATTAACTGCCTCCAAGGACATGCACAGGATTTTCACATCAAAACCACACAGTGCCGAGCATGCCATGCACGCATCAATGAGGCAGCTGAATAAAAATATCTTGAAACAGTAAACAACAGGACACCGATGGCAGTCAGCAATCACAATGTACCCAGGAACAAACATCAATCAAAGGATTCGTGCCGATCAAACCAAAGGGACAAGAAAAAGTAACAGACGCTGCAGAGATCGATTCAAAGAAATACAAACAGCTGCCACAAGAGAGCCTGATTTTTCGGGAGCAAAAATGCACACACAGGATGACCACACAGATCCGAGATGACTAGCAAAAAGAAATGACAGACCAGGCAATAGACAAAACCAAAAAAAAAAATCACTCGCATCAATGAGTTCAGATCATACAGTGACCAAGACTCTTACATGCAGAAGGCAAAACAGCGAATGAAATTTCTGAGCAACCGCCGTGATTCCATCTCTCAGCAGTCGCCGCCGTGATCTTTCTGTGTCTACAGATCCGGATTTCTACAGGCGCTCACTTTTTCTCCAGGGCCTAAGGCCGCCGCCAGCCACACTGATTTTCAACCAGCGCCGCCACAGGTCCAGTTTTTCCGGACGCGCACAACAGGCACCGAGCCACACACAGCTAATTCAAACTCAACAAAAAGAAAACGGATTCACACACTGAAGGGACAAGCAATCAAAGCTACATCCACCGACCAGACTCCAGTTTTTCTGGGTTGCATGCGATTTTGCGGGAGCACAGGCGCTCTGATTTTTTTTTCACCGGACAAACAGGCGCCGCCACCGGATCTGATTTTCTCCGGAAAATAGGGCGCCGCTGGGATTTTTCCGGGAAGGAATCGGCCGCCACCAACTTCAGTTTCCTACGCTAACCACAAAAACCGACAGAGGTAATAAACAAATCAACACTTCAGTCAGATCATTTTAAGGCAGCCACAGAGCAATAAAAACAAAACTCAATGCAAAAAACTTTGATTCACAAGCCAATGGATCAAGCCACTGCCAAAGCTACTGGTTTTTGCAGGCAGGGATCAAAGCGCCGCCAAGAACTCTTAGATCTGTGCTCCAGCGGCAAGAACAAGCCGCCAACACCAGGCTTCCATTTTTTTTTCTTTTTCTCCGGAGCCCTCACGGCCGCCACAGAACTATCCTTTTTGTTGGGGGCAGCAGCACTAAATGACTCATCTACTGTTCCTTTTATAGGGCAGCCTCAAACCCTAAAAACCTTCTAGAAGATTTACCCTAATGGGCTTCCGTTAAGGCTCAACATCAACGGAACACACACGCACGCAAAATAAAGCGCCGTCTTCAATTCTCTTGACTTAAACCACTTCTTTTGCGCCATCCCATGCCGTGGTTTAGCCAAAAGGTCACCAAGATGGTATTTGGTAAAATTACCAAAATACCCCTTCTCGATCCTTCTCCAAAAGACCGAGTCCATTTGCGCGAAGCACTCGCCTGCTTCTCCACGTGTAGGTTGATCAATGGCTCCATGTCGTCAAGTCTCTCCCGTCCGGATCCCACCGGCACCACTGAGCACTTGCAACGACTCCCGCGCCACTTGATCCAACCAGTTGCACCGAACTGCCCGTTCGGTCATCCATGTCCATTCTGCGCCACGCTTGAGTCACTTGACCTCACCCGGCATCCTTGATCATTCTAGACCTCAGCTCTCCAAGCTTATTCCCGATCCACCTCGCCATTGACCGTCATTGACCTGCAAGCCACCTGCACAGGAATAGACAAGCAAACATGAATCCGGAAACAAGTTCTTCACAACTTGACCCACGTTAGCCAAAACATGCAATATGCAGCACATATGCATTAACAAATATGGATATGATCTATCCCAAAATCAAATCACCACTTATATCAACATTCAGCACAAATGCCGGTCAGACTGCCGCTGACCTGACAGTTCTGAAACTTTACCGAAAACACATGAAACTTCAAACCAAAAGCCACATTGCCAATTGTTTCATCATCCTAAGATCATGGGCATATCCCCATGATATCCACAATCTCCCCCTTGATGAACACATTGGCAATCTCTCAGAAAATGTAAGTCTGTGGTTTGAAAAGTAAAAAACTCACAGTTTTCGCACAAAGGCACAACTTGGTCCATTAGCAAGAGAAAGCAATAGAAATGATCAAGCTGGCTTCAGAAAAGCATAGGAAAGTGAGATACAACAAAAGAAAGCAAGAAAGCTTCCAATTCCAGAGAATCGACAAAAATCTCACTTATAGTCCATATGAAAGAACAATTGTTCTATTTGACCTTAGATCGTTGTGAGGCTTCAAGATTTGCAATTCAAGTTCAGAAAAGGCAATAAGACCAAAAGAATGCAATATGAATGCTCCCCCTCACTATGATCATCATTTTAAAAGAGAGAATATGAAATTTCAATTTCTCCATTTCTCCCCCTTACAAAACTTCTCCCCCATAACCAAAAAGCTCTTTATTAACATTATATTTTCGCTATATCTTCTCCCCCTTTGACAATGGATTCATCAAGGAATCATCCCTTCCTCTCATCCAGAGATGACAAATGCACAAGCAAGGAAAAAGCAAAAGAAAGAGCATGCATGAAATGCAATGGGGTGGCTTCATTTTTGTTTTGATTTTCAATTTTTAGGTAAAAGAAGCTTTGGAGATTACTCAATTGAACAGGCTAGCATTTCTACCATTACTCAAGATACAACAAGCCTGACAAAGCTAGCAAGATCATGATAAGACATATATAGCAAAGTTAGGCTAATGAGCTTAATATATCACAAGTTGGGTAAAATTAAGCAACGCTTCAAAATTAGCAAGTTCAACAACAGTTATCCTAAAGTGATAATGGCCATGTCAGAATGTCATTGTGAGATCCAGAAGCTAGCAAAGACCATCTTAGAGACAAAAAGTCCTGAATTGAATCATTTAGCTCAATTTTTGTCAAAAGCCCAATTCTCAACTGTTTCTCATTTGCAATGAATGTTCAAGTTGATAAAAGGTCTATCTCAGTAAAGAAGATCCTGGACTAGGAGCCATCCACAATCTCTTCCTAAGCTTCAACCAATTTGACAATTTGTATTTTTAGCATTGTGCTAGATCTCAAGCCTCACTACGACCATCCCAAGCAACAAAAGCTTAAGAGAGTGGTCTAGGTCATCCAAAACTCCCCCTGAGTTTATGCCTAGTGCAATGGCAAGCCGTCTCATGAGAAAGGATTGGTGAGATCAGTTTTTTCGCACACAAGAGATCATTTTTCATTTTGCATAAGGGCTATTTTAGATTCTTTAATGAACTGAAAGCTCAAAGATGTTCAATACTAGATTCCAAAGCTAACAAAGCAAATTTGATAGGGCCAATGTCACAAAAGGATAACTAATTGAGCAACTAGCTAAAAGATCCACAAATTGCTATTTTCAGTTCATATTATCTAATAGTTCTAGCTCATATAGCAAAGACATTGCTGCACATGTAAAAGCATGATAATTCTAGCAAGTCAAAGAACTAGACACAATCTTGAGCAAGAATTGAAATACTAAAGCTCAATAGGGTAATAAGCAAAGCTTCATTAATTTAAAAGATGAGCAGTAAAACTTATATTACAATGCATCTTTTTGGATTTTTATATGTATGCAATATGATACAATGAGATGCACAAAAGACTTAAAAGCCTAAAAAGATCACAAGGATAAAAAAGTTCCAAAGAAGATACCATTTGAAGAAGGTATCAGAAAAGATCCACACAAAAGTTCACATGAACAAGGAAAGTTCAAATGAACAAGAAAGGTTCAGAAAAGAACTAAGAAAGTTCCGAAAAGAACCAACTCCCCCTCAAACCAACCCATAGGGATAAATTATCCCTAACTTGCTTCTCAAGGTGGCAAACCTTGTTGAGTCTAAAAAGCTTTGAGGGGAGAACTGCCAAAAAGGCCTTTGACTCCTCAAAAACTAGCACAAAGACTTCAAACACCATAAGATCTCTAGGGACAGCAACTCGAAAAGTTAGGGAGCGAAACACCAATACTAAAAAGCTTACAAGCAACTCAAAAACCTGCTAACACTAGTGATTGGGAGACAAGCTCGACCTAGGCTGTGAGAAGAATGCATCTTAGCAAATCATGGGATAAGAAGAGTGCCTAGAAGGGACACGTGCTAGAACAGAGCCTCATATCTACCCTGAACTCAACAAGCCCAACACCTAACACAAACCAGATGCTATGCAAGGTAGACTAGGGATACCATACACAAAAGTAAGGTATAGAAGCTCGAACCTGAGTCTCACTGCTTGGCAGTGAGATGCAGTCATGATGGATGAAGATCCATTTCTTGAAGCTTCAGAAGGTAGTTGCGCTCACCCATCATCCTCATCTCAAATTCTTTCATCTCCAAGAAGTGATAGTCATCATTGAAAGCACAAATGAAGAAGAACCAACAGCTTGAGGTGATAACACTTGTTGGACCACATGTTCTTCTTCTCAGCTGAAAGACTATACAAAAGAGACAGAAAAGTCTATGCCTTGGTACTGGGTTAGTGAAACAACATCTAGGGAAACAGTACCAAGACACATGACTAGCAAGGATAGCAGCAAATGATCCAAAACTCATAAAAGCATATAATCAATAATTTAAGACATGAGCATGGAGATAGACAAGACAATTTCAACACATGCTATCCAAGATATGATAAAGCTCTAAAAGTCCTTAATCCACAATAAGGCATAGGAGCAACCAAACAAGCACATAGCATATCTCCCATCATATACACAGTCAAAAGCAAGCTAGTGAAAGCTATGGCAAGACTCATGCATCCACAATTAACAGTAAAGAACAATAACCATGTAAGCATAAAGCATTTTAGAACAAATCATGGATAAAGAATGCTAACATGGATATCAAGTGAACATGTGGATACATACAGCAAACATTAACACGAGCAAGATAAATCATGTACACAACAACACAAGCTCATGATGACAAAACAGCTCACATAACCATGAAAATAATGAACAACAATATAGTACATAGATATATAAGCAAGAATCAACAGGAGCAAGATAATAAAGGAAAAAGACAGCACAAGCTCATGTTGACAAAACCAAGCTTATACATCCATGGAAATAATGAATAACAATCTAGCCCATGGATACATAAGCAAGGTAAAGACATGATAAAGGATATAAAAGAAGTAACACATGCCAAAAAAGTACAAGTGAGCACAAAGATAAGCACAACATGCCAAGATTGAATAATCATGAGAGTAAATGCATGAAGGTATAAGATAGCTCACCAAACATGTGAAAGCACAAATCATAAAAGCACATGCCTCTTGGAGGCCATCGTTGAGGTGGAGAACCATCAAGTGTCCCGATCATGTGATGAAGCAAAAGATCAGAATCTTTAAGTCCATGTTCTCCAACCCGCGTTCTTAGTACCTACACATGAGAAAGGCAAGATGTCCGAGTCTTGGGTCCCGAAGGGTTAGAGAGCGAATGCTTGGGAACCCAAACCTTGGACATACCACCACCAGAGGCAGTCGAACCATTATGTGAGTTAGCATGATGCAAATGATGGTCCATGCAAGAAGATCCAATGTCATCCTTGGAGGCATGCTGCGAGTGGACAACTCGAAGAGGAAAACGAGGTCCATCTCTAGAAAAGCGGCGATGGTCTTGCTTGAAAGCACCAAGATGAGAACCAACAGAAGCATCAAAAGAACTCACACAACCACGCCGTGGGTGTATACCTCGATGAACAAAACGGGGTCCACCTCTTGGACAACGACGAAAATCCTGCCTCGGGGCAACTCGTGGACCAAAACCAAAACTATGCAAACCATGTCCACGGTGCTGTCCGACACCACTAGAAAAGGTGTCAAAGAAGCCATCAACAAATCGAGTCTTCGTGCTTGGCTCTTTAGTGTGCATGTCATGAGAAAGACTATGCCCACAAAGAGACTTAGAAGCATGAGCTTGACGCAAATGTTTTGCATGCCGAAAACAGAAATCCACATGATGTCCATTCTTCCCACAAAATGAGCAATGGTGTAAAGGTCTACTAGTAGACACGGTCTAAGAGGACGAAGCACCATTGTCGCTCAAAGAAGAAATCCTGGAAGAACTAGCATCATGATTCGTCCTCGTATCGACACTAGACCCACACATGCCATGAGAAAGGCTATGTGTGTTCCTAGAGGAACGACGACGCACTCGACGCTCATGTTTCAAACGGCGAAAGCAAAACCCAAGAGTGTGTCCATTCTTCTTACAAAATGTGCAATGGTACTTCTATTTTGAAGATTTAGTACCATTTGAGAAAGAAGCACATTTGTCTTTTGAAATCCGTTGGACAACACAAGAAGAGTCCGAAAGAGTCAAACTCACCAAAGAAGAGCTATCCAAAGCGATGCCACAAAAACCAACATCAAGTGACTCACATTTAGTATAAGAAGATTTCAACTCCGAATGCAAAGAAACAAGAGAAATCTTAAGAACATCAATTTCGGAGTGAAGGCAAATACAAGAGTCACAAGATTTGGCACTCATATCATCGCAAGAAAGACTCAACCTCGCTCTTCAATGAAATGCAAGATGTGCAAGAAATTAATGATGCTTTCAATTAAGCATGCGCTCAAAACATCAATTTCAGTTTCTAAACAAGCACAATTCTTGCAAGAGACTAAACCATCCTTAAACAATTTTTCATGTTCTAAGCACATGCTACAAGGTCTAGCTTCAATTTCAATAATCTCAGCCCTAGCACTTTCTAATTGCTCAAGATGCATGGAATTAGTCAATTTAAGCTTCTCAATTTCAGCAAGCATGCCTACACAAGAATCACAATCATTTCTACCCATAGATCTAAGATTGCCTATTTATAACTTAGCATTGTCAAGCTCATGATGTAAGGCAATACAAGAATCACATGGCATAGAAGCATTTGATTTCAATAATTCATTTTCAGCTTTTAGGCATACAAGAGAGTTATTCAGATTCTCCATGTCTACAAGCAATGAATCATAAGCATTCATGGAGGTTTTCAATTCGGAGAGCTCATGAGACAAATCATTCTTTTCTCTTTTCAGCAATTTCATTTTCTTCCTAAGAGCATGTAATTTGTATTCATATGAAATCAAGCCATCAATGAGTTTTTCTTTGCTCACCTTGCTTAGCTTGAGTAGGGGATCGTCCTCAAAGAGTCATCATGATCATCCTCGAAATGCTCTTCATCATTCTCATCCTCAATCGCTACTGCACATACGCCACTGGGCTTCTTCTCCTCAGGCTCAAAAAGTGACTCATCCCTGAAACTAGGACAATCAAAACAAAAAGATTTGCCACAGATATCATAGAAGACTTCCTCCTCCATCGCCATTAGACTTATCATACATTCAAATATCTTGTTACGACCAACACCATTGGTAAAAGAACCACGACAAGATGCAAGGAAGCGCTCACAAGTCCTCATATTTGTCGCCATGCTCAAAGATCGGTTAAGATCACAAAAGAGCAAACTTGGCTCTGATACCAATTGTAGGACTGGAAAGGCGACTAGAGAGGGGGGGGGATGAATAGACGCTTTCTGTATTTTTCTACTCAATCGAACTCAACACTACTTTCACTCCAATAGCTAAAAAGCTATGAAGATCTGTATACAGGCATAGCAGATGACCTGTGTTGAATCTGATCAAACCCCGAAGCTCAAGACGCCAAACATCTCAAGACCGCACGCACACCCATAGCAAGTAGAGATTCAGTCGAATCAAGATGGCAGCTAAATCTCGGTCTGCACATCACCCTACGGGAGACAGTCAATCAATGCATTCAGATCATACAAGAAAGAGGCCTCTTACACGCATGAGACAACAAGAACTACAAAATCTTGATTAACTGCCTCCAAGGACATGCACAGGATTTTCACATCAAAACCACACAGTGCCGAGCATGCCATGCACGCATCAATGAGGCAGCTGAATAAAAATATCTTGAAAGAGTAAACAACAGGACACCGATGGCAGTCAGCAATCACAATGTACCCAGGAACAAACATCAATCAAAGGATTTGTGCTGATCAAACCAAAGGGACAAGAAAAATTAATAGACGCTGCAGAGATCGATTCAAAGAAATACAAACAGCTGCCACAAGAGAGCCTGATTTTTTGGGAGCAAAAATGCACGCACAGGATGACCACACAGATCTGAGATGACTAGCAAAAAGAAATGACAGACCAGGCAATAGACAAAACCAAAAAAAAAAAATCACCCGCATAAATGAGTTCAGATCATATAGTGACCGAGACTCTTACATGCAGAAGGCAAAACAACGAATGAAATTTCTGAGCAACCGCCGTGATTCCATCTCTCGTGAGCCGCCGTGATCTTTACGTTCACGGATTCGATTTCTCAGCGCCACTTTTCTCCAGGGCCTAAGGCGGCCGCCAGCCACTCTGATTTTCAACCGGCGCCGCCACAGGTCCAGTTTTTCCGGACGCGCACAACAGGCACCGAGCCACACACAGCTAAGTCAAACTCAACAAAAAGAAAACGGATTCACACACTGAAGGGACAAGCAATCAAAGCTACATCCACCGACCAGACTCCAGTTTTTCTGGGTTGCACGCGATTTTATGGAGAACAGCGCTCGATTTTTTCACCGGACAAACAGGCGCCGCCACCGGATCTGATTTTCTCCGGAAAACAGGGCGCCGCTGGGATTTTTCCGGGAAGGAATCGGCCGCCACCAACTTCAGTTTCCTACGCTAACCACAAAAACCGACAGAGGTAATAAACAAATCAACACTTCAGTCAGATCATTTTAAGGCAGCCACAGAGCAATAAAAACAAAACTCAATGCAAAAAAATTTGATTCACAAGCCAATGGATCAAGCCACTGCCAAAGCTACTGGTTTTTCCAGGCAGGGATCAAAGCGCCGCCAAGAACTCTTAGATCTGTGCTCCAGTGGCAAGAACAAGCCGCCAACACCAGGCTTCCATTTTTTTTCTTTTTCTCCGGAGCCCTCATGACCGCCACAGAACTATCCTGTTTGTTGGGGCAGCAGCACTAAATGACTCATCTACTGTTCCTTTTATAGGGCAGCCTCAAACCCTAAAAACCTTCTAGAAGATTTACCCTAATGGGCTTCCGTTAAGGCCCAACATCAACGGAACACACACGCACGCAAAATAAAGCGCCGTCTTCAATTCTCTTGACTTAAACCACTTCTTTTGCGCCGTCCCGCGCCGTGGTTTAGCCAAAAGGTCACCAAGATGGTATTTGGTAAAATTACCAAAATACCCCTTCTCGATCCTTCTCCAAAAGACCGAGTCCATCTGCGCGAAGCACTCGCCTGCTTCGCCACGTGTAGGTTGATCAACGACTCCATGTCGTCAAGTCTCTCCCGTCCGGATCCCACCGACACCACTGAGCACTTGCAACGACTCCCGCGCCGCTTGATCCAACCAGTCGCACCGAACTGCCCGTTCGGTCATCTATGTCCATTCTGCGCCACGCTTGAGTCACTTGACCTCACCCGACATCCTTGATCATTCTGGACCTCAACTGTCCAAGCTTAGTCCCGATCCACCTCGCCGTTGACCGTCATTGACCTGCAAGCCACCTGCACAGCAATAGACAAGCAAACACGAATCCGGGAATAAGTTCTTCACAACTTGACCCACGTTAGCCAAAACATGCAATCTGCAACACATATGCATTAACAAATGTGGATATGACCTATCCCAAAATCAAATCACCACTTATATCAACATTCAGCACAATTGCCGGTCAGACCGCCGCTGACCTGACAGTTCTGAAACTTTGCTGAAAACACATGAAACTTCAAACCAAAAGCCACATTGCCAATTGTTTCATCATCTTAAGATCATGGGCATATCCCCATGATATCCACACTTCTACCTAAGAGTTTTCAAGTTAATATCCTTTTGGCTAAGTTACCACCCTCGTGGCGTGACTTGGTGACCACCCGACGACATATAAAGGAGCGCTTGACACTCAATGAGTTGTTAGCAGCTATCAATGTCGAGCCTTAGGAATCTCGGGGCTGAGATTCTGTTTAAGGGGGGTAGGTTTGTAACGTCCCAAAAAAATCCGTAAGTTAGTTTAGTTGAGCATCTCATGATTGTGTGTGCAATTTTGGAACAATTTTAAACTTTTGTTGTTGTAATGAAGTTCACTAAGAAATTAAACTTTTTACTTGATTTCAAGCTTCCAATGGAATCAAGAAAAATGTGTCCATAAAAGTTTCTGAAAATAATTTATTATTTATTTTTAATTAATATGATTTTCCCAAAATTTTAGAAGTCAAACTGACCTCACCAACATTCAAACCAACTCACAAATGCAGATATGAAAATGAATTAATTCTTACAACAAGAGAATGAATAGTATCTGCAACAAATTCTCCTAGGTTCTATTCGAATATGAGAACACTCACAAAAATTTTCAAAGTTTTTAAAATTTATTTACTATGTTAAATCGCTCAGTCAAAACTGGAATACCAAGTCAAATACCAATTGAATTTCGAATTTCCCCAACCTTTGCCCATTGCCTTGCCTAGCCAAAAGCACCCCACTGCCATCCCTTGTTCCCACGCCACTGCATTTGTTCATGCCCCAGCAGAATCCATCCTCTCTCTCTCTCATTTCCTTTCCCCCACCAATCTAGTCATGCTATGCACTGCCATCTCTCTTCTTTTCTTTATCTCCCACTGCCATCAACAGCACACTGCCTCTTCTCTGCCATCTTCTTCTTTACCAGCAGAACACCTCCCTACTGGCCATTCATTTGTCTTCCCCCTAGCCGAACTAACATAGCACACACTCCCTCCCCAATGCCACCTTCTCTCCTCCAAATCTCATCCAAAAATGGAGAATCAAACCCTACATGTGATACCTTTGCATTCACAATCTAATAAGCTTCTCCTTCATGCTAGAAATTTTAGCATGCACAACCATTAGTTCTCCCTACTGCCATTTTTCTTCCCAAACCGAAAATAGAAAACAACATCCAAGTTCATTCACTTCTCTCCTCCCAAGCACCACCAAGAACCAAAATTCCTCTATGCATGTCACACCTTAGCGTTCATCGTCTTGAGAGTGTACCATTTTGCCAATTTTTTTTTGTGCATGCATGAACATTTGAGTGTTCTAGAGAAGATAGGAGAAGTGAAGGTAGGTTCAGCTTGGTGGCTCTTGCCCGATCTACTTCAAGCTCTTGGTCAGAGGCCCAACTTGGTTGGGAAGACTCCAAACTTGGTGAGTTAGTTCTACTCATAGAGCACTTTGATTTGATCAGTTGCTTTGAGGATTAGTTTAATTGAGCACCGGAATTGAGAGTGGTTTAGTTCGTTTTGTTTGCAGTGTAATTAGAGGTGCACAATCTTGGTGCTTGATCCGTTTGAGGGGTCATATGGTGTCGGATTCGTCTAAAATTTGGATAGCATGTTGAGGACGCATTGAATTGCATTCTTGCCAAGTTTCACGCAGTTTGCGTTAGTGGTTTGGAAGTTATGCACTAAATACCAAGGTGGACAGAAACAATACTACTCTGCTTTAGCTGATTTTAGCTACCTCTTGCCAAATGTAGTTGTTGTTGATGATGATGCTAAGTTTATAACTTGATGATGATGATGCTTCTAGGGAATACTCCATTGTATCCACTATTAATAAGAGTGGAATAGCGGATGCGGATGAGTTCAGCGACGACTACGGCGAGCCTCGTCGTGCCGGCCCAGCGCGCTTAGGTGATAATCCTGTCTTTAGCACTTAATTGATTTCTTAGTGTGTGTGACGTGTGGGCCCCACCTTTCATAGACCGTGGCTAGAATCACCTCGGTATAAAAAGTAATTCATTATTAATTATGAAAATCCAAGATAAATTATTTTACAACATGAAATCGGTTTAAACTTCAAAAATTCATAACTAATTCAAATTAACTCCAAATTGAGTGAATTAAATTTTGTTGGTTTCCATTTTTATTGTAATTTAATTTGGAATATGTTTTGAACATGTTACTGCCACAAAAAAATTTGGAACTAGGATTAAATTCGGTAAAGAGTTGTTTTTACACTAGAAATTGAATTAACTTCGAAAATTCATTGAAAATTCATATGAACCCCAAATTGGGTGAACCAATTTTTGTTGTTCATAACTTTTTATTATCTATCTAACCTTGTAATTTTTATCTCCACTAGTATTCTACAAATTTTCGCGAAATGTTTAAGTTCGGATGAACAGTACTAAAAGCACTGTTTTTAGCTTTTTTCCTCGGTAGATCTTCGTAAGGCTATAGCCCTCACATATAAACTCCAAATGGAATAATTCTTTCATATAAATTAATCTAAAATCATAATCTACCCAGAGTACAAATTTCATGCATTTTTGGATGATATTGAATTTTTGGATGTTTTCAGTGTTATTGTTCTTATTCGATGTTCTCGTTCGTTCGATAGTTTACAAAGGTTCAAGTGTGATCGAGAGTGGTACTCAGTAGCGCATGGACCATCCACAGCAAAGGAAAGCAGTTCTTTCCTTTGATGCATGTTGAATTCCTATTAGTTTCAAAAAGTATCTATGTTGACACTACTACGAGGCATCGACATCACGCATTTGTTGAAATCGTCATCACGAGCGGTTTCGAACCGTCTATGTTTGTTGATGCTGTGATAACGATATTATCACGAGCGGTACAAAATCGCTCTGTGATAAGAAATATCACGAGCGGTTTTATTAAAAAGCTATGCGTGAAGGCAAGTATCACGAGCGGTTTCGATCGCAAACCGCTCGTGATAGGAGAATATCACGCAGCGGTTCAAAAGAAAACCGTCAGTGATTTGTGAATATCATAGGCGGCTTTTGTATAGAACCGCTCGTGATATTCTCTATCACGACGGTTTGCGATCGAAAACCGTCGTGATACTTGCCTTCCTGATTTGGTTTTAACAAAAACCGTCTGTGATAGCTCATACCCCTCCCACAATTTCTTTGTTTTCTGGCTAGCCTTAGGAATTGCTAGCCATGCCCTCTGAAAACAAGCATTCACGTAAATGATTCAAGCATTCAAAAAACAGATTCAAGCGACCATGACAACTCAAAGTGATCATTACTCAAAATAAATTACAAAAGATCGCATTTGTTCAAGTATTGTCGCTATAGTAGTTACAACTAGATTACAATTGTTTTGCGTTGAGAGGTTTTAGTGGGGTGATGCTCGGGTTGGCGACGGAGTGAAACTCTCGTTGTCGTTAATGATTCTGAGTTGATAAAGGCGCAGAGCTTCCCTCGAATGTCCTTGATCTCTTCCGCAACGAGTGAATCACATTGTAAATCCAAGACCTGTCGCTACCAATTAAGAGTAAAGTGGTAAGCTATATATATTTAAATTTATAATTAGGAAATAATTATTTCGATATTGACAAACCTCAGGATCCTTCTTCCTAGTCAGAAGGATTAGTCGCATATGATAGCGAGCGTAGATTGCACATAACTCATCATCTTTTTGCTGGCGGCACTGCAAAAATAGAATTACATATATAGGTATAGTCAGTTCGAGACGCGTTATTATGAAGTATGATATAGGATTATTGTGTTGTAGCGCGTACTGGAAAATCCATCCTGTGTGTTAGTTGGGCGCTCTTTCCATCGTATATTCCTTTGTTGGCAACATAATTGATGAACGACCTACATGATTCGAAAAAATTATCCTCGGCCATTTCAAACGAATGAAGACTACAATAGAGTTATGTAAGGAGGAAATGAGCATACCTCTCGAGTATTCCTCTTAGAGTGCTGAAGTCGTGCTTGTTGCGGTTTAGGGAATCAAGGTATATCACATGGTTCCTCTTGGGTATAATAACTAAAAGAATCCAATGGTACCTAAGTATGTCGCTATAGTCATTAAACCTAAGTTCGTGCTGCGTATAAAGTACAAATGAAATTTGTATAGCAAGTAGTGACACTTACCCCTGGTTGTAGGGCACCACTATGTACTTCATGTTCCTCTGTAGAAGCAATGACCTCGTTATGTATTTCTCGATGAAGGACGAGTCTTCTTGGATGGTTTGCAACGATACCACGTGTGGGTCGAGGAAACCCACCGGTTCTTTCCATTCCCGGACATTTTGCAGCATGTATCTATACATAAGCAATGAGTTGTGATATTTATCGGTATTAGATGAATGTAGAACTTGATTATGCGCGCTTACGATTGTCCAACATCATAGAAGCGAGACGTCGAGGCCAACGAGGTTGAATAGTTCAAATAAATCATTGAAGCCCACGACGAAGTACCTCGTCCCGTTGAAGAAATGCTTGTCCTCGTATTTGACGGTGATTCCAGTATTGCACCCCTTCTTTTGGGTCTTGTCCAAGTACCAGGTATGCAAAGCCTGACAAGCATATCTAGCGTGCATTAATACTGCGCCGGAGCACAACGGTTTTCCGATGATGTATTTCCCGGGTATCGCGGACTTCCCGGGTATCGCGGACTTCCCGGACTTCTCGGACTTGGGAGGCGCCTTAACGTTCGTTGATTTCGATTTGGCCTTAGCGATTGGCAGCGTCTTTTTGTGAGACGACTCGGGAACCGATACGTCGGCACGCTTTTCCTGTTCCTTCGACGTCTTCTCCACGGGAATCGAAGAGGTGGCCTTTTGAGGCGAAACATGAGGTGGAGTCATCGAGGGTCCCGTTGGAGAGGAATGGTCGTGTCGGATCACGCACCGCTTGGGCCTGGCGATGTTCTTCTTGGGCCATTTGGATAAAAGAGAGGACGGCATCCCCTAGTGTTGTGATCTCTTCGTTGGGCAAATGTCCAAATGGGATGGCTCGAAATTGACATGTACCATATCCACGGACCTTGGCGTAACCGTGCACCACCGGGCACCGTCTTTGCCGCCCTTCCTCGTATGGATACACCATCCCTCGCACCTCAATACAAAGGGACCCATCCATCCTCACTTGGAGCTTACAGGGCGTCGGCTCCTACAAAACGATACGCAATTAGCTAAGGCGTCGTTAGGGTCTATCTTTGGTGCATTCCATAGATGTACGTTACCTTGATGTCGTCTATCGGTGTCGACGTCGTCATGTTCACAATTATCTTGTGACGCGACGCTACTCCGACGTCGAGGAGGACTGCCTCCCAATTAGCGGGGGCGGCTTGCGACCGCTGGCTCATGAGTATATCCATTTGACTCCGCAATGCTGCCATCTCTACTTGAAATTGGTTAGTAATTATCTGTACCAACAGGTTGTCGTGCTCGGCCTTGGATCTCTTCCTAGTCCTATACGTGTAGTAGTCGTCTGCGAATCCATGACTCCAAGGTACGTTAACCCCAAGGCCTCGCGTGCGACCCGGGTGCTCCTTGTTTCCCAAGGCCGTAGATAGTATATCCTTCTCCTGGTCTGCACGGAAGGAGCCTTGGGAAGCTTGGGCAGTCAAGTCACGCTGCAAGAGGTCATCACGTTATTATAGGCACTATGAAGTTATGGACTTATTAACAACTTAGTAGTTCGATATATTTACCACACGCTGGGACACTTCTGGTCTGCGGGTTTGTGAAGGAGATGTCTGCCCAAGACGAGACTTGTGCCCTCGCTTAACCACTTAGGGAACGCAGTCTGCGTGACATCGAAACGGGTTCTCCTTCTCCGCCGCCCATTCCTCGATTTACCGCGTACACAGCGGTGCCGAAGTCTGTCGGGTGAGTGTTTCGTGTCTGAGAGCTTTGTGCGCCGCACTTTGCTCCTTAAATTCGCCGACGCGTTTTCATAGCCACAAAGGTGTCCCATGCTTCCCGCGTCAAGAATCTATATTTGCACGAAGGCGTCGACCCGTGTTCACGTGCCGTGACAAGAATGCTCTTGAAGGTCCTCCACGATTTACCCATCGTGAGCATCGCCGTCCGTCGCCGCGTGCCACATGTGCTACGGAATAGTGAACTTCTCTGAAAGTTCTGTCCCACAGTAGCGCCTTTTCGCTTGTTTCGTCGAGTCCTTCCACCTTGGTGTGGTGATGAGGACCGTTCCTTCCAAGTATCCCGCAGATGGTCCGAATCTTGCCGCGATCTCTTGGGACTCGAGAGGGACCCCAAAGTCACCGACCTCCGTGATGACCAAATAGGCCAGAGGCATTTTCGATTGTCCTCCGCCATCTCGCCCATGACATTATTGTCGACGGTGACGGCGGCCTCGTCGGCGCCTCTTCCATCTCGGGGTCGGTGTTGGCGGCCTCGTCGGCGCCTCTTCCATTTATTGGGTCGGTGTTGGCGGCCTCGTCGGCGCCTCTTCCATCTGCGGCGTCGGTGATTTGGCGGCGAAGACAGTGCCTCTGCCATCTCGCTTACTTGCTCTCAGGAAGAAGTACAAAGGTTGACTATAGAGATCAAGATGGTAAATGAAAAGTTGAATGAGCTCATACTGACTACTAACATTCCAGCATAAATATGAAACAATTAATCTCAGGAAGAAGTACAGAGGTTGACTATAGAGATCAAGACGGCAAATGAAAAGTTGAATGAGCTCATACAGACTACTAACATTCCTAACACTCCTTAATCCACGAGCTTCTATTCTAACACTCCTTAATTCACCAGCTTCTCTTGTGATCTTTGTATAGATAGAAACTAGTGATACAAATCTTTTGCTCGAGCCTACTTCATCGAGCAGACACCTTTGGAGTGTACCATCCGCCGTGCCGTGGAGGATTGGCATGAAGCGAGGTACACTCAAGTGTGTCAGATCGACGAAGAAAATGCTAAGCAAAGGTTTAATGCTTCATGTACGTAAGACTAGCCTTTAATGAAGACATAGAACTAGAATCAAGTAAAATGATCGATTTAAGAAAATGCTAAGCAAAGGTTTAATCCCAACATAGAAACAAAATAGAATCAAGTAAAACTTTCTTTTTGGATTGTTGTAAAAATGCAGTTTTAGAAAAATTTCAGAATTAATCCCAACAAAATTAATTAGCATTAAAGCATAATTCCTAAAGAATTTAACACTCCTTAATCCACCACTTCTCTAAGGAAATGCGATTGATGATATTATGTGCTCTCGTAAGAGAGTAGCTAAAGAACAAGTCTTTGCCATCTCAATCCTATTGTCTATACTCTTCATGAAATGAATATGATAATATAAATTCAAACTATGAGCTCTAAACAATACTTTGCTTAATCTGTCAAATGATCTCAACTGTTAATCAAAAACAGATTAAACTTCGATCAAACAGAGGTTGACTACAGAGATCAAGATGGCAAATGAAAAGTTGAATGAGCTCATACATACTACTAGAAGAATCACAAACTAGTCAATACAACCGATCAATTTGCAATAGAACTATGAGTTTGAACCGAAAGTAACCAATTAACGAAGACAACATATTGACAAGAGTAAGTAATACAATAGAGCTCAAGTATGAACTAACTATCACATTCAATCTCGGTATAAGATGAGTTCATCACGAGCATGTCAACAAAGCCCATCGATCAATTTGCAATATCTTGATTACTAGACTCGTAAATCGAACTAA
The DNA here is from genome assembly GCA_036346405.1 of Phyllostachys edulis. Taxonomy (NCBI): domain Eukaryota; kingdom Viridiplantae; phylum Streptophyta; class Magnoliopsida; order Poales; family Poaceae; genus Phyllostachys; species Phyllostachys edulis. Next base: position 40,501,250 of record CM070554.1, on the reverse strand, counting down.
TACGAGATGAAGGTATCAACTAGCACTGCAAATATATATATATATATATATATATATATATATATATATATATATATATATATATATATATATGCAAAGATCAACCGAATCGCCACAGAGGAGCAATACTCACGGAGAGGATGCCGCACAAGAACTCACGGTGCATGATTACACTATTCCAACATATTAATTGATGATATTATGTGCTCTCGTAAGGAGAGTAGCTAAAGAACAAGTCTTTGCCATCTCAATCCTATTGTCTATACTCTTCATGAAATGAATATGATAATATAAATTCAAACTATGAGCTCTAAACAATACTTTGCTTAATCACAAATGATCTCAAGCATTAATCTAAAACAGATTAAACTTCGATCAAGCAGAGGTTGACTACAGAGATCAAGATGGCAAATGAAAAGTTGAATGAGCTCATACATACTACTAGAAGAATCACAAACTAGTCAATACAAGCGATCAATTTGCAATAGAACTATGAGCTTTGAACCGAAAGTAACCAATTAACGAGATAACATATTGACGGTAGCAAGTAGTACAATAGAGCTCAAGTATGAACTAACTATCACATTCAATCTCGGTTATAAGATAGAGTTCATCACGAGCATGTCAACAAAGCCCACTAATCAATTTGCAATATATATATATATATATATATATATATATATATATGCAAAGATCAACCGAATCGCCACAGAGGAGCAATACTCACAGAGAGGATGCTGCGCAAGAACTCACGGTGCAAGGAGGAGGCCGGTCAGGGGAGGAGGCCGATCTTGGGGAGGAGGGAGCTGGGGAGGAGGTCGACACGGGAGGAGGAGGGGCGCGGGGAGAAGGCGGTCAGAGAGGAGAAGGCCGGTCAGAGGGAGGAGGCCGACATGGGGAGGAGGACGGCGGCGTCGAGGTCGGAGGTGCCAATGTCGGGCGGCGGCACTGAGGTCGGCGGCGGCGTCGGGCTTCTGACTGGGGGAGGTGAGCAGGCGCCGAGGTCGGGCGGCGGCAGAGGTCGGGGCACCAATGTCGGGCGGCGGCGCCGAGGTCGTAGTCGGCGGTGAAGGTGAGCCCTAAACCCTAGAGGAGGCGAACGAGCGCGCGAGAGCGTAAGGGGCGCGGGAGAGGAAGTGAGAAGTGAGAGGAAAACCCTAGCGTTTCCCGCCTTATAAAAATAATATCACAGACGGTTCGTAATGAGAACCGTCTGTGATAATAATATCACAGACGGTTCCATAATAGAACCGTCTATGATATTTTCATATAACGGGACACTTGGGTCATGTGTTGCAAGACCATGAAATGGGCTTGAGCGTATGTATCCAGATCGGGAGTTATTGATTTTCTTCCGATGGTCCCGATACCATCCAGCTCCCCTCATGGCGAGATAGAGGCACACCTATCGGTTCCACGAGCCATGTAGTCGACGCTTGAGAACTCAATGACCTCTTCGGTTGCATAACCTTCGATGATCTTGCCCTTCGGTCGAGATCGATTCCGTCGTAGGACATGAGAATTCCCATGTACCTCTCGAGCGGGTACATATGGCGAAGAACACAGGTCGCATATCTTTATCTCTCTCACAAGGTGAACAATGAGATGGACCATGATATCGAAAAATGGCGGAGGGAAATACATCTCAAGATGACATAGAGTGGTCACCACGTCGGCTGTAGAGCATCTAGTCCTTGGGGATCAATGATCTTTTGAGCAATTGAGTTGAAAAATAACACGACCTCAAGATTGCCACTCGGACCTTGTTCGGCAAGATACTTCTAATTACAACAGAAGCATTTGTGTCATCGGCACATGACAATCATGAGACTTCATACCAATTAATTTCAAATCTTGCATAGAAACAAGGTTCTTAATGTTAGCGGAGTAACGGATGGGACTTTCACTCCATGCAAGCTCAGCACGATTCATTTCTCTCGGCCTTGGATAGAGTGTAGCAAGTCGGGGAAGGTATGCGTTAAATCTGTATCGGTCTCTACCGTGCTAACTCGATCCTTATGTTCATATCAACCAAGTCACGCCGTGCGTTAACACCATCCTTTGTTTTGCCACTAATGTTCAAAGAAGAGACCAATCAAGCTATCACATACATTCTTCTCTCGTGCATGGCGTCGATGCGATGGCGAACTTCTAAGTGCTCCCAATAAGGCAAGTCCCAAAAATTGACCGCTTCTTCCGGATGTTCTTCTCACGGGTTCTTAATTTCGTCCCTTCCCAAGCACAACATCGATATCCTTAACCATATCATAGACCTCTTTCCTTTAAAAGCCCTTGGAGCTGAATCGTTCTCCTTATTTCCGTCGAATTGTTTTTTCATCTTGCGGTATGGGTGACTCCTGGGAAGGAACCTACGGTGACGCATATACACAGTTTTGCGCGAGTTGTTCACCATACACTCTCAGTAGCATCTAAGCGGTCTTGACGAGCTTTGGCTCCTTTTGTATCTTGGCTTGACAAGGTTACCAAGGGCAGGAAAATCATTGATGGTGCAGAACAACATGGCGCGTAAAGTGAAGTTCTCTCGTTTATACGCATCCCATACCTGTACCCCTTCGTTCCACAGTGTCACAAGATCTTCCAACAATGGTGCTAGGTACACATCAATATCATTCCTAGGTTGCTTCGGCCCTTGGATAAGTAGTGACATCAAAATGTACTTCCGCTTCATACACAGCCAAGGAGGAAGGTTGTACATACATAGATTCACGGGCAAGGTGTTATGTCGGCTGCTCATGTTACCGAAAGGATTCATTCTATCTGTACTCAACCCTAACCTTATGTTCCTCGGTTCACACCGAACTCTTGGAAGCTCGATCGAAGTTTCTCCATTGGGCGTAATCGGCAGGATGTCTTAGCTTTCCATCTCTCTTACGCTCCTCTCGAGTGCCAACGCACAATCTTCGTCCTTTGCGTTCGCAAATAAACGCTTCAAACGTGGGATTCTGATGCGGATACCACAACATCTTAGCAGAGGTCCTTGCTTCACCTTAGCAATGATTCGGCGCTTGTATCGGGATACTTTGCACACGGACATACATGCATGTCGCATACTCTTTACGGTAGAGGATACAATCATTCGGACATGCATGTATTCTTTCTACTTCCATTCCCAATGGACAAATAACCTTCTTTGCTTGATAGGTGGTGCTGGGCAACACGTTTCCCTCTGGAAGGATGTCCGCTAGGAGACCTAACAACGCCGTGAAACTCTTATTGGACCAACCATTGCTTGCCTTCAATTTCAGCAGTTCAAGCACGGTTGACAACCTTGTATATTCCGGCTTGCAACCAGGGAACAAAGGTCTCACCGAGTCCTCCCTTAAGCCCTCGAATTTACAAAACTCTCTCTCACTGTAGTTCTCTTCTGCATCGCGTAGCATCTAATCCAGATTGTCATCGTGTGACATATCCTCATCAAAAGTAGTACAGTCCACATCCGGCATATCGTTGACTTCCTCGGCGATGCCGTCATTACTAACTTCATGTGTAATAATCTGCTCTTCACCGTGACTGGTCCAACATGTATACCCTTTTGTGAAACCCTTCGAATCAAGTGCGCTTCTATTTGCGCCGCGTTGTTAAACATCTTCAAATTACATAATCAATGCATGGACAAGACATAAAATTTATCTCCTTCTTCAACATATCACCTTTCGTGGCTCTTCTAAAAGCAACCACGCCATTAATGTACTCTTGACTCACACGGTTCTGCTTCAGTACATCCAGCTTGATCCATCTACACTACGCATGTAACAAATTAGTGTCAAAATTGATTAGCGATTAATTTATAGCAAACATAAAGGGTTATAGATCGTTACCCTCGGAGCTCACGAAGAAAATCGATTCCTCTCCTTTCCTTCTCCTCTCTAAGGTGGCGCAATGGGGGCGAGGTGGCGGGTGTTGGAGGCGCTAGGGGCAAGGGTCCAACCTTCTCCTCTCTAAGCTGGCGCAATGGATAATTATTGATTATCTGCATGATTGTTGATTAGATACGAGACAAAAGACATGAGGAAGATCCTAATAACTAGCAAGTTGGTCCGCGCGATTGCACAGGTATCCGTTTTCATATAATTGAAACAATAAACCATTGTGATGACGTTTCTTCATGGATATAAATGGAGGAAATATAAAATAGATCATTGCACATGTGACTTATCTTGGTGTGTCATAAATTCTTCTTTTTAATCTGTTCTAGAAAACTACTCATGAAATTAGTTCTGATTAAGACTTTCACTTCTTTGCACGTACTTACTCGTTTTGTCTCATCGTTGCACAAAGGAATTACACCAGATTAATTAAAGGCTACATGTTTTGCTTTTCATTTTCTAGAAATAGGGTCCATCAATTTGAGAGCTAGATGTACGTATGTTTTGCCTTTTCCCATCAAGTAGTATTAATTGAAACCTAAACCCTATGCTTCCGATTAAGGAATACAACAAAGAAAATAAAACATTAGGGTCTATGTACAGAGTAGCAAAATCAGGAAAATTCACTAATCAATAGAGTGGAAAAAGGATAATCAGTATTACTTCATCTGTTTAATTAGGGAGGAGCCGCAGTTGGAGGAGCTAGGGAGGAAGTGGCCTGCACTGGGAGGAGAAGCTAGCCAGCAGATCTATTGGAGCCCAGCAGCAGGGGGCCGGTTGATTATATATTATCCAAACCGCGCGCGGCAGAGGGAGTGGCAGAGGCACAGCGGCAGTGCGGCAGAGGGATCTGTCGCGCTCAATTTATACGCAGTGGGCATATCACAGACGGTTCTTAATAAAAACCGTCTGTGATAGTCATCTATCACAGACGGTTCTATTCACGAACCGTTTGTGATAATCCCCCCAATCACAGACGGTTCTATTCACGAACCGTCTGTGATAATCCCCCCAATCACAGACGGTCCTTATTTAGAACCGTCTGTGATATTACACAGACGGTTATTAAATAGAACCGTCTGTGATTGGGGTGATTATCACAGACGGTTTGTGAATAGAACCGTCTGTGATAATTCACAGACGGTTCTATTTACAAACCGTCTGTGATAGATGACTATCACAGACGGTTCTAAAAAATACCGTCTGTGATAGGCTTCCCGCGCCACCCGCAGGTCCGGCAATGCCCAACACAGACGGTTCCAAAGGAACCGTCTGTGATGGGGCGTCTACTATAGCCTGTTTTGTAGTAGTGTGATTTTCAAGTATTCTATTCATTGCTTTAAATTCAAATGCTTGTATATCAAATGGGTAGATTTAGATATGCCCTACTTGCTGCATTGTCCTTCCTTTGAATGTTGATTACTCCTTTTTCCTTTAATGATTAAGGTTATATGTTATATGGGTTTGTTTGGTGATTTGTAGAACGTTGCTTAGTCATGCTAGTAGTTGTAGTCGAAAGCGGTTGATAGAGCTAGTCCATTGGCCAATGGATTGAATTGAATCTTAATGAAATTTGAGGAATATATGGATTGAATTATGTTGAAATTAAGGATTGTGTCCAGATCTTCGAATCTAGTTTTGTGGACTTGTTGGGTGGGTTTTTGTTGTGTGTTGGACTTGGGCGGGTGATAAGGTGATGAAGGGAAGTTATCCCGGATTCGTGTAGCCCCATCTGGGTATTTGAGGACCGACCTGTGGTGTGATGATCCAAGTCTTATGTGCAACCACACACCGGGATAATGGCAAAAGCTTGGCTAAATAATTTGTTATGTGTTGGCTATCAAAACACAATTAGATTGGCAATTATTGTTTAAGCACCAGTAGTTGCTGAGGCTTTACTGGTGGCTTGTGTTATATGCTGTTATCTTGTCAATCTAGTGGGGGCAATGTAAGTGTTGTCTTACTTTCCCTTAAGGGTCTCTTGTGCGCAAGAGACTTACTTACACAACGGGGTTCACCTGTGGTTCAGGCGACCGATAGTCTGCCATGGGATCTATTCCTCAGGTGATTTGATAGTTAGTACATGATATTGTAACGGCCTCGTTATGATATCTCAGTCACACTCCTACGAAAGAGTGCATGGAGACAGTACGAGGTATTCATATCGTGTGGGTAAAGCTATACACCTTTGCAGAGTTAACAAACTATTCGAATAGCCGTGTCCCTGGTCATGGACATCGCTTGTGGGAAAGCGTGCACAATTAGCTTATGGGTTTTGGGTTGGGTTATGTTTAGAAAATGTTATGTTGAGAAATGTATATTGTCACAAATGGGAAGTTCGCATATTGATTTGTTAAGGAATGAATTGTGTCACGAACGGGAAGTTCGTGTGTTGATTATAATTGGAGTATCTATTGTTGTTGATGATAAATTGGGATTATCTACTGTATATATTGTTTTCTAAATATTTTATAAATGGCAATTTGAGTCTATATCGGTTATCTCAAAGAAAAACTTGCTTTATGCTGAAAATTGCCTAGTGTAGTAGCCTTCCTTTGACACTTGAATGCATTTATTATAGGATTTAATTGATATATGCCACTACAAAGGTGATGTTTCACAAATGTGCCACTAAAAAGTTTTTTCTTCTAAAAATGCCACTTCCTAGTGTAAAGTTTTACACTAGGGAGTGGCATTTTTAGAATTAAAAACTTTTTAGTGGCACATTTGGATCCATGAACTCTGCAATGGCATATATCATATTTTCCCATTATTATATGTTTCTATTCGTAAGTCTTGCGAGTACGTTTTTGTACTCAGTTGGATTGTCCATGTTGTAGGTGAGAAGTCGTTCGAATCGGGTTTTAGTATGACAGATGCTACGACTTTAACTCCAGTTGGTTGCTTGTGGGTTTGGGCATGCCAACTCAGTTTCTCTCTTTTATTTCTTTATTTACTTTCGCTGCGATTTACTCTCTTATGTTTAAATTTGGCCGGTCGGCCCTCTTATGCAAAATTGGACCCTAAGGTTCTATTTGTTGAAGTTGTAATAATGATCCTATTATTTTTACGATTTTGTATGGATGTTATTGCAATGTTGTGTTTGGATATGTGCATATTAGCCACTGATCCTTGGGAGCTAACATGAGACACATATCCGGGCACTCGGAATCATTTTCGTCTCATGTTAAGTGCCGCGCTTTCGGCATAATCACTTAGCTAGGAACGGATCCGATCCTGGGTCCCTACAACGTTAGTATCAGAGCCATACTGACTGTGGGTTAAAGCCGTAGCAATAGATGTTGTTAGGATTTTTGGTTTGCAAAGAATATTTTCAAACTATCAAAAATTTAGCAAAAATATATGTAATATAATTCCTTTCTTTCTTACCCATCCTAGCATCTATTTCTTACCTCACTATTCATTTGATTTGAGAAAAATCATTTTCTCCATTGCTCGTCCCTCTTCCAACCCTAGAAACGTTAAATGTTCACCGGTGAAGAACATCGGCAGAAGGACGAGAAGATGATGCCTTGCTGCGATTTTAGGATTAAGTTAGAGATTATCCTTAGATATTATACACCCTAATTATATTCATTAGCTTGTAGACGCTGGACTTTGTGGTGTGCTCTTTTGCTCTCTTTTGTTCCAAGTAGTTGTGCATGGTCTACGGGCTGGTTGTATCACAACTATGTTGGAAAACTAACCGAGTTTTCCTTTGTATCTTGTGCTGTCCACTTGGGCTTTAGCACCCCATTTTGTGATGCATAAATGTGTTTTTGTCATGCATTCATGCTAGGTTAAGTCTCCCCTGCTATCAATTGCTTACCTTATGCTTTTCCCTCGTTCCTTTTTGCCGGTTGCTAACGAGTTGTATTGCAATAGGATGTCGGGTCGAAAAACCCGTTTGACATCGAATGTAATGGAGGACTCACCGCCCATGGGTTTTTAGACCACCGATGATCAGCCCCCGAATCCTCTACGGCGCAACCCGAAGTACCCCGACCTGTAATTTCAGCATGTGGGTCAGCAAGAAGAAGTGACTCCACCTCAGCCATCTGTGGACGAAGTACTGGCCCAGATGAAATGGAGTCAGCAAGACCAGACTCTAATCTTGCAGCAAATTGGTCAGAATACCGCCAGTGTCCAAGGTGCTCGAATGGCAGTAGGAGGAACCGATCTCTATGGCTCCCGATTTGCTGATTTTCTGAGCATGAAGCCTCCCGTGTTCTCTCGTTCGGAGGATCCTCTCGAGGCCGATGATTAGCTTCGGACCATTGAGTAGAAGTTGATCATCAGTCAGTATGCCGACAAAAAAAGATCTTCTACGCCTCCAACCAACTCGAAGGGGCAGCTTGTGCATGGTGGGATAATTTTTGCGCCATGCAGCCCGCTAGTCACGTTCCATCATGGGACGAGTTTTGGATGGCTTTCCGAGCAGCACATGTTCCCTCAAGAATTATGAGTATCAAGAGACATGAGTTCCTCATGCTGAAGCAAGACAACAAGTCCGTGATGGAGTATCTCTACGAGTTCAATCGTTTGGCTTGATACGCTCCAAACGATGTCTCCACCGATGCAAGGAAGCAAGACCAGTTCATGAATGGGCTAACGGAAGTGATGCAGTTGAAGCTCGCTGTATATGACTTTCGTGACTTTCAACACTTGGTGGATAAGGCCATTTGTGGTGGAAAATAAGATGTAAGCGGTTGTGGCATTGCAAAAACGCAAGAGGGCTGCACCAATTTCAGCAAGCCACAATTTTCAAGAACCGTGTGTTTGGCCGCTCGCCCCTCCTATTTTTCAAGACTCGAAACCTTCAGAATCTCCTACGCAAGCCTCTCATCCACCTCAGCAAGAGATCCAGCAAGGGCGACCTGGAAAGAAGTGTAGGAGCCGACTCCATCGAAACAAGCAAGTTACTTGTTTCACTTGCGGCAATCTGGGACATTTTGCAGATTTTTGTCCAAAGAAGCATCAAGCCATTTCTGATCAGTGCCAATACCTTGAAACATCCCTTGATTAGAGATCTGATATCACTTTTGAGAACACCAGTCGTACCCATGTGAACCATGTCACCACCGAGGAGGCGCAGGAAGCACCCGACGTCGTGTTGGGCACATTTCTAGTCAATTCGGCTCTCGTTACCGTGTTGTTGACTCTGGGCCTCTCATTCTTCCTTGTCAAGAGGCTTTGCTACGCTTCACAATATCTCACTCAGCTTGTTGCCGACACCTATGGTGATTCAATCGCTGAGAGCAGAAATTAGAAGCATGCATGAGTGTCGCGAAGTTGAGATTGAGATTAAAGGGGTGAAGTTTTCGGCCAATCTTATTATGATAAATTCAGCGGGCCTTGATGTTATCCTTGGGATGAATTGGCTATCGAAGAACCATGGTCAAATTGATTGTGCCCGCAAAGCTATCACTCTCACAAGTCCTCTTGGCTTTCAAGTCGAAATGGTGCCGAAATTGAAGCATCCACATCTTTATGCCCTTAGTGGTGAAGAATTTCTGAAATTGAGTAAAGTTCTAGTGGTATGTGAATTTCTGGGTGTGTTTCCCAAAGAACTACCGGGCATGCCACCTGCACGAGAAGTTGAATTCGTGATCGAGCTGCAGCCCGGAACGGCTCCAATATCAAAGCGTCCCTACTGAATGCTGCCAAATGAGTTGGTTCAATTGAAGAAGCAACTAGCGAAACTTCAAGAGAAGGGATTCATTAGGCCAATCTCCTCACCTTGGGGATGCCCGGCTATATTTGTGAAGAAGAAGGACCACAGTCTACGGATGTGTGTTGACTAGCGTCTGTTGAATGAGGTCACCATCAAGAACAAGTATCCGCTTCCACAGATTGATGATTTGTTCGACCAAATGACCGGTGCCCGTATATTCTCCAAAATTGACTTGAGAATGGGCTATTGAGTTAGGATCAGATCTAAAGACATTCCCAAGATGGCATTGTCAACTCGTTACAGTTTGTACGAGTACACCGTCACATCCTTCGGTTTGACAAATGCACTGGCCTTGTTCATGAGTCTTTTGAACTCAGTGTTTATGGAGTATTTGGATAAATTTGTGGTCGTATTTGTTGATGACATTCTCATATACTCCAAATCTAAAAGGGAGCATGAAGAACACCTCCGGCTCGTGTTAGAAAAGCTTCGAGAACATCGACTTTATTCAAAATTTAGCAAATGTGAATTTTGGCTAAAAGAAGTCACCTTTTTGGGTCATGTGCTATCTGAAGGAGGAGTTGCTGTGGATCCAAACAAAGTTCAAGATGTACTTAATTGGGGACATGTAACATCCCCAGATTAATAAATGATAATTAGTATGCATTTCATTAATATGCACAGTGTTTTTAAATCTTTTGCATATTTCATTTCACTTGGTTTGTGTTTCAAAAGTATAAAAATGAGGAGAAATTAAAACTTTTGAACATGCATTAGTTTTTCTGGAGCATTTGCATAAATTGTTGCTTGTGAGAATTTTGAAAACAAAGAAAACATACAACTCAAAATTAAATTCCAAACGAAAGCAAGAATAAAAAACTTATGAACATCATCTGGAAATATTTTATTTAAATAATATAATAATTATCATGAATAAATATAAATTTTCCCAAATTTTTGGGGATAGTTTTAACCCTCAGAAAATTCAAACTCAAATCTATAACCTTCTCTAAGTTTGAATTTAAACTAAGCACATAAATCATGAAAAGTAAGGTTTAATAATTTTTATAAATACTAGGATATCCCAGGAACACCCTTGAGAAATTTCAGAATTTTATGAATTTTATTTCTAATTTTAGAGCCTTGGTCAAATCTTTTGCTAGCTGGTCAAACTGATTTAATCTTCGGGCTCACTACTGTTCGTGTGACTCGAGCCGGACCTGAGTCCGACCCGCACCACTGGGCTCGGTTGAACCAGCTCGCCGCTGCCCCCTTCGGTGAGCCACTGACCACCTGGGCCCACGCCGTCAGGTCCATCTTCTACCTTGGGCAGGAGCAACGCTCCACGCGGCCGCTCTTCTCTGCGCCTGCCCATCTCCGCCCCCGGTCTTGGACCAGCCCGCTCATGGTTTCCTCCGCTCGCCCCCGGTTTCCTCCTTCCGCCCATGGTCTCGCTTTCGGCTTCGCCCACGCGGCCTCGTTCCTCCGCCATGCAGGAGCCACGCGCCATTTCTCCTCTGCCGTGCGAGTGTGCATGGTCGCCACGCCTCCCTGCTCGCCCATGACTGGCCACCATTGGGTGCTTCGCCCCGCCGACCTACAAAGCCAGCTTGAGGCTCCCTTGCCCTCCTTTCCGTTTCCCCCTCCTTCCTCTGCTACACACCAAGGAGCTCAAGCCAAGCTCCGAATGTCGGCCGCGCCGCCTCCGAGCTCCCTAGCTGCTCCGGTGAACTCCGGCCACCGCCGTACGCGTCACGGCGTGTCACGACACTCCCAGAGCCAAAGGCCTCAACCAATTTTGGCTTTGGACCACCGTGGAGCTGCGCGTGCTTCTTCTTCCCCAAGACCGGCCAAATGCGCCGCCTCCATTGCGGCTTCTTCTCCGACGGCCTTCACTCCAATTCCTCTCTACTTGAGTAAGCTTAGACCTTCCTTTACCTGCCCCAATCACTCACTGGTGCCCTCTCCCTCTCCAGTCATTGCCGTGGACCTCCCCATCTTGCCGCCAGCCGCCTCCGTCCCCTTAGCTCCTTCCGACCACACTAACGTGCTCCTGTACCCTAGGTATGCTCATGCCTCCACCGTTTTGTCCCTACCCCTCGGCGTCTCCTCATTTATGCGCCTCCATGGCCGGCCGCTCACCGTCGCGCGCCCGCTCCGTTGCATGTCCAGCCGCAACAAGGCACCCCCTAGGGTCACTAACCCCCTGGCACTCCATTTTGGCCATCCCCTTTACCTCGCCGCCGCCCCATTGCCGGCGATGGCCGTCGCTCCTTGTCAGCCCGAGCCACCTCCAGTCTAGCTACATTCTGCTCTGTGTGCTCTTTGTCACTGAACTTTGGGATCCACCTGTAGAGTGTTTAGAACTGAAATGCTAACTAAAACTTGTGTCACTCAAAGATATAATTAGCAAATTAAAATTGGAATTGACAAGAATGTTTAGTTAGTAAGCACTTCGTGTCAGAAGTTTCGGTTGTTAGATTTATGAACAGGAGAGTGTTAGATGAAAATCTGAAGTTAACAGTAGGTTGAGGATCTAGCTTATACAAACAGTTAGAGAATGTCATTAAATCAAATAGCTAAGAGTGTTATGATAACTATTAGATCTCTCAAAAAAAAATCTGCTTAACATTTGGATAGTTGATTTAGTAAGAAGATCAGTTAGATAATACTTTAAATGACAGGGTTCATCTCATTGTTAGAATGTCTGAACAGAGAATATGATCTTTTGAAACTGAAACAACAGAGAACTAATGACCTTGCTGATGCTAGTACTTAGAAGAGTTATTGATTCCTTTAGGTAATTTGATAGGAATTCAGTTAGTGAGAAGCTTAGCTAAACAATACCCCCACTAGGCAAGTCCTTCTCTTTGTCCAGAAATTCTGAACCTAAACAGTAAGATGATCTGTGGATAAACAGAAATATCAGTAGGACTAATCATCTTGCTAATACCAATAGTTAGAACTTTCTTTGATTCAAATAGCCATTAGGCATTCTTCTAACAGCCACCAGAACAAGTTGATATCAAATAGTGTAATGCAGGTCCAAAACAAATTGAGAACTGCTGACTTTTAAATCTACAAGAAACTTTTGAGATTATGGAATTCTGCTCAAACCAGTGGCCTCTTGGTTAAAAGGGTAAGTTAGTCTAGGAACCCATACTAAAGAATGATAGGTTTTGAAGATGAGCAGTGAACCACTTTAAGGATAAAAGATTGTTAAGTGGGATAGACGATCTAGAGAATACTTTAATTAGGCAATTACTGATGAGACGGTTGAACTAGGTCATTAAAACATTGTCTTGACAATTGCTAAAATAATTGTCTATAAATTATACAGATGACAACCAACTTGAAAGAGGAAAACTGATTAGAAACTCAAGGTTGGGCTTGTGGTTAGTTAAAAACAACAGTAGGCCTCATACTGTAGCATTGATAATGTCCATAGTAACATTAGGATATGAGATGGTAAGGCAATTAGAGATTAAAAATCATTAGTATATATTTTAGTTCGAAGTTAACCCAGTAATAGTTGCACCTGAGCATTAAGCTTAGTCATATAATGACTATAAGAAGGACACACTTAAAACATGGAATTTCCTTGATAAATATGAAATAATAACAAAAATAATCATTAACATGTGCTGGACCTTCCATGCAAGTCATGTTAAGAAACTCTCATTTAACCGGTATCAATTTAGTTAATGATTAACTAAAATAATTATGAGAACACATAAGAGGATTGATTTTGACTGTATGATCATCGTAGATGTATGCATACAATGCCTAGTAAGAGTGTTTGCGAGTGCTAGGTCAGCCCCTTTGAAAAAAGGTGGGCATGGTTTATAAAATTTCCGAAACGAATTATTGTTGCATTAAAAATCGTTTTAACTTCAAAAATACATAAGTATTTCTCTGTAACTCCAAAAAGAGTAAACTCAATTTTGTTAGAATCCTCTGTTAGTGTAGTTTATTGTGGAATAGGTTGTGAGCATGTTACTGTTGCTGAAAATCTTATTTTATATATAACTTGTATACTACTTTCATAACTTTGAAAAATCATAGGAAATTCATCTTAGCTCCAAATGAGGTGAATCAATTTCCATTGTTCATCTCATGGGGAGATCTGCATGCCATAAAAATTTCAAGCGCACCACTGCTCTGGAAATTTTCACCAAAATATTTAAATTGTATGAACAGTAACAGATTGCAATTAAAACTGGATTTTCCTGAAAACTGACCTTCAAACTGTTATAACTTTTGCATAGAGCATCCGATTTAGTTGATTCTTGTTGGTAAATTCATCTAAATTCATGCTCTACCTTCTGTGAATTTTTCATAATTTTTGGATGAATTTGAATTTTTGGGTCTTTTCGGTGTTATTCGTTCTTATTGTGATTTTGGACTTCTTGCGCTAGGTTCCAACGAAATTATCGATTGCGCGAGTGATCCTCTGCAGCAAGACAGTGAGCTATAGCAAGGCAAGCAGTTTGATTATTCTTAAGTCCTATTATTTTCAAGTCTAATACTTTGTTTCAACATTATGTATGCATGCTTTTGTGTCAAATTAATTTTGTCGATTAGAGGTAGTTATTCCTATTGCATGGTTGCCTCCAAATTGTTATCCCCTGCCACAAACCATAAGTTATTAACATCGCTGGTGAATTAGAGCCCGGTGATTTAATTATGCTCTTTTATTGTCTTTCCGGCGTCATGCTTAGAAATGCTTAGCTACCGGTAGTTGGGCGGTTATCGACTTAGTCAGTAACCTTGATCACACAAATCATTTTATTACTCTTTGCTCAGCACCTTGTGCTTTGTTACTTTGTAAAGTCAAAAACTGAAAAATAAAAATGAAATGTTTTAGACTTGGGCAAGTGGTTGGATGGTGGAATATTGGGTTTGTGAATGTCTTGCCCAAGTCAACAAGGACTGAACATCTTGGACACTAAGCCAAGCGCTTATTGCGTGCTAACCACATGGGAGACATATGGGACCTCCCTTGACTTAGTACTTTGGCGTGTGTTAGCTCCGGGTCGCATGGTGGATGTGTGTGTTGCGTTGTGTTGAAAAAGAAACTTGTGTGTGCTTGGGTGAGTAGTGGTGGGAGTTACCCACTGCGAGGAGCATCGTCCTTTAAAGGAGATGAGCATCTTTGATGACTCCGCATCAACATATGGGGCTTCCTCCCATATGGGCGACTTGTAGTTAATACACAATATTGGAAACGTCTTGTAGGACTTAGCCGTGCCGGCATACCAAAGGAAGTGTGCTAATAGCTTGGCGAAAAGCGGTCTGACATGTGGGTACATTGGTACACCCCTGCAGGGTATAAACTATTCGAATAGCCTCGTCCTAGGTTATGGACATGCTTGGTAAGGTCTCTACAAGAGTTAGACTACAACGTTTAATTAAAACTTGATATGGGTGGTATGAACGGGGAGTTCATGCTATTGTTGTAGTGACTATTGGGTTAGTCACTTTCAGGTTGTTGTTACCTTTTATTTATTATTACTCGCTGTTATTTCAAGCTTTAAATTCAGTTTGTTAAATTGCTTTAAATCTATTACATTATTGCAAATGAAAACTTGCTTTATGCTAAAAGTAAGTCTAGAGCCTTCCTCCACTGAAATAAAGCTTGCATGTAGCTAAATATCAGGTCTGTTATCTCACACGTCAGTCTTGCGAGTACAATAAACAATTTATTGTACTCATTTGCTTTGCTCTAAATTAAATTGTTGCAGAGGAGGAAGTGGAACCCCAAGGGTTACACTTTTGTGAGATGTGCTTCGACTTCGTTCAGGACGACTAGCTTGGCGGCCCGGTCGGTTGCCTTGTGGGTTAAAGGCACACTACTTGGCTTTTGTTTATCGCCATCTTATGGCACCTTGCTTCCGCTGTTTATTTAACTCTCTTTAGCTGTTATTTGGCCGGTCGGCCCCTTTTGTAATATATTCTTGTATGTCCTTTAAGTTGTGCGCTTGTAATAGCTTGTGTATGGATTGGATGCTTAATTTTTGTATGGGGTATGTGTCTTGCAATGCAGGAAGTACATATCTTGCGAGAATCGGGATATTTGATTTGTAATGCTTGAATCATCTTAATGGTTAAGTATTACAAGTTAAATACCCCGGGTTCTCACAGGACAGCCTATGTCCGTCTTCGACATTCACAGCTTTCTCGGTCTTGCAGGTTATTACCGTCGATTCATCGAGAATTTCTCGAAAATTGCAAGAGTAATAACCCAATTGTTGAAGAAAGAAAAGAAGTTTGAATGGTCGGCAGAATGCGAAGCGAGCTTTCAAACGTTGAAGGATCATCTAACCACTACACATGTGCTAGTCCTACCGGATATCCACAAAAACTTCGATATCTACTCGATGCATCCTACCATGGTCTTGGTTGTGTTCTTATGCAAGAGAGCCGAGTTGTGGCATATGCATCAAGGCAATTGAGGCCTCATGAGATGAATTATCCCACTCATGATCTTGAGCTTGCAGCAGTGGTTCATGCTCTGAATATATGGCAGCATTTCCTTATCGGCAATCGCTGCGAAGTCTACACTGATCACAAGAGTTTGAAGTATATCTTCACTCAGGCCGATCTGAATCTAAGGCAAAGAACATGGCTTGAATTGATCAAGAACTATGATATGGGACTTCATTATCATCCAGGGAAAGCTAATGTCGTTGCCAATGCATTGAGTCGAAAACCGCAATGCAACTGCATTTTGGTCAGACCCGTAACAAAGGTCCTTTGCAACGAATTTCAACGGCTCAACTTAGAGATGGTTAGCGAGGGATTTACTGCTGCCTTCACTACTACAAAACAAGATATAGAAGATGCCTCATCACAGACGGTTCCTTTGGAACCGTCTGTGATGAAATTATCACAGACGGTTCTTTTGGAACTGTTTGTGATATGTAACTATCACAGATGATTTTTAAATAGAACCATCTGTGATACGTCACAAACGGTTCTTAACAAGAACCATCTGTGATAATCTCAGTCATCACAGATGATTCTATTTACAAACCGTCTGTGATGTCTTCGTATATCATAGACGGTTTGTATTAAAAACCGTCTGTGACTTGGATTTTACCATGGCTTGAAATTTTTCTTACTCTCTTATTTTACCATGGCTTGAAAATTTTCTTACTCTTCAATTTTACCATGGTAAAAATCAGAGAGTAAGAAAAATTTCAAGCCATGGTAAAATCAGAGTAAGAAAAATTTCAAGTCATGGTAAAATCGAAGAGTAAGAAAATTTTGAAGCCATGGTAAAATCCAAGTCACAGACGGTTTTTAATACAAACCGACTGTGATGAGATACTTATCACAGACAGTTTTTGATACGAACCGTCTGTGATTCGCAGCGTGGGAGTTCAAAAATTTTTGAACGCATGCGCGGGAGGCAAAATATTTTGGCGATCTCCTTAAATATCCCAACGGCGGGAGGCCACCCCAGCCTTGTCTTCCATGGGGTGAGTGGTACTATCTTCAGCCCCAGGACTGCAAGTATCCCAACAGCGTTTTCCCCAACCGCGCCATCGGCTCCGGCTAGTGGAAGGCCTCCGCCTTGTGCCTGGGCTTTGGTCCCTCCTCATGGCTTCGTTCCCCCTCCCCTTGTTGGTTATATTGGTTTGTACGTGCAATCTTGATTTATTTATTTTAATTTGTGATGCTAGTTATGCATGCATGGTGAGGCATTGGAGGTGGACTATCATGGCTTACTGAGGTACAATACTACTCCCCTCTATCTATTCTCTCTACCCTTTGCTCTGCGATGTGGGAATGGATGATGATATGGGCTATTGTCAGTGTTCTGAAGGAATGGGTTGGTTCACCTGGTTGGTTCGGCTGAGGCCAAAATAATAGTGGGAGGGAAAAGATGGTGAGTACCTTGCTTGGTCAGATTTGGATGGAATGGTAGTGATGATGGTGCTATGGTGATAGGGGTGTTCTCTAGTGTACTCACCGTATCTGCATATATACGATCTTCTTCCCTCTTTTTTTCAACTGCGTGCGCGCGTGCAACTGGACAAGTAACGAGGAAGTTGCTTAGTTCTCATGCAAGTTTGAGCAGCAGCAAGCAATCCGATTTTTTTTTGCAATACAAAAAACTATCACAGACGGTTCTTGTTCAGAACCATCTGTGAAAATACTATCACAGACGGTTCTTGTTTAGAACCGTCTGTGATAGTATTTTCACAGACGGTTCTGAATAAGAACCGTCTGTGATAGCTATTTTCACAGACAGTTTTAAAACCGCCTGTGATGACGTTTTGTGTAGTAGTGCTTAGAAGTGAAACCTACCCTAGAGGACCAGATAAAGATGGCCCAGGAAAATGAGAAGGGTATGGAAAGAATTAAGGAGGAACTGAAGGCCAGCAAAGCCAAGTGTTTCTCCGAAGACCACCAAGGTGTTTTGTGGTTCGGAAAGCAATTGGTCGTGCCTAATGACCTGAGGCTTAAAGATTTAATCTTTGAAGAAGCTCATAACTCCCTTTTCCCCATTCATCCGGGAAGCTCAAAAATGTATCAAGACTTGTAGCAAAAATTGTGGTGGATTCGGATGAAGCGGAAATTGCATGCTTTGTTACCGAGTGTGATGTGTGTCAACGGGTGAAAGCCGAGCACCAAAGGCCAGTGGGCATGCTTCAACCCCTCCACGTTCCCGAGTGGAAATGGGATGAAATCGGCATGGACTTCATCACTGGACTTCCAAAAATGCAACAAGGGTATGACTCCATATGGGTAATTGTCGATCGGCTGTCGAAAGTTGCTCATTTTCTCCCTGTCAAGACCACCTATTTGGGAAATCAATTGGCGGAGTTGTACATCTCCAAAATTGTATATCTCCATGGTGTACCAAAACAGATTGTTTCAGATCAAGACACTCAATTCACCTCACATTTCTGGAATCGCCTCCATAAAGCAATGGGAGCTCAACTATCCTCTAGCACCGTTTACCACCCGCAAACCGGAGGTCAAACCGAGAGGGTGAATCAAATTTAGGAGGATATGTTGAGGGCATGTGTGTTGTCCTATGGCAAGAAATGGGATAAATGCTTGCCGTTCGTGGAATTCTCCTATAAAGTGAATTACAATAAATCGTTGTCGCCGGGGTGAAACTCTCCATTTTGCTAAATGATCTCCCCCATGATAAAGGTGGCGAGCAGTCCTCAAACGTCCGCGAGTAAGTCCAGATGGAAGGCACTTTCTTTGATTGTCTTGATTTGTCGCTAGCAAGAGTAAAGTAGTAAGCACATATATTTAAATTCATGATTATAAAATAATTATTGCGAGATTGACTGACAAACCTCTGGATCCTTTGTCCTAGCACTCATGATTTTCAGCATATGACGACAAACGTAGAATGCACATACGTTGGCTTGTAGTAGTTATTGGTGGCACTGTAAAAATAGAAGTGTGATATAGGATATAGGTATAGTTAGTTGGAGAGGCCAGGTTACAAAGTGTGATATAGGATTATTGTGCTGTAGCGGGTACTCGAAATCGCGTCCCATGTTGTAGTGTGGTGCTCGGTTCCTTGTGTATCCCTCCCAATGCAGCATAGGTGTTGAACGACCTACGTGATTCCAAAAAGTTATCCTCGGCATTTCAAACGAAGGAAGACTACAATAGAGTTACGTATGAAGGAAATGAGCATACCTGTTGAGTACTTTTTGCACAAGGGTGAAGTCGTGGTTTTTTCGACTAGGGAATCAAGGTATATTACCTTGTTCCACTTTTGTACAATGACTAAACGGATCCAGTGCCACCTAAGTATGTCACTATAGTCATTAAACCTAAGTTCATGTTGCATATAAAGTACAAATGAAATTTGTATATCAAGTAGTGAAGCACTTACCCCGGTTGTAGGGCACCAGTATGTAGTCCTTGTCGCGGTGAGCAAGCAACCCCTTCGTTATGTATTTCTCGATGTAGGATGCGTCTAGGTTGATGCATTGCTCAGAGATCAACTGTGGGTCGAGCAAACCCACTGGTTGTCGCGATCGCCGGGCTTCTTGCATCATGTATGTATACATAAGCAATAAGTTATGACATTTATCAGTATTGCGTGAATGTAGAACTTGGTTGTACACACTTACAGTGTCCAGCATCATAGAAGTAAGGTGTTGAGGGCGTTGTAACATCCCAAACAATGGTGTGTGTTTCAAATGTAATAAAATGAGGATAAATTAAAATTTTGATGCCTCATGATGTCATTTGAAATTTCCTAGAAATTTTCCCTAGGGTTTCCATTTTCATAGGTCAATGTTTCTATTGATGGAAGCTTTAGTCCTTGAAAAATCCAAAATCAAATCTTGTGATAATCCTCTAGAAATATTTTTCCTATCATCTAGATCATCCTAGTAACCTCTCTGAAAAATCTCATGATTTTTTGATTTTATTTGCTATTTCAAAAGAGCTAGTCAAACCAGTTTGAATTCTAGTCAAAACCGTAGACCAGCACCTTGTGAATTTTCTTGAGAACAATGAAATGCATGAAAATTCCTAGAAAAATTATGCAAGGTTTTTCTATGATCCAACAAGCTTCCAGGAAAATTTCAGAATTTTTGGAGCTTCGGAACTCTCTCTAAAAATCCCCCATCCTCTCAGCCTTTTAAAACAAAAATCAGAAAACACTATTCCTCGGACTCAGACCCGAGTCAGACTCCGACCCGGCCACCCGACTCGATCAGACCACCTTATTGCACCGCACGGGAGCCGTCCAATTAAGATTTAATGTTCCAGATCTTGCACCTGTTCGGGCCACTCCGGACTGCCCTGTTTAAATCTAAGCCGTCCACTTCCGATCGAACGGCCCAAACTCGCGGACCGAGCCACTCATTGCGCTGCACCCGTTCGCACCTTTGAGTCGCTGACTCCGCGGGGCCCAGCGGTCAGTCCCGTCTTCTCCAGCTCACTGCTGTGCTCAGAGGGCGAGCGCCACAAGCCGTGGAAGCTCTGCGCCGCTCCGTTGACGGCGTCAATCCACCGCCCTCGCTAGCCAGTCCCTGAGCATCCCCATCTAACGCCGCCTCCTTTGCCGTCTTCGGACCCGCTCAAAACCCCCCTCGCTGCCCATCTTTCTCCTCACTTCTCCTTTGGCCGCTGAGGAGAGGAAGGCTCACCCGGGTGCATCTCTCGGGTAAACTCCAGTCCAGTGGTTCCTCTCATTTCTATCTTCAATGCTGGTTCCATTTTTACTAATTCGAGCCCCTCAATTTGCTCGCAGCTCTTGGTTCCATTTCGTGCTCTCGGCATTTCCAGAGCGTGCACTCGAGCGGTGCCACCGGGTCATCTGCAACTCCGGTGAGTACTATCCTCGCTTAAGTGCGTCACCATGCATGCTTTGGCTTGCCAAGTATTTCCCCTCAATCAATTTAGCCATCCGTTCACAGGAGCTCGAGAATCTTGGATTTTCTCCATTTTCGGCCGCAAGGACTCCTTTCTTCTCCTGCGACGTTGGGTGAGCCATCTGTTGATTACTCGCTTTAACTCACTTTAATGGTCTCTCTTGAGCTCCCTTAACCCCCCTTTTCTCCCCTTTTAGCCCGAGCCATCTCCTCCACGGTGAAGCTCAGCGCCGCCGTCATCTTCACCGTCGGCGAGCTACTCCAGCTATCCCCGACCTCTCTCCAGTACTCAAGTAGCATCCTTGTACCTTGTAAAAGCTTGGGCACCCGCACTTTTGGTCAATGCGGAGCTGTTTTCATCACGTGTACTTCGACCGTAGAACAACTGCCGCCTCTCTCCGTCGCGCCACCGCTTCCAGCCGCCATTGAGGTCGCCGCCACCACCCAGTCGTGCGCATCGCTATTTCGGAGCTAGCCTAGGCCTCGGTCGGCGCCATTGCCGTGTACGAGGCGCGCGCCCGCGCAAGCGCCAAGACGGAGCTCCGTTGTCGGCCACGTCCGGCAAATTCCTATAGCGCGGCAATTAGAGTTAATGGCTATGATTAGGGATTAATGATGTCTTAAAAGGTTAGATGAGTCTATTACACGTGGGCCATTGTATCTGGTTAAGGGGGTGAGTTAGTTGTGAAGTACGTTTTCTTTTTAGCAAAACGTATTTCCTGTGCGTTAAAAACCGAAACTCGTTTTTAGACTTGGATGGCGTAGTTCGCAAAATACGCCTTTGGCGTCACTTTCGCTCGGGGCTGAGTCAAATTTGACCAGGTCAAACTTTGACCGTGGCCCCACTGGTCTGTGACCGTTGGCTAGGTTACGCTGGGTATAAAAAGTATGTTATGTTTATATAATTTCCGAAATGCTTTATTTGTGAACTGAAAATTGGTTAAACTTCAAAATTGCATAAGTAATTCATTTTAGCTCCAAAATTGATGATTCAAATTTTGTTAGTTTCCTTTTTAAATTTAATTTAATATAAAAATGGGTTGAATCATGTTACTATTACAGAAAACACTTTTGGTAAAATTACTTTAGGTTTAGTATTATTGTTGCACAAAAAAATTGCTTTAACTTCAAAAATGCATATGTATTTCTCAGTAACTCCAAATTGAGTAAACTCAACTTTGTTGGAATCCTCTGTTAGTGTAGTTTATTGTAGAATAGGTTGTGAGTACGATACTATTGCTGAAAATCTTATTTTATATGTAACTTGTGTACTACTTTCATAACTTTGAAAAATCATAGAAAATTCATCTTCGCTCCAAATGAGGTGAATCAAATTCCATTATTCATCTCATGTGGTGCTCTACCTACCATAAAAATTTCAAGTACACCACTACTCTGGAAATTTTCACCAAAACAATTAATTCGGAAGAACAGTAACCGGTAGCGATTTAATTGGATTTTCTGGAAAGTTGACCTTCAAACTGTCATAACTTTTGCATAGAACATCCAAATAAATTGATTCTTGTTGATAAATTCATATAAAATAATTCTCTACCTTCTGTCAATTTTTCATGATTTTTGGGTGACTTTGATTTTTTGGGTCTTTTCGGTGTTATTCGTTCTTATTGTGCTTTTGAATTCTTTCGGTAGGTTCCGACGATCCTATTATTTACGAGGGTGATCCTCTGCAGAAAGATAATCATCCACAGCAAGGCAAGCAGTTTGATCATAAATGTCCCATTACTTTCAAAGTCTAATACTTTGTTTACAAATTCTATACATGCATGCTTTTGTGTCAAAGTAATTTTTCCGATTAGAGGTAGCTATTCCTATTGTATGGTTGCCCTTAAATTGTTATCCCTTGCCACAAAACATAAGTTATTAATATCGCTGGTGAATTAGAGCCTAGTGATTTAATTATGATCTTTTATTGTCTTTCGGTGTCATGCTTAGAAATGCTTAGCTACCGGTAGAATTGGGCGGTTATCGACTTAGTCGATAATCTTGATCACACAAAATTATTATTATCATTATGCTCAGCACCTTGTGCTTTGTTACTTTATAAAGTCAAAAACTGAAAATGAAAATGAAATGTTTGAGACTTGGGCACAATGGTTGATGGTGTGATCTTATGGTGTGATGGAATGGTGCCTAAGTCAATCAAGGACCGAGTTACTTGCGCCACCGTACCGAACAATTTGCATACTAACCACATGAGAGGCATATGGAACCTCTCTTGACTTAGTACTTTTTCGTGTGTTAGCTCCGGGTCGCATGGTGGTTGTGTGCATTGTGTTGAAAAAGAAACTTGTGTGTGTTTGGGTGAGCAGTGGTGGAGGTTATCCACTGCAAGGAGCATTGTCCTTTGTAAGGCGGTGAGCATCTTTGATGACTTCGTATCAACATATGGGCTTTTTCCATATGGGCGACTCGTAGTTAATACACAATATTGAAAATGTCTCGTAGGACTCAGCTCTGCCGGCATACCTAAGGACGTGTGCTTTATCGTGTGGCAATAAGGAGCGGTCTGACATGTGGGTACATTGGTACACCCCTGCAGGGTTCAAACTATTCGAATAGCCTCGTCCTAGGTTATGGACACGCTTGAATACGACCTGTGAGAACTAGACTACAACATTTAATTAAAACTTGATGTGGGTGGTATGAATGGGGAATTCATGCTATTGTTGTGGTGGCTATTGGGTTAGCCACTTCCAGGATGTCTTGTTATTATTGTTACTTAGTATCTCGCTATTTTTATCAAATAAAAATAGATTGTAAAATTGCTTTAAATCTATTACATTATTGCAAATGAAAACTTGCTTTATGCTGAAAATGGGTCTAGAGCCTCCTCCACTTAAATAAGCTTGCATGTAGCTATGTATAGGCCTGTTACTCTACACGTAAGTCTTGCGAGTACATTTTTGTACTCATTTGCTATGCTTAACTAATTGTTGCAACGGAGGAAGCTGATCCCCAAGGGATCCACTTTTGTGAGATGTGCGGCGGGTTTGACAACTAGGTTGGTGGCCCGGTTGGTTGCCTTGTGGGTTAAAAGCACACTAATTGGCTTTTGTTTATTGCCATCTTATGGCACCTTGTTTCCGCTGTTATTTAAGACTCTTTAGTTGTCATTTGGCCGGTCGGCCCCTTTTGTAATAACTCTATACGGTATGTCTTTTGAATTGCTTAGTTGTACTTTGGATTCTATGTGTTGAATGGAATTGATGCATAATTTTTGTATGGGGTATGTGTACTGCACTTCTGGGAAGTATATATACGCCGAGAGTCATGATATTTGATTTGTAATGCTTGAATCATCTTAATGGTTAAGTATTACAAGTTAAATACCCCGGGTTCTCACAAAAGTTGGTATCAGAGCCATACTAACCGTAGAAACCACTAGCTTGGTCATGCTTAGGATATTTTGGAAAACTTAGTTTCAAAATGACAAATGGTTTATAAAAACTTAAGTAAGTTTTCAGATTTTACTTTTTACCTATCTTAGATTGCTCATCTTACCTTGTTCTAGATTGAGGTTTAAAAAGTTGTTTCCTCTCATCTTTATTTCAAAAGATAGTTGTTACCGTTTAAATTCGGTTTTGGGATTCAATGAGTGTTGAGAATATGAAGTGTTGGCTGTCTTTTAGTGGAGATTAGAAGCATTTGAAGTTGGAAATTTCAGCTTGGAGCTTGGATACAAAATCTGGACAGCAAGTACAAGTTTTGGACAGCAAACACCTAGTTCTTCGATAGGGCTTAAAATGAGAGGATAATTCAACTAAAACTTGTGGGGTTTAAAGGGGTAAGATGTGATATTAGATAGATAGTGTCTAACACACCCTAGATGGTTTTTACCATGATCCTTATATGCAATAAGACTCGAGTTGTGTTCTGAAATTTTCTTCTCAAACCGATTACTCGTTCATTCAATACGAGTTAGTCGTACCGAGAAGTTGAATCTTATGTCTTATGAGTTTTGCATTGGATCTTATGCCTTTTTGCAAATGTTTGGAGTTCATTTCCTTGCTGGTTATATGGTTGTAATTGGGTTAGGGTAATACCTCATTTCCCTAGTCGATAGCTTTTCTACTGCTACCTTTCGCCTCTAGTTTTCGGGTTTTTGTTGCTAACCCGCCTCAATGAAACAGGATGGCTGGAAGAACTCGCAGCAGCCAGGGTCAGCCAGCTGGTCAGGATGAGGAGCTCCCACCTCCTCTGACCATGGCTGAGGTTCTCGCTCAGATTGAGCGAAATCGCATGGATCAGACGAGGATCCTAGAGGCGATTGCACGGAATACCTCCAACCTTTCTGGTGCCTCCAGATCAGGGGGAGGAGGTGGTCATCATCAAAGGGGAGGACTCTCGGAGTTCCTTCGCACACAGCCACCCACCTTCTCGTGGTCCGAAGATCCACTCGACGCAGACGATTGGTTGTGTCTAGTCGAGCGGAAGCTCGATGTCGCTCAGTGCCAAGAACAGGAGAAGGCACTCTTCGCCTCCCATCAGTTGGAGTGGGCAGCACTCTCATGGTGGGAAAATTTCCTCGCTATGCAGCCCGCGGGCCAAGCTATCACTTGGGAGGAGTTTCGCATTGCCTTCCGTCGGGCTCATGTTCCCGCCGGCTTGATGAAGCTCAAGAAGAAGGAGTTCTCGGCGCTCAAGCAAGGGCGCAGATCAGTGACTGAGTACCTCCATGATTTCAACCATGTGTCTCGATACGCCCCTGAGGACGTTCCCACTGATGAGGCCAAGCAGGGGAAGTTCATGGATGGCTTGTTTGAGGAGCTTCAGGACAAGCTGTCTATCGTCGACTTCCCCGACTTCCAGACGTTGGTCGACAAGGCTATTGTCGCCGAGCATAAGGGAAGGGTGCTAGGCGACTCTTGCAAGCGCAAGTGGGAGGCCCAAAAATCAGCAAGGGCCAGTTTTCCTCGTTCTCACGGCGGGCAAGCCCCGGTGCATCACTCTCAGACTCCACCACCACCGAGAGCATCGGCGTTTGTACCACGCCCACCGCAGGCCGTATCTCAACCACGTGCACCTGCGGGGCAGCAAGGGGGCCCCCGCAATCCAGTTGCTGAGGTCACCTGTTTCTTCTGCAACAACAAGGGGCATTATGCTAATCATTGCCCTAAGAAGATTGGAGCAGCCCCTCGTCCTAATGGAGGACGCGGGCAAGGAAATGGCCAAGATCAGAAGGCTAATCAGAAGGCCCAGAATGTGGGCAGCGGCCGAGTCAACCATATCTCGGCCAAGGAAGCTCAGGAGGCACCCGACGTCGTGTTGGGTACGCTTCTTATCAACTCTCAACCAGCTACCGTTTTATTCGATTCTGGAGCTTCTCATTCATTTATATCAAAGTCTTTTGCTGCACTTAGTGATCTTCCAATTGTTCCTATGCATGTTCCTTTGATTATTCATTCTCTAGGGTTGGAAATGAGAGCTGAAAATGAATGTCAGGATGTTTCTATTGAGATTGGAGGAGTGGGATTTTTGGCAAACCTTATCCTCATCAATTTAGCAAGTTTGGATGTGATACTTGGCATGGATTGGCTATCCCAATACTTGGGGCAAATCGATTGTGCCAGGAAATTCATCTCCCTCACAGGTCCATCTGGCAAGCAAGTTGGAATTTCGCCAAAGCTGCAAGAACCACATCTTTATGCACTTGAAGCGAAGCCAACTATGGAGATTCATGAAGTCCCAATAGTTTGTGACTTTGTGGATGTTTTTTTTGAAGAATTGCCTAGGATGCCTCCAGTTAGAGATATTGAATTCGTCATCGAGTTGCTGCCCGGTACCGCCCCGATTTCAAAGAGGCCATACCGGATGCCTCCAAATGAATTGGAGGTGTTGAAGAAGCAGCTTGGTGAACTTCAAGAGAAGGGTTGATCTGCCCAAGATCATCACCGTGGGGCTGTCCGGCAATCTTTGTGAAGAAGAAAGACAAGACTCTGCGATTGTGTGTTGATTACCGTCCGCTGAATGCTGTGACGGTGAAGAACAAGTACCCGTTGCCTCGGATTGACGACCTTTTCGATCAATTGACCGGTGCTCGGGTATTCTCCAAGATTGATATGAGATTGGGCTATCATCAAGTCCGAATCAGGCCTGAAGATAGGCTTTCTCTACTCGCTACGGATTGCACGAGTGTACAGTCAAGTCTTTCGGCTTGACGAATGCTCCTGCTCTTTTCATGAATTTATGAATATGATATTCATGGAGTATTTGGACAAGTTTGTGGTGGCCTTTATTGATGATATCCTCATCTACTCGAAGAATGATGAAGAGCATACTGAACACCTGAAGCTAGTGTAGGGAAAACTGCGCGAACATCAACTTTATGCGAAGTTCAGCAAGTGCGAGTTTTGGTTGAAGGAAGTGGCATTCTTGGGCCATGTTCTTTCAGCGGAAGGCATAGCCGTTGATCCTAGCAAGGTCAGTGATGTGCTCTCATGGGGTCAGCCCAAGTCAGTGACTGACGTGAGGAGTTTTCTCGGTTTAGCGGGATACTATCGTCGCTTTATTGAGAACTTCTCCATGATTGCAAAGCCAATGACAGAATTGCTCAAGAAGGATAAGAAGTATGTGTGGTCTACTGATTGTGAGAAGAGTTTTCAAGAACTCAAGAAAAGATTAACCACAGCTCTAGTTCTTTTTCTTCCCGACGTCCATCGAAGCTTCGATATCTATTGCGATGCTTCTCGTCAAGGACTCGGTTGTGTTCTTATGCAAGAGGGCAAGGTAGTGGCTTATGCATCAAGGCAATTGAGGCCTCATGAACTCAATTATCCAACCCATGACTTGGAATTAGCTGCAGTGGTTCATGCACTAAAAATTTGGCAACATTACCTTATCGGTAATCGTTGCGAAGTGTATTCGGATCACAAAAGTTTGAAGTATTTGTTCACCCAACCGGATCTGAACCTTAGGCAAAGAAGGTGGTTGGAATTGATCAAAGATTATGATATGGGTCTCCAATACCATCCGGGCAAGGCTAATGTTGTTGCCGATGCTCTCAGTCGCAAGGTTTATTGCAATACCTTGATGATCAAGGAGCAGCAGCCCACCCTTCATGAAGAATTTCAGCGGCTCAACTTGGGAGTGGTTGAGCATGGTTCCCTCGCTGCCTTGGTTATGCAACCAACCTTAGAAGATCAGATCGGGGCTACACAACAAACAGATGTTGGTGTGAACCAAATCAAGCAGAATATCAAGAACGGAACAGCCAAGTGCTTCTCAGAAGACGACAATGGTGTTGTATGGTTCGGAAAGCGCCTTGTTGTTCCGAAGGTCATGGAATTGCGGAATGACATCCTCCACGAAGCCCATGATTCTCCCTTGTCCATTCATCCCGGGGCCACAAAGATGTATCAAGATCTCCGTCAGAGGTTCTGGTGGACCCGAATGAAGCGGGAAATCGCAAAGTTTGTTGCCGAGTGTGACGTATGTCATCGTGTGAGGGCCGAACATCAACGTCCAGCAAGTTTGCTACAACCCTTGCAAGTGCCTGAATGGAAGTGAGATTCTATCGGCATGGACTTCATCACCAGTCTACCCCGTACCTCAAAAGGGAAAGATGCCATATGGGTTATCATTGATCGGTTGACGAAAGTAGCCCATTTTCTGCTAGTACGGGCTAAGATTTGTGTAGGTACTTTGGCGGAACTCTACATATCCTGCATTGTGAGTTTGCATGGTGTGCCCAAGACGATTGTTTCGGATCGTGGTTCACTCTTTACCTCCCGGTTTTGGCATAGTTTGCAAGAAGCTATGGGAACTCGTCTTTCTTTCAGCATTGCGTATCATTCTCAAACTGATGGCCAAACTGAAAGAGTCAATCAAGTATTGGAAGACATTCTCTGTGCTTGTGTTCTCTCCTACGGGAAGAATTGGGAAAAATGTTTGCCGTTCGCTGAGTTCTCCTACAACAACAGCTTTCAAGCTAGTCTTGGCATGGCACCATTTGATGCCTTATATGGGAGAAAGTGTAGAACCCCGTTGAATTGGTCAAAAACCAGTGAAAGACCATTCTTTGGCCCAGACTCGATTAATGAGGCCGAAAGTCAAGTTCGGTTGATTCGAGATCGATTGCGCACGGCCCAATCAAGACAAAAGAGTTATGCGGATCGTCATCATCGTGAGTTGAGCTTCGAGCCTAATGACTTTGTTTATCTCAAAGTCTCTCCGCTGAAGGGTCATCAACGTTTCGGCATCAAAGGCAAACTGGCTCCTCGATATGTTGGACCTTACCGCATCATTGAGAAGAAAGGTGCGGTTGCCTACAAGTTGGAATTGCCCGCTGCACTTGAAGGTGTTCACGATGTCTTCCAAGTGTCCCAATTGAAGAAGTGCCTTCGCATTCCAACCGAGGAAGCTCCATTGGTTCTCCATGTAGCTGACGGTGAATCCAGTAGGTCGGTCTTCCCTTGCCTCGTCGGTCTGCCACATGTACCAGGCATGCAATGTCACGCAAGCCAAACCAGTGTGGCATAATATTGTGTCAGAGACCAACGGCATTCCGAGGGAGAACATCCCCGGCTTGTGAGGCGCCTTAATCTTCTTCGATTTGGTCTTAGCACCTCGCATGCTATTTGTCTTCCTGGAAGATGACTCGACACACTTTTCTTATTTCTTTGGCGCAGTCTCCACGGGTGCCGTCTCCACGGTAGCCGATACAGAGGCCTTCTAAAGCGGCGGTTGAGGTGGAGTCATCGAGGGTACTGTTGGAGAGGCATGGTCGTCGTGTGGAGATCGCGGCACTGCAGGGTCAAGTGTGATGTCCCTCTTAGGCTACTGGACACAAGTGTAAAGCGCATCCCCTAGTGTTATGATCTCTTCGTTCGGGCGCTTCTCCAGCGGGACGGTCATCAAATTATCATGTACCATGTCCACCTGGACCTTGGCGTAGCCGTGCGCCAGCTGGGCACCGTGCAACACTATCCTTTCCTATCATGGATACACCACCACCTGTCTAGCCTCAATAGAAATGGACCCAACCAGCCTCACTTGGAGCCTACAGGGCGTGAGTACTTACAAAACGATACACAATTAGCTAAGACGTCCTATAGGTCTATCTTTGGAGCATTCCATAGATATACATTACCTAGATAACGTCCATAGGTAATTGGATGTTGCTAAGTTCAGAAAGTGCAGGCGTGGACGCGACGCTACTCTGATGTTAAGGGGGACTGGTTCCCAAAATCACGGGGGCAGCTTGCGACTGGTTGATGAGTTGATTCCTTTGTTCCTGCAATGATGTTATCTGTCCTTGAAATTGTGCACTAATCTTCTCTCGGCCTTGGATCTCTTCTGACTCCTATATGCCTCGGAGTCATGTGGGAATCCCTACCTCCAACATATGTAAACCCCAAGGCCTCACGTGCGACCTGGGAGCTCCTTGTTTCCCAGGGCCATGGATAGTATATCCTTCTTCGTGACTACTTCGAAGGAGCCTTGGGAAGATTGGGTACTCAATGTTTGCTGCAAGATACCATCATGTTATTTTAGACCCTACGAAGTTATGAACTTATTAACAACTAGGTAGTTTAACATATCTTACTAGGCGTTTGGACACTTTCTCGTCTATCGGGTTTGCGAAAGAGATGGTGCCCGATGACGTGATTGAGGCCCTCGCTCTTAACCAGTTTCGGGCGCGCTCGTCTGTGATCCTAACAAATGGTGGGGAGTCCTCCAACTAGATTGCCACATCATCCTCACTCATCCATCTCTGGATTATACCCGCGTAACTAGCGGTGCCGAGTCTGTGGGGGTGAATATTTTGTGCCTGTATGGCCTTGTACGCCGCACTTTGCTGCTAAAATTCGTACGTTGTTTTCATCCGCAGAAAGGTGTTTCATGTATCCGATGACACGAAATGATACTTCGTGCAGGGCGTCCGATCCTTGTTCACCTAGTCCGTAACAAGCTTGCTCTTGAAGGTCTTCCAAGTGTGTCCCATCAAGAGGAACGCCTGCCGTCGCATGAGTTCGGAGACTTTTGCTAGGATATCGAACGACGTTGTAATTTCAGTCCACTGTTGTGCTTTCTCTACAGCTGTCAGATCATTTATGTGTGGTGATGGGGACCCCTTCCCTTTCAAGTATACCGCAGGTGGTTTGGAATACTGCCGCTGCTTTCTTGGTAAGTAGAGGGACCCCAGCGGTACTGACGGTCGTGATGGTCATTCAGCCCACATGCATTTTCGATATTCCTCTGGCATGTCACTTAGGTACCACTTTCCTCGGAGATCCAGACGCCTTCGACGACGTCGATGATGGTGGCGAAGACGGTGCGGATGCCATCTCGCTTACTTGCTATCTTGTAAGATTAACAAATCAGTACTGCATCAATAAATGATATTACTACAAGATCAACAAATCAGTACTGCATCAATCAGGATAAAATGCTCAAAACATTGAACTTCACAACAAAATAAATCATCAATTGAGAGTTCACTGTCAATATTTCAATTGAACCAACTACACAATATTTTAATTGAAAGGAATATAAACAATGACTGAACAATAATCATAGTGAACAGACAACAACAACAACATAATGAAACAGAGGGATCTAATGAGCATGAATAACATGATACAATATTAGAGAATCCAAAACAGTGAGCTCGTACCTCTCACAACATTACTAAGCAATATCTCCCAGTGCTAGAGTCAATCAAATCAACACAATTTGAAACTTCTTCTAGCACAATCCAAAGCAGTGAGCTCGTACCTTGATGGGAGGTGTGGATGAAGAGGGAGTCGAGGTCAGGGGCGACGTTGTTGAGGTCGGTGGTCACAGAGGGAGGATGCTGACGCGGGGAGGAGGAGGCACGGGGATGACGGTGGCGTAGGCGAGGAGTACGGCGCAGGGACGATGGTGCGGAGAGAGGAGGCTTGGGGATGATGGCGACGTAGGGGAGCATGACGGCACGGGGACGATAGCACGGAGAGAGGAGGCTCGAGAGGAACATAGGAATTAAGGGCACTGGGGAGGCGGACCGGACAGTGAGCTCTGAAGAGTAAGGACGCAAACCCTAGCGGGCCCTACTTATAAATGCATATCACAGACGGTTCTCGTAAAGAACCATCTGTGATATTATATATCACAGACGGTACTCTTAAAGAATCGTCTGTGATAAGAGAGCATATCACATACGGTTCTATTCCAGGAGTGTCTGCGATAAGCGAGCATATCACAGAAGGTTCTATTCCAGGACCGTTTGCAATAAGCGAGCATATCATAGACAGTTTTATTATGGAACCATCTGTGATGCTCAGCGCGGGTGGGGGGAAATTTTTGGATGCATGCGTGGGAGGCGAAATATTTTGGCGCCTTAGGAACCGTCTGTGCTACATATATCACAGACGGTTTATTCCATTAAACCACCTGTGATAGTTCCTTCTATAGCTAAAAATATTTAGTTTTTGGCTAGCCTTAGGAAATGCTAGCCATACCCTTTGAAAACAAGAAAGCAGATACAATCACAAATGGAATATTTTCTTAATTAGTGAACAATTACAATGGAATAATTCCTTAATTACATGTCGAATTTCATAATTACAATGGAACAATTTTTCAAATAGGTGTTCACCGTGTGGGATCATTCCACTTGCTATTTTGTTTTAAAAAATAGCCCTTTACGATGATCGACACACATATAGCTAGCTTCCTCTCTGGGTTCTTCGTCGAGCCTGATGCTGTCTTCGAAAGGAGGCAACTCATCAAATTGATTGTACTCTTCCTCATCTATGCGGACACCGCTGTTTTAGACTATGCTTTTCCTATCTTGTGCTGTCGTATAAAATGTGTACCCATTTATGTCGTGTCCCTGCCACATCACAATTGTAAATTTTGACCCTTTTGCCAACCATGGCAGCATATCATCACTTGATGATGGCCTCCTAGTGAATCGCACCTTTAACCATTCGTTGAACCGCTGGTTGTGCTCTCTCGTGATCCAAACCTACGACCGACCTAGATTCTGTTGGTGTACCATGTCTTTATGGTCGTCGATGTATGGGGACACTTGGTGTGGGGACACCCGGGTTATTTCTGTAAGACCGAGGCCTACCCGACCTTATAGAGATAACTCTGGGCCCCAAGTAAATGGATTCTAAGTTAACTCCATCTAAATGAGAGATCTTTACTGAAACTAGAGCCCTAGTGATCATGCGTACTGCTCCTTTGCAAGCACTGCATGATTATCGGTTCTCTAAACAATCAAAGACCACGCATAGTGAGTTAAAATGGAATCCATGAACAACGAGCATGAGGTTATGTTTGCTCCCAAGATCAGCGACCAACATGCCCCAAACTCACATATAGCATTGATCATATCCATACAACATTCATACATTCATAGGTCAAAAGACATACAACATAATAGTTCAAGTCTACAACTATTACAAGTGGCCGACCGGCCAAATTGAAATAAGATCATAAAGTAATAGCGGAAGCTAGTAAATAAACCAAAATATCCAGCATGGTATGCCCCATAACCCATCGGCAACCGACTGGGAGTTGAATGATAGCACTATTCGTCAATGTCGCATAAATCGACACTAACGAGCTCAACGGGTTCAAAGTCTTCCTCACCTGAAATTGTAGCAACCGGATTGAGTACAAAGGTACTCGCAAGTCTTACACAAATAAAAATTAGTTATGCTAGAGGTTGTTCCAAAGGATGGCTCATATTGGCTTAGTTTTGCAAAAGAGACGCAACAATTTACAACCTACACATACTAGTTTTTCAAGTACCATTTCGAAATCAGATTTGAAGTAGAAGTAAAGCATGTGAATAAGTAGTAAATTGAATAACAAATAAATCATACAAATAACAAAGTGGCTGTCCACTTTGATACAATAGCAAGCATGAACATCCCATTCATGACGAATACCAAGTTATAACCACAATTTTAATTCCAAGTCTAACAATAGCAACCATGTAACTCAAGTGGTCGTCCGTAACCGTGGACACGGCTATTCGAATAGATTTATATCCTGCAGGGGTGTACTACTTTACCCACACGACTTGATTAGCCCGTAAGCCTCCAGATGCCTCCGAATATAGCATACTTCCTATGGTATGCCGGCTGGGTAAACCAAGACTTAGTATTTTTTAGCAAGTTGATATTATTGAGTTGAATCACCTATGTGTGATGTAATCCCACTTAGGATAGGCTATATCACCTACCAACCAAATGGACACGCAAGTTGTGCCGGGAACACTGACCCAATGAATAAAGTTTAAATAGTGCTCACCCGCACATTATAGAATTGCAATCGGCACCCTACGAAGCATATATGCGACGGAACACATATACGTCCTCACACCACCAGTCATCAACTCAACAACACCAACCCCTTAATTAACCAAGCAGTGCCCATACACTGCGTGTGAAAGCACGAGTTTTACTTGAATCAAAGATGTTACCAAAGTTCGGTCCTTAAGTGCCTAGACAAGTCAACCACTTACCCAAATCTCGTGCACAAAGGCACCATCACTAACCATCACTTGTCCAGACCAAAAGCTCATTTAAAATGATAAAATTTGACTCATAAAACAGATACGAAGATCTGAAACAAAAGTATATAATGATAGTTGTGTTTATCCCATAATTGTCGGGTTATTCCCAACAATCAACTACCGGTTCTAGACTTGCATGGCTAAGCAAACCCGAACAATATATTTCAACCATTCTAACTTAAGCATGCGGTACTAGAATAATTCAAGTATAACCTCAATGAATTAGGAGATAACTAATCTACACATCACAAAAATAGCGACATTATCAAAAATAGCATGCAAGCAATTATCATTGCACTAACTTAACAAAACTGGGATCAAATATGATGCAAAAGAAAGTTCAAATGATGCTTGCCTTTCAGGGAGTTCACTTGCTCACTCTCGGTTACGTATTCGCTTACTTCTGGCAACTCGGAATCTAAAGAAAGACGATATCGAATAAACATCGAGAAAAGCCGAAAAATTCAAATTACTCAAAAATGCATGTTTTTCTACAGTAGCTAGATGATGATTTTATATGAAGTTAGGTGAAAGAATTATTCCATTTGGACTTAGTATGTGAGAGTTATGAAGGTTTGAAAATCAGTTTTCAAGAAATTCCAATTTAATTCAATTGATTCTTCGCTCACTTTGTTGACAATTGTGTTTACTGACTTTGGTCGAACTTCGAAACCATTTGAAGTTCATAAACCAAGACTAAAAGGTTTCAGTCAACACGGGACAAAGAAATGTCAGTGGAGTTGGACTTTGCTTGTCAGGGGAATAAAGAAATGGAAGTGAGGAGTGGGTAGGGGAAGAGAAATGGCAATAACAAAGGATGAGTCAAGCCGATGTTTCATCTACGGTTGGTCGAATTGGAAAATCGAGCGACGATGTGAAAGAATACATGACGACATGATTTTTGAAATACATGCGAAAACATGAAATCAAAATAATTTAATTTAATGCAGTCTTTCAAATAATTTGATTTAAAAGCAACATTTTGATTAAACACTGGAATATATATTTTTTAAACATAGTAAAAAATTTAATATATTGCCAAATTAAATATTAACATCCTGATTCTGAAAATCGGGGTGTTACACTTGGGTCATGTGTTGCAAGACCGTGAAATGGGCTCGAGAGTATGCGTCGAAATCGGGAGTGATTGCTTTCCTTCCGATGGTTCTGATACCCTCCAGCCTTCCCTCATGACAAGATAGAGGCACACCTATCAGTTGCACCTGAGCCATGTAGTCAACGTAGAACTCAATGACCTCTTCGGTTGCATAACCTTTGATGATGCTGCCCTCTGGCCGAGATCGATTCCATACATAGGACTTGAGAATTCCCATGTCCCTCTAGGAACACAGGGCCGCAAATTTTATGTCTTTCATAAGGTGAACAATGAGATGGACCATGATATTAAAAAATGACAGAGGGAAATACATCCCAACATGACATAGAGTCGTCACCACCTCGGCCTGCAGAGCATCTAGTCCTACGGGGTCGATGACCTTCTAAGCAATTGAGTTAAAGAAATTACAAAGCCTCATGATTTGTAACAGCCCCAATTTTAATAAACAGTAATTATATGCATTTTTATATTATATTTGTTATTTCTGGAGCATGTGCATAAATTATGCATTTGAAAATCTTAAAATCAAATTGAAAATCTTAAAATCAAATGTAAACCTCTAATTCAAATTAAAGCCACAAAAGAAATTTTAAATAAATGTTCATAAGATCTCTGGAAAATAATTTATTTAAATACTAGAATAATTATTAGGAATTAATATAATTTTTCCCAAATTTTTGGGATTAAATTCAAACCAGAGAAAATTCAAATACATATCTATAACATACACTAAGTTTGAATTTATATTTTACAAAATATTATATGAACAGTAAGGTTTAATAATTTTTATAAACACTAGACTATCCCAGGAACTCACTTGAATTATTTCAGAATTTTATAAATTTTATTTCTATTTTTAAACCCTTGGTCAAAGTGGGAATCAGAATTAAAATCTTAGTCAAAGCCTTAGACCTAAACTCGTGGGCACTGTGCGTTGGGCTCAAACCCGACTCGGCTAATCGACTCGGTGGAGTCCATTAATGTACCGAGCCGCACCCAACTCTTGTGGATCGTTGGATTGGAAATCAGCGGCCCAAATCGCACGGTCGATCGGATGGTCCGAACGGCCCACCTCATCTCGACCGTCCATTCCCGATCGGATGGTCCGCACTT
This sequence comes from Phyllostachys edulis, assembly GCA_036346405.1. Classification (NCBI taxonomy): domain Eukaryota; kingdom Viridiplantae; phylum Streptophyta; class Magnoliopsida; order Poales; family Poaceae; genus Phyllostachys; species Phyllostachys edulis. The sequence goes on along the minus strand of CM070554.1, from coordinate 40,464,559 downwards.
AACCGTCTCGAGCCAGTCACTGTTTAACTCGGCTCCAACCGACCGCGCCATTCTTTTATTTCGCTGACTCGCGGGCCCCACTCCATCCGCTGGTTGTCTCCTTCCTCAGCGCGACACCGACGCCACGCCATCCCTCCGCCGCTGCAGCCTGGGACACGCGGCCAATTCCTTGTCGACGCGATCTTGTAGCTGTGCCACGCCACCCCCACCTCGAAGTTTCTTGACCTCCATTTATAGGAGCACCCCGCCTCATCTTCTTTGGTTTCTTGCCCTTCTTCTCTGTCGCCGCCGCGCCGCTTGTAGTCGTTCCAGCCACTTCGACCACCTCCGACCACTCGCAACTGCGTCACCCGATACTCCACCACCCCACCATTACGAATCAAGGATCAATTTGAAGAAGCATTCATTGTGGAGCAGCGCGCGTCCATCTTCTTCATATCTGGCCGCCACCGCCTCTTCCGCCGCCGCTCTGTCTCCGAGGCTTCCCTCTCCAATTCCTTTCTCCCAGAGCCCCCTCTAGCTCTTCTTTACCACCTCCGATCACTCACTCCCACTCTCATCCTCTCCAGGAGCCCCACGACGAGGACCTCCGCCGCACCGCCCATGGTCGCCGTCGTCGGACCTCCTCGGTGCCTCCTCACCTTCGCTGACCGCACCGGTGAGTTCGCCATACCCTACTGGTGCTCATGCGTGCTTTGATTTCCACTCTAATCCTCTCTGTGTCGTCACCTCTTTTCACCTCCACTGCCGACCGCCGCTCGCCGTTGCCGCGCCACTACCATACCAGCCACGTCATGTAGCAACCTCCCTTAGCTTCACTGACCCCCAGGGAACCCGTTTTAGTCACTTCCTTCACCTCGCCACCTCTCCTTCACCGGTGGCAATCCACCCCTGAGCTCCCCAGTGCATAGCCCCTCTGTCCTGTTTTGAATTGGTGGTACTGTAGCTAAACCGAAAAGGGAAGAACTGGAAAGAATTGACCTCATAGATCTTAAGTATAGTTAGCAAATGAATGGTTAAGCTAATAAGAAACTTAGTTGTCAAATCATAGAAGTTTTTGTATGAATTGATAAACACCACCCCAGCTCAGTCTTGTGCTTCCTGTTCTGCTCTGTGTAATTCTTTCTCTCTCACACACTGACATGTGGGTCCAACTTGTAGGATATCCAATATGGTTGCTAATTAACCTGTTAACTGACCAATTGTTCACTCAAAAATAAGTAGCCAATGAATGTTTGAATTAGTGAAAAAGCTAGTTGCCAGATCTGTAACAGTGCTTTGATGAAAATGAATGAGCAGATGAAGTGTTCAGTAAAGCTATTTTGTCAAACCAACCAAGATCAATTACTCTGGTAAAGGTTGTTAGATCACCTAATTACTCTAGTAAAAGTTGAAGGATTGAATTAATATGAAATAAGTGATAGCTGTCCAATTCAGAAATTTGCCCTGTTGTAGAATGAATGAACTGACAAAAGATATTCTCTGTTAGGTGACTGATCCTTTTGTGTTTAATTATTTAACCACTAAAAAAAATTGGATTAGCAAGCAGATAATTGAATTGACTACTGGAAGTGTGAGTTGATAAAAGTCTAAATTAGTATTTTAGCATTTGAACAGTGATCTGAAGACAATTAGCAAATAGTGTTTAATTTAGTGAAATAGTCAATTATAAGAACTATAACAGCACTTTAGTTGAAATAAATGAACAGAGAATGAATGGTAATGAGATAAAAAGGTTATTTTGTCATTAAGCTAATAGCAAGGCCCACCCTTTCTTCTTCTAGCTAATTTTGTGAATAACAATGAAGTTAATAAATTGGAAGTTTGAATTTGAAAGAAGATTAGCTAATAGAACTGTAATCCTGAAAAACTGCTATTATATATGCATAACTAGTAATCAAGATGTTAGTTTTGTCAATAGGATTATAACATAGTCAATCCTATAATTAGAAATATTTTCTATTCATTTAGTCATTTGAGCACTTAAGCTATTTAACAACGAGAAATAGTCAAATCTGCAAATAAAATATGAAAACCCATTATAATGTTAAAGTTTCGAATAATAAAAGAAGGCAATTAATCTACCCTTGTTGTGAAAAATAAATTGTAATTGAAAATTTAATGCTTTATATTGTGTTTAACTCTAAAGGTCACCCCACTAAATTAATTGATATAGAAAGAATCAATTTTGTTAATAAGCAATTGATAATGTTAATCTAATAGCTAGAGGTATTAATAATTTCAATTGGTCCTTTTGGTCATCACCTAGCAAGCAACCTTCTAGTTCGAACTATAGTGAAATTAAGAAGCTAAATGAATTAGTGACTAGTAAATTTTTTAATGTGTTTAAATTAGCCAACTAATTGGAGCTTAACTGAAATCAATGTGGTTGTCTGACCTTTGACCAAATAATAGTAGACATAATGCATTTATGAAATTTTGATCCTAGTAACCTTTAAATCCATTTAAGCTTTAGACTTTAAATTAACAAAAGCTAATCATCCAAAGAATAAGCACTAATTTGATTAACCAAAACAAAACTAGCTAAACTAAAACCCATGAAGCTGTTGTCTTTCCATTTCTGTGTGAATAGTATCTTAGTAATTGATAAGATAATAAAATAATCTATTCTTTTGAAAACTTACTAAGATTTTAGAAGATTAATTGATAAGAAATATATATAAGAGGATTGATTTTGACTGTATGATCATCGTAGATGTATACATAGAATGCCTAGAGAGTGTTTGTGAGTATTAGGTGTCCTGTTAAGGAAAACAATATCACCTAAACTCCAGATATTATCAGTTATTAAGTTTATTCCAGAAATTGAATTAACTTTAACAAGTCCATAAGAAATTGAACTCTAAATTAAATTAAAACCCATACCTAAATACATTTAGAATCATAACCTCATTAATATGTAATTATCATGCCTTTTTGAGCATTGTGGATTTCTCGATTTTATTGGTGTTTATTCACTATTGTATTTTTCTCTCTAGATTATGAATTACGCGGAGTAAACCTTTACGCCTACAAGAGTGAACAAGTGGACTTCTACCGAGGCAAGCTTTCTCTCTGCATCATGTTGATCCCAAATTTGTGAACTGTAGATTTACAAAATACAGTGATACTGTTGCATGCAATTTTCTAAAAATTATTTGTGATCTGTCTCTAGTTAGTTACAACCCAATCTTTGTGGCTTACCTTGAATTTAATCATACACTCAGCTTAAGGTAGTGTTTGTATTAAAATATTTAGGTTAGAACTTTGCTTAGCCATGCAGTCTTTAGAACGGTAGTGTTTGGCAAGCTTATCTTGTCAAACATGGGAATCACAAATGAATTTCCAGTATTTGTTTCTTTGTTAGTCTCTTTAAATCAGAAATGAGTTTAAACCCTTCTTGCTAATCTGATTTCAAATCTGGACAAGTGGATGCTAGTGGTGGTGCCGTAGTGCACGAGAATTGGGAAATGTGGTTGTCTTGTTTGGGTTGATTAAGGACTGAACATCGACTGGATGATTCAAGCCCCAACGTACTTCCACACGCGGTGTATGGGCACTGTTTGGTTAAATAAAGGGTTAATGCTATTGAGTTGGAAACAGGAGAGTAAGGACATGTGTATTGATCTCATATGGCATAGATGCTTAAGTCTTCGGGCCGTGTCTTATGCCATGTGAATTTTATATCAATATCAGATGTTCTTAGAAGGGTGAGGGCGTATATGTGTTCTATCGCATGTACGTACCTTCAGGGCCCCGACTGCGGTCTAATATGTGTAGTGAGCACAGTTCGTATTTCTTTGACTGGGTCGGCATTCCCGACACAACATGTGGACCCCGGTTGAGCAGATGCTATCAGTCGTTGTTTAAGCGGGATCAGTCTCACATGGGTTGTCCAACTCAATAGTGTCAACTTGTTGAAAAATACCAAATCTTAGTTTACCCGGCCGGCATACCAAAGGTAGTGTGCTATTATTCTAGATGGCTTACGGGCTAACTAAGTCGTGTGGGTAAAGATGTACACCCCTGCAGGGTTTAAAACTATTCGAATAGCCGTGTCCACGGTTACGGACAATGCTTGAATTTGATTAGCGCTTTGTATAGATTTGACATTCCCATTTTATTTGGTGGATGGGATTTCGGTTCAATGGTTAAGTATGTACTGGTGTGTTGGTGGTGTAACACCACTTCTTTATTGGTTATTGTTTATGATTATTCTTCATTTAATTACTGTTTTAGTCCAAATTGATTTACTAAATTGCTTTGTTAAAATTTAGCAATTGTAGGTTAAGATGTATTGCTTTATGCAAATTTAACCACTATAGCCTTCCTGTTGTTAACCTTATGCATGTATCAATTCTAATCCTTTGTGTAGGCTCTATCAAACACTTTATTTTAATAGTTTGTGTAAGTCTTGCTGAGTACCTTCTGTACTCAGTGGAAATTGTCCACTTGTTGCAAGTGAAGACATTCTAATTAATATTTCGAGTTGAGACGATTGCGTTGGTTCTTCGGCTTTAATCCCAGTCAAGTTGCCCTTGGGTTGTGGCGCTCCACTGGAATGTTTATATCATTATTTCATTTTCTGTTTCTTGTTTGCAAAATGTTTCCGCTGTAAAATTTTACCGATGTGTATATTTTACTCGTGTATGCATAATCTACTCGTGTATGCTTGTGATATAATGTTGTAAGGATATGTGTATGTTAGCAGCTGATTCTGGGAGCTAACATGAGACACATATCCGGGAACCTGAGTGTTGGATTTGTGACTTGTTAAGAATTATGCTTCTAGTATAATTTTTAGTTAAGGACCGGTTGTTCTTGATTAAGACTTATGCTTTAAGTATGATTCTTAATTCGGCATAAATTCCAATATTCCGGGTCCTTACATGATTGCCACTAGGACGTTGTTTGGCAAAATAATTCTAATTGCAACACGAAGCATTTGTGTCATTAGCACATGACAATCATGAGACTTCATACCAATTAATTTCAAATCTTCCATAGAAACAAGTTTCTTCATGCTGGCGAAGTAACCGGATGGAACTTTCATACCATGTAAGCTCTAGCACAGTTCCTTTCTCCTGGTCTTGGATAGAGTGTAGTTAGTCGGGGAAAGGTACGTTTGTCCTATATCGGACTCTTTCGGTGCTAACTCAGTCCTTATATTCATATCAACCAAGTCACGCCGTGCATTGATATCATCCTTTTTTTGTCACGAATGTTCAGTAAGAGACCAATCAAGCTATCACATACATTCTTCTCCACGTGCATAACATCGATGCAATGGCGAACTTCTAAGTGCTCCCAATAAGGTAAGTCCCAAAAAATTGATCGCTTCTTCTAGATGTTCTTCCGACGGGTCTTCAATTTAGGTCCCTTTCCAAGCACAACATCGATATCCTTAACCATATCATAGACCTCTTTCCCTCTAAAAGGCCTTGGAGATGAACCATTCTCCTTATTTCTGTCGAATTGTTTCTTCATCTTACGGTATGAGTGATACCTTGGAAGGAACCTACGGTGACGCATGTACACAGTTTTGCTTGAGTTGTTCAGCCACACACACTCGGTATCATGTAAGCAGTGCAGACATGCTTTGACTCCTTTTGTACTGAACCCCGACAGGTTACCAAGGGCAGAAAAATAATTGATGGTGTAGAACAACATGACGTGTAAAGTGAAGTTCACTTGTTTGTACGCATCCCATAATTGTACCCCTTCGTTCCACGGTGTCACAAGACCTTCCAGCAATGGTTCTAGGTACACATCAATATCGTTCTCAGGTTTCTTCGGTCCTTGGATAAGTAGTGACATCAAAATATACTTCTACTTGATACACAACCAAGAGGAAGGTTGTATATACATAGATTCACGGGCTAGGTGCTATGTCTGCTGCTCATATTACCAAAAGGATTCATTCCATCTGCACTCAACCCAAACCTTATATTTCTCGGTTTCGCACTGAAGTCTTTGAAGCTCCTATCAATGTTTCACCACTAGGTAGAATCAGCAGGGTGTCTTATCTTTCCATCTTTCTTACGCTCCTTCGAGTGCCAACACAGCAATCTTGCCTCCTTTCGGTTCTCAAATAAATGCTTCAAACGGGGAATTATAGGCATATACCACAACACCTTAGCAGGAGGTCCTTGCTTCACCTCGATGCCCTCATCGTCATCGGAGTGATTCTTACACTTGTATCGGGATGCTTTGCACACCGGACATACATGCATGTCTGCATACTCTTTACGGTAGAGGATACAATCATTCAGGCATGCATGTATTCTTTCTACTTCTATTCCAATGGACAAAGAGCCATGGCTTGGTAGGTGGTTCTAGGCCACACGTTTCTCTCTAGAAGGATGGATTCTGGGCTGGAGCAGACAATGGAAGTTGTGCTGGAGCAGAGGCTAAACATGCTGGAGTTGAAGATGAAGCATATTCTGGACCATATCAAGTGGCTGGAGAAGATTATGTGTGTGTGTATCATTGTTGTAATTTATGACATATTTGTGAAGTAGCTAGTTTCCTATAGTAGCATGCAAATGGACTTTATTCATATCATAGACGGTTCCAACCACAAACTATCTGTGATGTGTAATAAGTACACATCACAGATAGTTATTTTTAATAACCATCTGTGACAAGTACATATCATAGATGGTTATTTTTAATAATCGTCTGTGATAATTATTATATCACAGACAGTTTGTTCCACTAAACTACCTGTGATAGTTCCTTCCATATCTAAATAATATTCTGTTTTTCAGCTACTAGCATCAAGATTATCACTAAAAAACCGCTAATTTTACAAGTAGTTCAACACCTGTGCAAAGAACATGGTATACTCATGCCTAATCCTACAATCGTTGTTGCAGAAGACGACATAGTGGGCTCATCCTTCCATCACGCCGTAGCCGGTGCTCGTGCACCATTGGCCGTCCTCCGACAGTCCCCACACATGGCCCAGCAGCACGACCATCTTCCACATCGCCGCCTAAACCACGTCCACAGCGAGCCTTCGGCACCACTTGCACTCCCAGTTGGTCCTCTTGTCCATCTCGCACCTGCTGGCCGGCTAGCCCTCGACCTGGCTCATGTATTGCTTCCAAACATCGTGTGCCTCGCTGGCCTTGTAGAGGAGGAGGTCGAGCACGTAGGCCGTGGCCTTGTGGCCGGCGACGGCCCCCCGTTCGAGGAACACGAGGCCACGCTGCATGTCCTAGTGCGCGAAGACAAGCATGAGGCTGATAATGAAGCAGGCCTCCAGGTTGCCAACGCCGGCCAGGTGATTGACGACGGCGAGGTAGTGGTCATTGTCCAGCCACTTCATTGCCTCCTCCCACTCTAGCGCCACACACACCTCCCCACGGCGCGCTCCTTGGACACCTTGTACATTGCCTTTCAACTCGAATATACGTACATAATTCAAGACGTTAGAATTACGCCATAAGAGAAAATTAAAATTAAGGCCAAATTAAGGGTGTTGTTGCTAGTCGTATTAGTGACATGCTTCTCTAGTAAAATTAAAAGGCTAACATGTATGCATGCATGGATTAGTTGCCACAACAAATAGTAGTACGTAGTTTTGTAGGTATATAAATAGGTATGTGGCTCATAGGCTGCAGAGGTCAGCCATGGGCTAAGGAGAGCTCGTGGCCACAAGGCCGACGATGTTGACGATGACATCGTGAGGAAGAGCGACGGCGATTGCCAACCTCCTCACCTTGGTCCTCGCCGTCATGCTCCGTGTGCTCACCATAGCACGTGACGTACGATCTATGAGTATTCAATACCATAGTGATCGAGTTTTTTTTAACTCTACTGGTTGTTGATGGAGGGTGCGAAAGACATGATCATTCTTTTAAAATGTATCACAAACCGAGACGAAGAGACGCATCGTAACGTTGGCGCGCGAGATGAAGAGACACATCGTGCGGGAACCGAAGTGGCTTGAACATTTCAAAGACTGTTCCAACCACAAACCGTTTGTGATACATATCACAGACGGTTATATTTAAAAAAACCGTCTGTGAAGTATGCATTATCACAGACGGTTCTTGGTACTAACCGTTTGTGATAATTATATAGCACAGACGGTTTCCACTAAACCGCCTATGATAGTAAAGATGCTCAACATAGACAAAAACTTAACTTCAAACTAGATTTTTTATATTTACATATGGCCAAACAGCGTGGCCAATCGTTTCTTACAAAAGATTTTAAAAAAAGTAGAAATAATAAAAGATCAAGTTTTTCTGGTGGCCCAAGTAGCCTGCTATCTTCATTATCAAAGCTTTGTTGGTGACATCGTCAGAATTGGAGGGTTCAACATCAGTGTAGGTAGCTTGAAACACTTCTAACCGTTGACGCGATTGTTCCATAGTCACCGAAAGAAGTTCCTCCTGAGGAGCCAAGTAGAAAAGCGCCCATAGGCCCACTTCTCTTGCATGAGGGGTCTCAGCTTGGTTGACTTGGTCGCTCGCCACCTCGATGTCGCATTCCAAGCAATGGTAATCCTCCTGCAGATATGCAATGTTGTTCTCGAGGACTACACCGATGGCGAGGTTAGCTCGTTGGAAGCTGTAGACTACCCAGAAGACACGGCAGAGGAGGTCATCTAGACGGCACAACGTTGCCTTCACATGACCTGGCATAACCTCCGTCGGAGGAGGGAGGACACTGTTATGTCCTTTCGCAGCTTCCGCCAGCGTACGACCGGCGAGGTGCTAGTACAGGATGATTAGGTAGGCCATCAATGTCGGTGCTAGGGGAGAAGAGTGGGGAGCCATTTTGTTTGTGCTTGAGAGTAAAGCGATGTGTGAGGAGTACGGTGGCAGATGATCTCATTTGTGCTTGAGAGTAGGGCGATGTGTGAGGAGTATGGTGGCGAATGATCATTCTTATAAAACAAGGAGTAACATCAGTGTGGGAGACGAAGACACGCATTGCGCGTGAGCTGAAGCGGCATTGAACATATCACAGACACTTCTAACCATAAACCGTCTGTGATACAAAATTATCACAGACGGTTATATTTAAAACCCGTATGTGATATTTATTAATATCACAGACGGTTATTGTTAAGAACCATCTGTGATATTACATCTTCACATATGGTTTTTACCGCAGCTAGTAACACAGACTTGCGCTAAACCAAAACCGTCCGTGATTGTATTTAATACTGATGGTTTTGGGGAACCGTCTGTGATGAGGAGCCCAGTATAGACCCTTTTGTAGTAGTGGTTGGTCGCGGCGTCATGGGGTGAGCGGCTCGGCAGGCGATGTGTCGACGACTGAGGCGGCACGAACATTCTCTGTCGCATGTGGGTGAGCAGCTTGGTGAGCGGTGTGTTGGCGGCTTTGGCGGCATGACGTCCCTCGGTGTTGTTGGCCAGGTCTAGTCATGGTCGCGTGTGGTGTGCTCATGGCTGGACAGGCCTTGTCGCAGCCACGCGAGGGTGAGAAGCCCGATGTTAGCAGTGGCGAGTCGTGGGCAGTGATGTAGCACTACTACAAAACATGCAAAAGTAGATGCCTCATCACAGACGGTTAAAATGGAACCGTCTGTGCTGGGCTATCGGCACAAGGCATTTGCCGTGCCAACCTATCACAGACGGTTTAGCTTACAAACCGTCTGTGAAAGTCATTATCACAGACGATTTGTGAATAGAACCATCTGTGATAATTCATAGACGGTTTCTAATGAGAAATGCTCAGATAATCCAGCTAATCACAGACGGTTTCTAATGAGAACCGTCTGTGATTAGCTGGATTATCACAGACGGTTCTCGTTAAAAACTGTCTGTGATAATTACACAGACGGTTCTTAATGAGAACCGTATGTGATAATCGGTTATCACAGATAGTTCTAATTAAAAACCGTTTGTGATATCTTAGCATTATATAAATTGCGCCCGACACATCCTCTGCCGCACTGCCGCTCTGGAGGCCCGACACAACCGCGCCTTGCTGCCGCCTCTCTTGCCTTCTTTGCTCTGGAGGCCCGACACAACCGCGCCAGATTGCCAAGATCCCATTGCCTCTGCCCGCGCCTCCTGTCATAACCACGCCCATTGGCTCCACTTAGATCAGCTCCTCCTCCCCCATGCGCTACTTCGCTGCCCTAGCTCCTCCAACCTACACTACTACAAATGTGCTTATCTATGACGATTACCTTGTGACGTTTAGGAATTTCGTCATGAAACTTGAACTTTCAATGACGCAATTTGTATCTTCGTCATAGGTGATGTGTGGCGGAGCCTGTGCACTAAAAATAATGATGAAAAGCAAAGAAGGCCACAAAACAACAAAACAAATTAAATCACACAGATATAATGCACCCTTCTGCACACACCCACGTCCCACATGCACCACGTGGGTCCCACCTACACATGGCTCGATGGGTCCCACATTCGGTCCCACCAACCCCGTGGTCCCTCCACCACGTGGCGTAGTGTGGCCCACACCGGCACCGGTCCCACGACACATGGCAACTCCAGCTCCCCCGTAAGTGCATTACTCTTTCTATGCTACACACCGGCACCGGTCCCACGACACATGGTGCAGGGGTGCACGAGAGTGTGGTTTGTGGTAGAACCCCCAGTCACTTGCCTGTGGTATTGGTTCTACTTTTGTTGATATTTCCGCTGCAGGGCCATATAATATAAAATTTAAATTGGACATTTTGAAAAAAATCCGGAAAGTGATTTCAATTGTACAAACTCCCTAATTAAAAATCTAAAATTGCCCTCGCCCTAATTATTCAAGGGTGCCAAAAAAAATTTCGAGGCGCCATTTTCCCGAGCCTTGATCTACATTCGGCGGAAAAAATTCCAACCCATTTATCCACCTCCCCCTCTCTCGTCGCCCCTCCACCTCTCTCGCTGGCCCCATCCACCTCTCTCTCGCCCCCACCGAACCCTAGCCGCCGCCGCCGGGGCACCACCGCCGGCGCAGGAGCTGCTTCCTCGCTGACGACATTCGCCGCCACCCCCCCTCTCTCGTCGCCCCGTACCCCTCTCTCTCGCCCCCATGAAACCCTAGCTGCCGCGCCGGATTCGGGTCTACGCCGACGTCTGCCGCTGCATCGAGTCTACTTCCCCACCGCCGACCGTCGTCGCACGGATCTGGTTCCCCTTCGACGTCGTTCACCGCACCGGGCCTGCTTCCCCTTCCACGACCACCGACTACGACCACCGGTTCTACTTCCCCATCTACGACCACCGCCGCCGACGAGTACCGCAGCGTAGCCACAACCGCGATGGTGGCAACAAGGGGACAAGGTAGGAAACGATCTGGACAACCGCCATCACAAGGTAAGCAAAACTCTTCTCTATTTTCTCTGTGCATGTAGTATGTTGTTTGTTCAAGTAGTAGTTGTCTGTGCAACTGTTCTGTTGTTGCATTTTCATGTGTATTAGTCTGTTGTACCATTTTGTTGCTCTGAAATAGTCCCTGAACATATCTTAGCAAGCATAAAGCGAGTCTTTGTGGAAGTAGTCATACCTAGCTTGCAAGTAGTAGTAGCTCTTACCTCTTACCTAGCTTGCAAGTAGTAGTAGCTCTTAGCTCTTAGTTCACTCCTATTTTTTCTAATAGTTACAATTTGGTCATTCTGTAAGAACCTCCATAAGCCGAATCTGAAAGAAGCGGGGTAAACAAGTGGCGGAGAATTTAAGGAGGTTGCAAAAACTTGGCATCAATGGTCTAGCTTCCTCTTTTAATAAATGGTTTACAAAACCTGCAACAACGAAGGGAAAAAATCAGCAAACAAGAAATCAAATTCAAGATTCGACTCATCGAGTATCTCCTTGAAGATGATGTTCAAGGAGATAGTGATGATGATGACATCAATCGATGAGCACCACAACCCTCGCAATCGAGGTGCTTCTTCTATCTTGTGTGGGGAGGAGGATATTTGCATTGCATTTTTATGTTGTTTCCTGCATATCTTTTCTTTAATATATGCACTTGCTTATAGATGCAGCTCACTAACAAGTAGTTTTTTTATCAGTTTCCTCAACGAACATATGTGAAAACCCTCTCTACTAAGGGGAAGAAGAACAATCCCAACATGGCGCCAGGAGTCAGGCAACCAAAGAGAGTGAGGGCAAGACAACGAAAGCGAGGAGATAACTCTGGGGTCTCAACAAGAGCATACAAAGGCAACTAACTTCACAGAGACATGTGCAAGATGAAGAGTTGCCTCAAGATGGTGATGCTGGTGTTGAAGACAATGATGCTAGTGTTGAAGACAATGTAGCTGGTGGTGAAGACAATGTAGCTGCTGGTGAAGACAATGTAGCTGCTGGTGAAGACCAGACTGGGGATCAAACCCAATCCACTGAAGGCAAGTTATAGTTTCTTTGACATTCAAATATGACATCACTTTTGCTGTTTTGCATGAAACTTAACCATCTAAATAAAAATTATATTCAGAGCTCCTTTGGCGACCCCCAAGGAGACCCAGGCCACCAACCAAGGGAATACTGCTGGAAAGGATGACAAGATCTATGGGAAGGAGAATGCCCATAGCTGTTGCTGAAGGCAAAAAAAGGCCACAAGAACCTGTTCAAGCTGCCAAGTTCGCATCGAGGTTGGTGTCATCATTCGAGATAAGGTTCTGTCCTAACTCATTGGAAAGAGTACAAGAAAGACGAACAATATTACAAAGACTTTGTGGGAAAGCTATATGTAAGTGCATTACTCTTTCTATGCTACACTATGATATCACATGACCTGAATTGACTCACTAACGATGCAAATTTCATATCACTAGGGGCGATTGGCCATTAACACAAAACACAAGCCAACAGAGGAAGCATGCACCGATGTATTGCGGTCGGGTGCGATAAATGCGTTATCGGTGAAGCGAAATACTTCAATGGTGTACCGCAAATGAGATTAGGACTACTTCTCTGTTGCTAGTATGGTGATGAACAATGGAGGGCACTTGTTGCAAAGTGGTGCGATCCAAATAACATGGTATGGGTATCTTATCATAGATTCTTCTTTCATATTCAGTTTGCAGAGGCTCTTCTCATTGTAAACATATGATCTTATCTAACAAGTTCCTTCTCTTGTAGCAATCATGTGAAAAGAACAAGCAGAATCGCAGTAATGTCAAGTATCATCAAGCTACGGGTTCTCGCAGCTATGTCGCACACTTACATGCATATGTAAGTAAAGATTACCTTGTACTATTACCTATTTATTTCATCCAAAACATTCTTTTGTATTTGTCTGACAGAACTTTGCTGTAAATGATTACCTACCTAACAGAAGGAGAAGAGGAACAATGCAGAACCCAGCACACAACAAATTGAAGAACTTGATGCGGTGGAGGCCTTCAAGACCTGCCATACCAGCTCCAAACATGGTCTGAGTGAACTGGCAAGAGAAGCAGTTGTAAGTCCCTACATCTGTTTCCTTGTGCCTTTAAGATGCTTGTGCTGTTTCCAACAACAATGTTGTGTGTTCAAAATATCCCAGACAGCACATAGTGGACTTGGCTCATTTTTTAGATAATGTCATTCTGCCTCGGCTTTTAGATAATGTCATTCAGCTCATTTGGTCTAAATTTCTGATTATACCTGATGCGACTTGGCTAAAGTCTGTTTGCTAACCGTAGCTAACATAGTGGACTTAGTGATGCTAAAAGTTGTGCTCATTTTGTTTGTGCAAATTATGAAATTGAGTTATATATGGATTTCAAAGATCTCAATATTATGAACTTCTTAGACTAACAAAATGGGTTGAAGAGTTATCAAACGAACGCAAAGGTGAGGCCGATACACTACTACTCGATTAAGATTTATTCATTATCAACCTAAGAAGTGCTCGAACTTGGTGACAAACATATCTGTTTCACCGGTAAACAAACCGAATGGCTACTTAAAAGTTATAACTGTTTATGAACACAAAGTATTTAAAAATGAAAGAAATGCAAGTGAATATAGATATATTTTCAAGAAATATAAAGGGTAGCATGTAATAACATGTTATGGTTCCAAGACTGGCAATCGATTATAACACAATGCCACCGAACAGAAAACATGAAATCATGGGTGCCACTGAATTCGGTGGACCCAGTCCCAAATAATGCCAATAGGTCATCACTGACCCTGATTTTCTCTTATGTTTTTTTGTGTGTGTGGTTTACATCGATAGTTGGGATCTTGGTTTTGCAATAATCTACTGGATTTAATTTAAAATGGATCATTGCCAGTCATTTGTAAGAGAAAAAATTAAGAAAGAAGTTCGCTAAAACACGCTTGTCCTCTTGAAATTGGCTCATCACATGTATGTTCTAGACTGCAAGTTACCTACTTGTGCATGGCACCATTATGCATAACTGCAGCATGCATTTATATAACTAACGGACTTGATGGTGCTTCCAACTAATGATTGTTCCTGGGACATTTTCAGTCTGATATGGAAGCTTTGAGGCGTAACTCGTCTGCTGAAGGTGAGACACCGCTTACCGAAGGCAGTGTGGTCTCCAAGGTGCTCTCCCGAGCAAAGAACAACAACACTTTCTTGAAGAATGTTGAATCAAAACGGCCGCCCCTCAAAATCATCTTCATCGAATGAAAGCGAAGCCAGGAAGAACTAGCGGTGAAAAACAAGCTTCGCCGCTCTACAAGGAGAACTCGAGGACCTCAAGAAGAAAAGCGAAGAAGTCGATTTAAAAGTCGGCGAGGACCCAAAAGGAGTTGGAGGAGTACAAGAAGCTAACAGAGAAAAATAACCAGGCAATGGAGGAGAACAATGCGCTCCTTCGCCGTATCTTGGCCTTGAACAATGGTAACTCTTCTTAGGCATGTGAGCTGGTGGTGGTTGCTGGTCCTTGCTGGTGGTTGTTTTGTGGTCAATAACTTAAGTTTATTCTGTGCTGTGAATTTGTTATGTGAACTGAGTTGGTTCAAGTCTGTGAACCGAGATAGTGAACCGAAGTTGTTTACGTGAACTAGTTGGAATGTGATGATGACCGAGTTGAGTATTGTTCATTGAGTTGTATGGTCACCGAATATTGGATCTATTTAGTTATGGAATTGTGGGTCATTTGAATATTTGAAAATTGTGATGTCGTGATGAAATAACCATATGGGCCTCGATGAAATTGATGGGCTTTACGTGGACGAATTTGCAAGTGCTTTACGTGACGAATTTGCAAGTGACGAACTTAAGCCACGTGGTCCAATAAAAGGAGGCTCGTGGGCGAACCAAATCGCGCCACGCGGTGTAATAAAATCGCGCCACGTGGTCCAAACGTCACGCCACCGCCACGATAATGACCACGTTAGCTACCACGTGGACCCGCCCACGTCGGCCGCCACGTCCGTCGCCACGTCACCGCCACGCCATCCGCCACGTGGACAAGCCACGTCGGCGCCACGTGGACCAAGAACGGCACCGCCACGTCACCGCCACGCCTCTACAAGTGCCATTGCTTATGACAAAAACAGCCCTATCCATGACAAAAACTGATCGTCATAAAACAGAGTGTGTTTTATGACGGGGACCCTTTCGTCATTGAACAAAAGCAGTTCTATGACGAAAAATATAATTTCGTCACGGTACGACACATGTGACGCGCGTTCCATGACGAAATGAATTTCGTCACAAATTCGTCACAAATTATAATCCATGACGAATGTGGCATCTTCAGTGACGACACTAGGCCGTCATTACTGTTCACATCCCTAGTAGTGCTACGGCTCCTCCCCCGTTGCGCCAGCTTAGATAGGAGAAGGTTGGACCCCCTGCCCCTAGCGCCTCCTTCACCCCACTGCCTCCTCCCCCATTGTGCCATCTGCACCGTGCTGTGCCTCCACCCCCATTGCGCCACCTTAAAGAGGAGAAGGAGTGGAGAGGAATCGTATTTTCTTCGTGAGCTCCGAGGGTAACAATCTATAACCCTTTATGTTTGCTATAAATTAATCGCTAATCAATTTAAGTATGTTTGGTAAATAGGAAGAGTACGTACTTGTAGTTTATTAATCTAATTTGACACTAATTTGTTACATACGTAGCGTAGATGGACCGAAACTGGATGTACGGTGTGAACCGTGTGAGTCAAGAGTACATTAATGGCGTGGTTGCTTTTAGAAGAGCCGCCGAGCAGGATATGTTGAAGAAGGGGATAAATTTTATGTACTGTCCATGCATTGATTGCGGTAATCTGAAAATGTTTAACAACTCAGCGCAGATCGAAGCGTACTTGATTTGAAGGGGTTTCAAAAAAGGGTATACATGTTGGACCAGTCACGGTGAAGAGCATATTATACTGGAAGTTAATAATCACGACATCGCCGAGGAAGTCATCGATATACTGGATGTGAACTGTGCTTTTGATGAGGATAGGTCGCACGATGACAATCTAGATCAGATGCTACGCGATGCAGAAGAGAACTATAGTGAGAGAGAGTTTTGTAAATTTGAGGGCTTAAGGGAGGACTCGGTGAGACCTTTGTTCCCTAGCTGCAAGCCGGAATACACAAGGTTGTCAACCGTGATTGAACTGCTTAAATTGAAGGCAAGCAATGGTTGGTCCGATAAGAGTTTCACGGCGTTGTTAGGTCTCCTAGCGGACATCCTTCTGGAGGGAAACGTGGTGCCCAGCACCACCTACCAAGGAAAGAAGGTTCTTCGTCCATTGGGAATGGAAGTAGAAAGAATACATGCATGTCCGAACGATTGTATCCTCTACCGTAAAGAGTATGCATGCATGCATGTATGTCCCATGTGCAAAGCATCCTGATACAAGCGTCAGAATACTGCTAAGGTGAAGCAAGGACCTCCTGCTAAGATGTTGTGGTATCTGCCTGTGATCCCACGTTTGAAGCGTTTATTTGCGAACCCAAAGGAGGCAAGATTGGTGCGTTGGCACTCGAGGGAGCGTAAGAAAGATGGAAAGCTAAGACACCCTGCTGATTCTGCTCAGTGGAGAAACTTTGATCGGAGCTTCGAAGAGTTTGGTGTAGAACCGAGGAACATAAGGTTAGGATTGAGTACAGATGGAATGAATCCTTTCGGTAACATGAGCAGCCAACATAGCACCTGGCCCTTGAATCTATGCATGTACAACCTTCCTCCTTGGCTGTGTATGAAGCGGAAGTACATTTTGATGTCACTACTTATCTAAGGGCCAAAGCAACCTAGGAATGATATTGATGTGTACCTAGCACCATTTCTGGAAGATCTTGTAACACTATGGAATGAAGGGGTATAGGTATGGGATGCGTACAAACGAGAGCACTTCACTTTACACGCCATATTGTTCTGCACCATCAATGATTTTCCTACCCTTGGCAACCTGTTGAGATTTAGTACAAAAGGAGCTAAAGCCTGTTCGCGCTGCTTAGATGCTACGGAGAGTGTATGGCTGAACAACTTGCGCAAAACTGTGTATATGCGTCACCGTAGGTTTCTTCCTAGGAGTCACCCATACCACAAGATGAAGAAACAATTCGACGGAAATAAGGAGGACGGTTCAGCTCCAAGGGCTTTTAGAGGGAAAGAGGTCTATGATATGGTTAAGGATATCGATGTTGTGCTTGGAAAGGGACGTAAATTAAGAACCCATGAGAAGAACATCTGGAAGAAGCGGTCAATTTTTTTGGTGCTTGCCTTATTGCGAGCACTTAGAAGTTCGCCACTGCATCGACGTCATGCACGTGGAGAAGAATGTATGTGATAGCTTGATTGGTCTCTTACTGAACATTAGTGGCAAAACAAAGGATGGTGTTAACGCACGGCGTGACTTGGTCGATATGAATATAAGGACCGAGTTAGCACCGAAAGAGACCGATACAGGACGAATGTACCTTCCCCCAGTTTGCTACACTCTGTCCAAGGCCGAAAGAAATGAACTGTGCCAGAGCTTGCATGGTGTGAAAGTCTCGTCTGGTTATTCTGCTAACATTAAGAAACTTGTTTCTATGCAAGATTTAAAATTAATTGGTATGAAGTCTCATGATTGTCATGTGTTGATGACACAAATGCTTCATGCTGTAATTAGGAGTATCTTGCCGAACAAGGTCTGAGTGGCAATCTTGAGGCTGTGTTATTTCTTCAACTCAATTGCTCAGAAGGTCATCGATGCCAAAGGACTAGATGCTCTGCAGGGCGAGGTGGTGATGACTCTATGTCATCTTGAGATGTATTTCCCTCTGTCATTTTTTCGATATCATGGTCCATCTCATTGTTCACCTTGTGAAAGAGATAAAGATATACGGCCCTGTGTTCCTACATCATATGTACCCGTTCGAGAGGTACATGGGAATTCTCAAGTCCTACGTACGGAATCGATCTCGACCGGAGGGCAGCATCATCGAAGGTTATGCAACGGAAGAGGTCGTTGAGTTTTGTGTCGACTACATGGCTCAGGTGGATCTGATAGGTGTGCCTCTATCTCGTCATGAGGGGAGACTGTATGGTATCGGGACCATCGGAAGGAAATCAATCACTCCCGATCTGGATACGTACGCTTAAGCCCATTTCACGGTCTTGCAACACATGACCCAAGTGTCCCCGTACATCGACGAGCACAAAGACATGGTACGCCAACAGAATCTAGACCGGTCGGAGGTTTGGATCACGAGAGGGCACAACCGTCGGTTCAACGAATGGTTAAAGGTGCAAATCACTAGGAGGTCATCAAGTGATGATACGCTACTATGGTTGGCATAAGGGCCACAATTTACAATTGTCACATGGCAAGGATACGACATAAATGGGTACACATTTTATACGGCAGCTCAGGATAGGAAGAGCACAGTCCAGAACAGCGGTGTCTGCATAGATGCATTTAGTACCGATGGGCTGAGGAGCTCCTACTATGGGCAAATAGAGGAGATATGGAAGCTCGACTACGTGCTTTTCAAGATCCCCCTATTTCGGTGCTGTTGGGTCCATCTCCCACAGGTGAAGGTCGACAAGTACAGCGTCACTACCGTGGACCTCGAACATGTCGGATACAAAGATGAACCATTCGTACTGGCTAACCAAGTTGTTCAAGTCTTCTATGTAACCGACCCGGCAAATAAGAAGTGCCACGTAGTTCTTCAGGGAAAAAGGAGGACTGTCGGAGTTGAGAATGTAGTGGACGAGGAAGAATACAATCAATTTGACGAGTTGCCTCCTTTTAGAGACGGCATCAGGCTCGAGGAAGAACCCAGTGAGGAAGCTAGCTATATGCGTGTCGATCATCATGAAGGGCTATATTTTAATTAAGAATTTACTCCATTGTAATTAATTTATTCCATAACATGAGACATGTCAATGTGGACTTGCCATGTGTTATGGACTTGTAATCTCTTATATATTCTGATGTCAACATGGAATTGTCATCTCTGATTTTGATGTCAATGTGGACTTCATTGTAATGTGGAATGATAATATTATGCACTTGTAATAAACAGACGATAAAAAGACCATATCCTTTTTTACATCACAGACGATAAAAAAAAGAATTAGCGATCCTATCTTAGCCTTCAAATCTTCATAAGCCTTCTCGTTGGCTTCAGTGGTGGCGGGATCAGCGACTGTCAGATCAAACGCCTCCACCTGCGACCTTGCACGCTCGATTTGCGCTTGCAGCCGTTCGGACTCCACAACCAAGCCCCATATAGCCCAGAGGCCATCAACCCTGGTCTCCTCCATCTCGGCGAGGTTGACCCGCTCTCCTGCAATTCGGATGTCGTCCTCGACTCTCCGGGCCGCATCCTCAGAGCGGACCAAGTAGTTCCATAGGACGATCTCCACGATGAGGTTTACTCGCTGGATGCCGCGGACCCTCACATTGGTCCGTCTAAGGAGGAGCTCCAGTCGACAGATGATGGCCACTATGGTCTCCGGTAGATCGGAAGGCCTACAACGGATGACATTACGAACGAAAAGCTTGTCCGCAGCTTGGGCCAGGTTGCGACCAGAGAGGTGCGAGTAAAAAAGCACAAGGTAAGACAATACTACTGGCACGAGAGGGGAAGCCATTTGGAGTTTGTGGAGAAAAGGGACCAAGGAGGTTGTGTGAAATCCATTGTAGAAGGGGATATCTATTTATAGAACAAGTACTAAAGCCAGAGCGGGAGACGAAGGGATATTTGGGAGCTGTAGCGACGTTGGAAAACGAAGAGACGAAGCCATGCGATCGTGAGACGAAGAGACTCACGTGGGAAAATGAAGAGACTTGTTGATTTGTCGGTAGGATGTTAGATTATCACAGACGGTTCTATTATAGAACCGTCTGTGATTTCTTATCACAGACGGTTCTTTAATAGAACTATTTATGATAGCCTTTTTATATGGAGGGAGCCACTAGGTTTTTGCTCTTACTCGTCACTTCCTCTCCCGCGCCCCTTAGGCTCTCGCGCGCTCGTTCGCCTCCCTAGGGCTCGCCCGTTCACTCCCCTTAATCCCCGACCGACACCGCCGCCTATGACCTCGGCGCTGCCGCCCCCTCTAGCGGCCTTACTACTCCCGCGCCCTTAGGCTCTCGCACGCTCGTTCGACACTGCCGTCCTCGACGCGCGGCCTCCTCTAACTCCAGCCCGACGAGCGGCCGCCTCCCTGCTCCGACTCCAGCCCGACGAGAGGCCGCCTCCCTCCTCCGGTGAAGCCCATCGCCTCCTCATCCACTACACATCACCATCCTCCTCTCCGGCCTGTCACTAGCTCCCTCCTCGCGCCGGCTCCAGCGCCTCCTTCGGTACTTCCTCGCGCCTCCTCTGGTAAACCACTCTACTCGCTCTATCCCACTCCCTCCCTTGCTCTGTGATGGGTTCTGTTGATGCTCTGTGATGATAGTTGAAATCTGAAATCAAATAGATAATTAGAAACAGACTTGAGCTTAATCATATTGCTTTATATGGTCAGTTATAATTAGTAGCCTTTATACTTTATGTTTTCAGTTATAGTTGAATTAAGATTACACTTGTATGTTCTGTGATCTAAGTGATCTTCTCTGAGATATTTGCATTTCTATTCTCAATATGTCAATTAGGCTTATTGTTGATATACATTTGTGAATTATCTTGAAGGCATATGCTCAGATGTTCTGTTTACAGAATGCTTTATGTGCTATTTTTGTGATTTAATTTCACTAAGATAGTTAAATTGTAATCTGTTGACTGAAAGTTTAACTACTACTCTGAGATAACTTGACATATGAGAAATTTGTAGTTTGAGCTCAAGATCTGTTTTGTAATTATGAAAATTGATTGGTGAAGAGATTTTGACAAAGGATTGAGATTGCAAAGACTATATCTTATGCAATTAGTCAACTGAGAGCAATTGAGCAATCTTATTTGCTTAGCTTCATGCTGTTTTTAGTTGTTCTCATAATGAATATGTTGAGCATTAAACCTTTGCTTAGCATTTCTTCGTCGATCCTGACACACTTGAGTGTACCTTTGCTCATGCCAATCCTACACGGTATGAAACAAATGGTACACTCTAGTGTGTCGGGCTCGATGAAGTAGGCTCGGGCAAAGATGGGCTCGGGTTCTATCTATGCAAAAGATTCGTATCACCCGTTTATATCTATAAAAAGATCACAAGAGATTGTTATACATGTGATTGTTATGTCAGTCTAGTTAAGCTTTGGATAGAGCTCAAAATCTGAATGATTTACATTTGATTATGTTAATTTGGTCCTCCCTCGTGCCTTGTCTGCTGATCTCCTCGGTGGTTTTGAGTACCATCGCCGTTGTGAGTATTTCAACATATTGTGCACTATCTCTTTATATATATATATATATATATATATATATATATATATATATATATATATATATATATATATATATATATATATATATATATATATATGTGTGTGTGTGATGTGCTAGTTGAAATATATGATCCGTGATTGGTGGGTTCTTTGATCTCGCTTTCGGTGATGAATTGTCATAGAAAATGAAATTGAATGTGAATTGGTATATAGATTAAGCCTTGAGTTGTAGATTGTCTAGCTGATTCCTATAACTTTGAGCAATTTATTTCAACCTGTTATACCTGCTGTTCTTGTAGCTCTATCATTTAGTTCTTCTTCTTTGCTACGTATCTTTTCGATTGCCTTCTTTACATTATCCGTGTATTTAGTTGATCTCTACTCCTGTGGTCCAGCATAGGTTAAGTTGAGTAAATTTGCTTGAATCTAGTTGATTTGAATAGCAAGTTGTAAATTGAACTCAAGGCCTAATCTATAAATTTGGGAGCCAGTCCTGCTCGACATCGGAGTAGTGTCGTGTCCACGCATAATTCTGAACATGACGACGTCCAATTACCGATAGACGACATCAAGGTAATGTACATCTATGGAATGCACCAAAGATAGACCTATAAGACGTCTTAGCTAATTGCGTATCGTTTTGTAGGAGCCGACGCCCTGCAAGCTCCAAGTGAGGATAGTTGGGTCCATTTTTATTGAGGCTGGGCAGGGGATGGTGCATCCAAAGCAGGAAGGGGCAATGCAGCATGGTGTCCAGGTGGCGCAGGGTTATGCCAGGGTGGAGGTGGACATGGTACATAAACATTTCATAGCCATCCTGCTGGAGATTCGCCTGAACGAAGAGATCACAACACTAGGGGATGCCATGCACACTTTTATCCAGTGGCCCAAGAAGGATATCGTCCTGGACCCAGCAGTGCCGCGATCTCAAAATGACCATTCCTCTCCAATGGGACCCTCGATGACTCCACCTCATATTTCGCCTCAGAAGGCCACCTTATCGGTTCCCGTGGAGAAGACGCCGAAGGAACAACAAAAGCGTGCCGCCGTATCGGGTCCCGAGTCGCCTCGCAGGAAGACACTGCCAATCCTTAAGGCCAAATCGAAATCGACAAACGTTAAGGCACCTCCCAAGTCCGGGAAGTCTGAGATATCCGAGAATTACATCATCGAAAAACCGTTATGCTCCGACACAGTATTAATGCGCGCTGGATATGCTTGTCAGGCTTTGCATGCCTGGTACTTGGAGAAGACCCAAAAGAAGAGGTGCGATACTGGAATCACCGTTAGATATGAGCATAAGCATTTCTTCAACAGGCCGGGCAACTTCGTCATGGGCTTCAACGACTTATATGACCTATTCAACCTCATTGGCCTCGACGCATCACTTCTACGATGTTGGACACTGTAAGTGCGTACAATCAAGTTCTACATTCACGTAATACCGATAAATATCACAACTCATTGCTTATGTATAGATACATGATGAAAAATGTCTGGGAATGGAAAGAACTGGTGGGTTTCCTCGACCCACATGTGGTATCGTTGCAAACCATCCAAATAGACTCGTCCTTCGTCGAGAAATACATAACGAAGTCATTGCTTCGTCAGAAGAACATGAAGTACATAGTAGTGCCCTACAACGAGGGGTAAGTGTTACTACTTGCTCTACAAATTTAATTTGTACTTTATACGCAGCACGAACTTAGGTTTAATGACTATAGTGACATACATGAGTAGGTACCACTGAGTCCTCTTAGTCATTATACCAAAGAGGAACCATGTGATATACCTTGATTCCCTACTCCACAGCAAGCACCATTTCAGCATTCTAAGAGGAGTACTCGAGAGGTATGCTCATTTCCTCCATACATAACTCTATTGTAGTCTTCATTCGTTTGAAATGGTCGAGGATAACTTTTTGGAATCATATAGGTTGTTCATCGATTATGTTGCCAACAAAGGAATATATGATGGAAAGAGCGCTGAACTAACACACAGGATGAATTTTTCGGTACGTGCTACAACATGATAATCCTATATCATACTTCATAATAATGTGTCTCGAACTGACTATACCTATATATGTAATTCTATTTTTGTAGTGCCGCCAGCAAAAAGATGATGAGTTATATGCAATCTACGTTTGCTATCATATACAGCTATTCCTTAGAGCTAGGAAGAAGGATCTCGAGGTTTATCAATCTCGAAATAATTATTTCCTAATTATAAATTTAAATATATATAGCTTACCACTTTACTCTTGCTAGCGATAGGCCTTGGATATATAATTAGATGGACTCGTTGCGGA
Organism: Phyllostachys edulis; assembly: GCA_036346405.1. Classification (NCBI taxonomy): domain Eukaryota; kingdom Viridiplantae; phylum Streptophyta; class Magnoliopsida; order Poales; family Poaceae; genus Phyllostachys; species Phyllostachys edulis. The sequence continues at coordinate 40,440,512 of CM070554.1, read as the reverse complement.
AGAGATCAAGGACATTTAAGGGAAGCTCTGCACCTTTATCATATCAGATATTATTAAGGACACCGGAGAATTTCACTCCGTCACCGACCCAGAGCATCACCCCACCGACACCTTTCAACCACTTGCAAACAATTGACTCAATTGTAATCCAATTGTAACTATAGCGACAATACTTGAACAAATGCGATCTTTTGTAATTTATTTTGAGTAATGATCAGTTTGAGTTTGTCAACAATTGATTATCTGTGATGTATCTGTTTTTCTGCATACTTGTTTTCAGAGGGCATGGCTAGCAATTCCTGAGGCTAGCCAAAAATCAGCAAAAATGTAGTTATGATAATGAACTATCATAGACGGTTTTTGCGTTAAAACCGTCTGTGAAGGCATAGTATCACAGACGGTTCTATCTAAAACCGTCGTGATACGCGAGAATATCACGAGCGGTTCGTGAATAGAACTGCGTGATATTCGCGTATCACGAGCGGTTTCTAGATAGAACCGTCTGTGATACTATGCCTTTACAGACGGTTTTAACATAAAAACTGTCTGTGATAGTCCGTATCACAGACGGTTTTGAACCGTCTGTGATAACAACCCGTTATCACAGACGAACAAATACAAACGATTTGGAAACCGTCTGTGATGACGGTTCCGAACCGTCTGTGATGGCATGATCCGTAGTAGTGTAGGTGTGCGGTGTCCTCCTCGGTGTCTCTGGTGCTAGTTGGCGTTTGCCTCTAGCGTGGTGTTTGCAGTGCTTGTGGACAACCAGCCGAGTCTTTTCCCTATCTGCGATGTATCTCTGTCGGGGTCGGTATTGTATTATCCTCTCCTTGAAATGAATGGCAGAGCTCCTATCCTTAGTGTTTTTTTTTAAGTACAAGGCCAGTTCGAGAGGATTGGGGTTGGGGATTTGGGGGTGTTGAAGTATAATGCTCACCTTTTCTTATCAGGTTAAACTTTTAGGTGAACTGGTTGGTACATGAAACTTAATATGGCATTAGTGCTAGGGTCTAGGCTTCACGGTCTGGCTGACGTGTTTTTTTTTTTTTGAAAAAAAATTAATTGTGACCTAGTTCGAGTTCACATCTTAGGTCAGGTGGTGCATGCAACGCGATAGGGGTGGGGATGACTGGGGCAATTTAGTCATTTTGCTCCCTTCATTTGAGAGGAAAAGACACATTAATCGGCGTGGTCTGAATGTGGTCTATGGAATAATCACAATTTCATAATGGTTAGGCAATGCCATGTGTTTGTAGGTCCCGAGCAAATGGCACGCAATCAGGATGAGTTGTAAGAGCATCTTTAGTGTATTGAATCGATGTCGATATAAAGTTATGTCACGTAAGTATTCTAGGAACTGAGCTTATTTTTCTCTAATATATTGAACCGATTCCTACTAATAATTGAGACCCACATTACATTAAAAAACCACAAAATAATAATATTTTCTCTCAACCGCACTCTCTCCTATGTAATTGTTTAATGCTCATATGAGTTGTTTAATGCTTTGAATCTACTCCTAACTAGAGTCCGGTTCCATGCATTTTTTTTTTGTTGGAATCGACCCCTCCAATATATTGAATCGATTCAATGTCTTCTCTCTCCTCACTTGAACTGGCTAAAACACAACATTGGAGATGGTCTAACAGGTACAGAAGTGCAAATTAAACAGTGACAAAATGAATTGATTAAGATGGAAGACACATACATCATACATGAGAGTAATAGTTCTAGTTGTAACAATATCTTCTTTTGTTTTGCATAGACCAACGTAAATTGATTACATGGCAATGGCACTTATATATCTGCTAACTCTTATGTATATATATATAGAACGCTTTGAAAAGAACAAAGGTACATGTGTATACCTACACTATACGTACTAGTCTACCAATCTTGTATTTTGTACACAGAGAGACGCAAAACCAGCTGCCAAGAACACCATACGTAGTTACGTACGTATGCCTAGCAGCAATCGATCTACCCAACAGTGGAACCCTGCGGCCATTCATGTGGCGGCGCGGCGCATAATCAATTCCTTGCCCCATTCGTGCCGCCGCTTGGGCTGGACGGCGGCACCGGGCCCCTCGGCAGCATGGTGAGCAGGAGCGGCGCGTACTTGTCGACGACCGCATGATCCTTCACCACGCTAGACACATCCACAGCGCTCACGCCGGCCGGCCGGAGCGGCCGCGCGGAGGACGGTTGAAGGCTGACGACCAGGAGGAGCATCAGCCACATGACCGCACAGCTTCTTTGGTTACTGCGAGAAGCCATTGTTTCTCAAGCGATGATGATGACTTGATGAGAGGATCGACGCAAGGAGCTTGCGATCTAGTGAGCTGAGCAACGAGAGATCTTGGACAGCAAAAGGGAAATTGTTTGCTTGTGTTTAATTCTCTGTAGTGTTCTGGGGGTTTCGGGGCTCGATTCGATCGCCTATATATATATTGTGATGGGAGAAGGTTGAGTGTTTCAGTGGAAGAGGCCAAAGGGGGAGGCTGAGGACCTGAGGTGGAAGGCGCTCGGAATGTTCCCTTGTATTGACTTTGTTGAAAAGAGCAGGCGAGGTGATGGCTATTTTTCTGGTGGAAAAGGGGAGTAGGGCTGCGTTCGTTGTCTGGGTCTGGGCCAACATGGACATTTGGGAATTTTTAGAGTTGGCTCCTTATGCTTTGGAACTATTTTGGGAGCCTTGCCTGGAAAGGAAGAGATGAACGCCATTTGGAAGTTTAATCAGATTAGGATTTTGAAACTCTGAGCATTCTAAATCAGAAATCAAAGACGGTATGGAGGCCCTAGCTACTCACTTTATGAATAAAAAAACCCTGGAACCGTATGTGAACCCGCATGATTGTTCAAAGGAAATAGTCAACTTTACTCCCACAAAGTTTCACGTTTGCCTACTTAAACCACTAAAGTTTTATTTAGTCCATTTAATCCTCGAAGTTTCCATACTAGATCACTTCACCCCCTGAGGACTGTTTGGAGAGTGCTTTTGCCACCGTGATAGGCACATCATCCAGTTTCCCCCCCATGACAGCCACTTCAATCCATAATTTGGAAAGAAGCCCCTCCAGTTTTGCCACATCATTCTATCCTCTTCCTCCTCTCGCTCTCTCGCTTTGGACAGAGAACTTAAGGAGCAACAGAGGAGGTGCTTGTGTCGGGTGACGACAACGGTGGTGGTTCAGCCATGATGGAGGTATTGCTACGGAGGTTGAGAGAAATATATACTCACGTCAAAACATGGAAAAACCAGATGATGTGGTTGCCACAGTGGAAAAATCACTCTCAAAACCATCGTTACGGTGTGAAGTGATCCGGTATTAAAACTTCAGGGTATTAAATGGACCAAAGGATGTTTTTTTTGGGGGGTGTTAAGCAGACAAACACGAAACTTTAGAGGAGTAAAGTGGACTTTTTTCCATGTTGAAAATCCCAAAATAATTTCTACAAAAAGAGTATGTCAAAAGAACTAGTGATATAAAATCTTATGGCCCGTTTGGAACACAGGAAATAAAAAAAGCATGAATAGGAAAAACAAATGAATCAGCATGTCTTGTGGAATCCTACAAGACATAAAAACACAAGAATTGCACAAAACTGTCGTTTGGATGCTCCATATGAATTTTCAAGGAAAATGCTTCTCGATTAGAGAGAGAAGTGGAGAGATAAAGAGAGATGATGCCTTGGACTTCTCAAAGGAATTGAAAACATGAGGTTTGAGCTAACGTGTGGAATCCTCCAAAAAGGAGAGGAAAGGAATAATTGCTATATATAGGAACTCTCAAAGCTAATCCTACAATCCAAAGGGCTTCATAGGAAAATTTCATACAGGGTTCAAATCCTATGAAATTCCTACAAAAATCCTATGTTCCAAACAAGATCTTAACATGTAAGGACCTCATTCTGCTTATAAATATAAAACTAATTAAAACGATTAATACCATAAGAACACACTCACAAAATCGATCAAAGACCTTCGAACGCTTGATCCAAAATTGTCAAAAGCTTTTAGCCACATAAATAGAAAAAAAATGAAGTGCAATTCCAACTCTTCAGGCCTATATTTTCTTGAAAAGAAACTCTCCGGGCCTGTTTTTCTTCAAAAGAAACTCTTCAGGCCTACTTTAACTATTACTTGATTTTTAAAAACTTCGTAGGATCATTAAGTTAATTAACTAGTTTTGTCGTGAATAACTACTAGTTGTCCATGAGAAAACTAGCTACTATTTTAGACTTATAACTAATTGTGCACATGAGGGTGTCGTATATACCAGACAGTAGATGCTAAGAACATGGATGTCACGTGGGCAAAAAACAACATAATGGAGGTGCAAACAGCAAAAGGTCGCCTAACACGGGGAATGAATAGGCGAGCTGAGGAGTCGGTGACCAAAGTCAGCTACGGGCGTGCGAGCGACCTGTGCCGAGCGTCGCGCACACGGCATCGTACGTGATTTCCATGCTCCAAGCCGGTGGAAAGAGCGGAGAAGGGGCTTACGCTCCGCTTTGCTAGTTGCCACGGCCGGCGCAGCCAGGTGGTGCGAAATTAGATCACCGCGAGCGTCGCGCACACGGCATCGTACGTGATTTCCATGCTCCAAGCCGTTGGAAAGAGCGGAGAAGGGGGTTACGCTCCGCTTTGCTAGTTGCCACGGCCGGCGCAGCCAGGTGGTGCGAGATTAGGTCACCGCGCATCTCATCAAACGCACTACGTGCGTACGAGCGCCACGTCCGTCGGTGAGACAACGGTGAGGAGACGAAGTGCGTGCCAGGTTGCCAATTGGCACGGACGGCTAGCTAGCTAGACACGGAGAAGTTGTTGACTCGGTGCTCGCGCGCACTCGCAACAGAAATTGTTTCGTTCGCAAGGAGTGGCTGCGTGGACAAAAAAAGGCCGCCCTTTTTTTGCTTTCCCTACAAAAGCCCTTAATTATGCGGCACCGGCACGCCTGCTCCTCGCGCTGGCTCCATCCAAGATATCAACACGGTGTAAAATTAGTTGGAAACCGAGTACCGAAAGGTGCTCGGAGTTGACGCTAGGCTCGTGCGCGCGATGATCGACAGTTGGGCATGCATATGCTGCTAAATGGTTGGAGCCGCCTGGGCCGCGCACGCTTGGCTCAAACTACCACTGTCCGCGACCCCCACTCACACGGGAGCCGCTTCGTTCGAGCAATTTACGCCCGCGCGGCGGGGAGAACCGTTTGCGGCTGGGGAGCTTGGGTTCCGGCAGGTCGGACTTGGTGCAGCCCCAGACTTCACTTCCTTGGGCCGATTGGGCCGAGAGAACCCACCTAGAGAATGAATTACTCTTCTCGCTACCAAGTCGTTTCATCTTCAGTATGGTTGTTCCACTGGATTTTCAAGAATTTTATAGTGTGATTTCGAGATGTGCGCTATGTTTCACCAAGGATGCGAATCGTATGCTCCTGGTAAGAAAGATCGGGTTGCAAATCAAAGTTCTCCAGCTTGGTTTCTTCGGTAGGGACTCGAAGGCATTTTTTTCAGTTGTGAGACATGGAATACATCATGCACATCTGAAAGTGAAGGTGACAGCTCTAATTGATATGCCACGGCTCCTTATTTTGAAAGGATTCGGAATGGTTTGATGTAACGAGGTGCCAACTTTCCCTTCACATCGAATCCGTGTGTGCCCTTCAACAGCGTGACTTTGAGATAAACATAATCATTCTTCTCAAAGCTCAACTCACGACGGCGGTGGTCGGCGTAGCTCTTTTGGTGGGATTGTGTCGTCCGTAGCCGTTCTCGAATGATCCTAACTTGCTCTTTGGCTTCGTGGATCATGTTCGGGCCAAAGAATTGTCTCTCCCCATATTCGGACCAGTTCAACAGTGTTCTACACCTTCTTCCATATAGAATCTCAAAGGGTGACATTTGGAGGTTTGTTTGGTAGCTATTGTTGTAGGAGAACTCCACGAACGGCAAGCTTTTCTCTCAATTAGTACCGTAGGATAGCATACATGCTCTCAACATGCCCTCCAAAATTTGATTCACTCTCTCGGTTTGGCCTCTCGTTAGAGGGTGATAAGCGGTGCTAAAAGCCAATCGAGTGCCCATGGCTTCGTGCAAGCATTTCCAAAAGTGTGAGGTGAATTGAGTATCTTGATTGGAAACGATCCTTTTTGGAATGCCATGGAGACACACGATTCAGAAGATGTATAACTCGGCCAAATGACTAACTCGGTCGCTAGTCTTGATGGGAATAAAATGAACCACTTTGGATAGGCGGTCAACAATCACCCAAATGGAATCGTTCCCCTTTAGAGTTCTTGGCAAGTCAGTGGTAAAATCCATCCCGACTGCATCCCATTTCACTCAGGAATGGGCAGCGGTTGAAGTGTATCCACTTGTCTTTGATGCTCGGCCTTCACCCGTTGATATATGTCACACTCGAATTGAGCAATTTCCCTTTTCATCTGAGTCCACCACAATCTTTGTTTCAAGTCTTGATACATTTTTGTGCTTCTCGGGTGAATGGAGAAGGGTGAGTTGTGAGCTTCACAAAGGATTATTTCTTTTAGTTTCTCGTCGTTGGGTACGACCAATCATTTCCCAAACCAAAGGACACCTTGATCGTCCTCGGAGAAACAAGTGGCCTTGCCTAGCTTCATCTTCTCTTTTATTATTTCCATCCCCTTGTTATCTTTCTAGGCTAACTTGATCTGTTCTTCTAGGGTAGGTTTCACCTTCAAGTCAGTGAGAAATCCTTCCCAAACCATTTCCAAACCGAGCCGCTAAAAAGTAGTGCACAATGCCTCTATTTCGGGCTTGACAGAAATGCGATTGCATTGCGATTTTCGGCTCAATGCATCGGCGACCACGTTTGCCTTTCTCCGATGATAGTGTAGTCCCAAATCGTAATCTTTAATCAACTCAAGCCATCTTTTTTGTCTCAGGTTCAGATCAGCTTGAGTAAAGATATACTTCAAGTTCTTGTAATCAGTATAAATTTCGCAATGATTACCGATAAGGTAATATCGCCAAACCTTAAGGGCATGCACTACAGCTGCTAGCTCCAAAATATGGGTCGGATAATTCACTTCATGAGGTCTTAATTGCCTTGATGCATATGCCATAACTCAGCCTTCTTGCATGAGTACACAACCAGGTCCAAGGAGAGATGCATCATAATAAATGTCGAAACTTTTGTGAATGTCTGGCAAAAGTAGCACGGGTGCTATGGTTAGGCGGTCTTTTAGCATTTGAAAGCTCACTTCACATTCTGTCAACCATTCAAACTTCTTTTCTTTCTTCAAGAGTTGGGTCAACGGCCTTGCAATTTTTGAGAAATTCTCGATGAAGCGACGATAGTATCCCACAAGACCAAAGAAACTTTGGATGTCGGTGACGGTCTTGGGCTGTCCCCAATTAAGTACATCTTGAACTTTACTTGGGTCAATCGCGACACCACCTTTAGATAGCATATGGCCAAAAAAGGTAACTTCTTTTAGCCAAAACTCACATTTGCTGAATTTTGCATAGAGTCAGTGCTCCCAGAGCTTTTCCAACACAAGTCGAAGGTGTTCTTCATGCTCCTCTTCAGACTTGGAGTAGATAAGGATATCATCGATAAAAATAATGACAAACTTATCCAAGTACTCCATGAAATCTAAATTCATAAGGTTCATGAAGTAGGCCAGCGTATTCATCAAACCAAAAGACATGATAATACACTCGTACAAACCGTAGCGAGTTAAGAAGGCAGTCTTCGGAATGTCTTCTAATTTGATCCTAATTTGATGGTAGCCTGACCTCAAGTCAATCTTGGAAAATACACGGGCTCCAACCAGTTGGTCAAACAAATCATCGATCCGTGGGAGTGGATACTTGTTCTTGATCGTCACTTCGTTTAATGGATGGTAATCAACGCACATCTACAAACTTTGGTCCTTCTTCTTCACAAATAGAACCGGGCATCCCCAAGGTGAGGAGCCGAGTTGAATGAAACCTTTATCTTGTAGCTCCTTGAGTGGCTTCTTCAATTCAACCAACTCATTTGGAGGCATTCAGTAGGGTCTTTTAGATATCGGGGCTATACTGAGTAGTAGATCAATAATGAACTCCACTTCCTGATCGTGTGACATCCCTAGTAGCTCTTCGGGAAAAACATCAGGATATTCACATACCACTGATACTTGGCTCAGCTCGGAAGGTGTAGCAACTTCTGTGGCAAAGATGTGAGGGCCAATGGAATTTGGCGCAAAAACGACTTGATTACTGGCTGTGTTTGTGAGTGAAATGGATCTTCATGCACAATCAATTTGGCCCTGATTCATGGACAGCCAATCCATTCCAAGAATAACGTCTATACCCGCTGGATCAATCACTATCAAATTGGCCACAAAAACTACCCCATGAACATCAACTTTCACCTCCCGACAAACTTGATCGATTCTCATTTCCGAACCTAGTGCTTGAATGAGCAATGGTGGATGAAGCAAAACAATTGGAATTTGATGATGTGTAGCAAAGCTCTTTTTGATGAAAGAATGTGATGCTCTAGAATCAAAGAGAACGATAGCTAGGCACGAGTTGACGAGTAGCGTACCCAATATAACATTCGGTGCATCGATGGCCTCTTCAGTTGTGACGTGGTTCACTTGGCCACGGCCGTGAGCTTGATTAGGCTTGGGGGTGGTCTTCGGGGGTGGTGCTGAACGCCCATGAGTTAGCTTCAGGTTGGCTCAGGGCAGACCTTGACTCCTTTCCGAGCATCGATCAGCCTAATGCCCTCGCTGCCCACAATGGTAGCAAGTGACACCCGAAAAAGTGTTGTTGTTATCTTGCTGATTTCCACCACTTTTTGGTGGGATTTTTGGTTGTGGCTGACGAGGCACGAAGGATTGAGGACAGGAAGGTGCCGGTGCTTGGAAACAAGGAGGTGAGGGATATGTGCGATTTTGACGATCTGTTGCCTGCTGAAATCTGCATAGCCCGCTTGCGCTTGCGTGACTCCTCCAAGTTGTTGCTCTTCTCCTCCACCACAATGGCCTTATTGACCAAGTGTTGGAAATTATAGAAGTTGTGTGCAGCGAGCTCCAACTGCATCTCCTCCGTGAGCCCAAGCATGAAATGATTTTGCTTCTTCATATATGTTGATTTTGCTTCTTCATATCTGTTGAGACATCACCGGGGGCATAACGAGCCAAATAATTGAACTCATGAAGGTACTCCATGATAGACTTCCGACCTTGCTTTAGCGCAAGGAATTCTTGTTGCTTGATGCCCATGATTGCATCGGGAATGTGAGTTTCTCGGAAGGCCACATGAAACTCATCCCAAGTGATGATGTGGCCAGCAGACTGCATGGCGAGAAAGCTGTAACATTCCAAAATCCTAATCTTGGGATTAAATAATATAAATGCATTAGGAAAAATTCCATTGAACATTTGCATTTAAACTTTATCTTTTTGAAAATCTTGTGTTGGTTTTAAAACTAAAACTTGAACAACATTAGGTGCTAAAAAGGAAATAGAGAAAACAAAATAAAATTTCTCTAAGTAAGAGAATGGTTTCGGGCTTTTATCCCAGGAACTATTCCACAAAATTTCTATATGAAAACTTTGTTTAGGAAAAACCATTTGCAAACACCTAGGAACAACACCTCATTTGAATTTTGTAGAAATTCACGAAAGGTGTTAGCCTCTGAAAATTTTACTATAGGAACTAATTGAGCCCAGTAGCCTACAAAAAAATTTTCATAAATTTTGGACTTCGTTTGGGTGGCGAATTAAATCGGCAAAGAAATCAGCTGATAATTTCAAAAACCCTAAAGCCTGTACTGTTCATCGGGCTCGAGTCCAACCCTCAAGGTTGAACCCAACCCTCTTCACAGTCGGACCAATCCGAAAGAGCGCAAGTGATTTGGGCAGTTGGATTTGAAAATCAACCGTCTAGATCCAATGTGCTGTTCGGACCGTCCGAACAGCACAACCCTTGTGAGCCGTTGGATCTGAAACCAACCACCTAGATCAACTGGGACGTTCGGACCGTCCGAACGTTTGCGCAATCTGGGTCGCTCATTTTTGATCGGGCCGTCCCAGCAAACACATGCGTGCACCGTTGGATCTTTATCGGACGAATCAGATTGAGTGGGCCGTTCGGACCATCCGAACAACACATTTCATCTGAGCTGTTGGTTATGAAATGAACGATCCAGATTAGTTGGGCTGTTTGGACCATCCAAACAGCACAATTCATCGCAGCCATTCGTTTCTAATCGGACCATCACGATTTGATCAACACTTATCGTTTCGTTGAGCCACTGGCTGGTGGGCCCTGAGCGCAGGGACCTTCGTCCACCTCACGCCCGGGAGCTCTAGCGTAGCATCGAAGCTCTCCGCCGTCCACCGTTTTTGACCTCGCCGCCCACGGTTTTGCTGTAGCTCAGCTACTCCGGTCGCGTCGCCATTCAATTTTGCGCCCATACCTACACGCACCAACTCTCTCTGCTCGTACAACGTTGGGACGCTCTGCCTCTGTTGCCCATGGCTGCCCAAACCCTACCTTGTTCATCTCTGCCGCTCCGCCTATAAAAAGGCTACCCCGAGCTTCGCATTCTCTTTTCCAACTCCGTGTGCTCACCCATTTCTCATTTGATCCACTCAATCGAGCTCTAAAGCTCTGAGAGCGGAAACCCTAAAACCACCGTGTGCCATTGTCTTCGTCTCCAGCACTGTGAAGGGTTTGGTGTCATTTTGTTCGTGTCACATCGCGTCTCTTAACTCCTTGAATCTTTCCGCTCAAACAATTTAGCTTTTGATCCATATGAGCTCCTGATTGGGTCTTTCTTCTTTGTCTCCGGCCAGAACGCCGCCTCAAGCATCGCCGGCGTTTCACTGAGCTCTTGACCAATTCGCTGCACCCGAAGCATCGCTAGGACTCACTGAAGCTTCTACGATTATTGGATTTCACTCTCCTTCACCTAGGCTTCTTCTCCGCTAGCAACCGACTTCGCCGCCGCACCTCATCGTCGACAACACGCCTCAGACCATCTCAGCCCCTCCGCGTCATTCCGGTACATTCTCGTCCCTAGATGCTTATGCGCGCGTTAGATTGTCACGAGCGTAGCTTGTTTACCTTGCATCGTTTGCCGTAGCAATCTTTTCGCTCGCCGTCGGCGCATCACTGCGTTGAACCACCTCAGGCCACGCCGTCGGTGCCGGTAGACGCGCATTAGTATGTAGATCCCGTTTTGATCACTCACTTGCCTCGCCGAGCCCCACATCGCCGGTGAGTAGAGTAATCGTGAGCACCACCGCGGTGACGAGCACTGTAGCTCGTCATGAGCGTGTCTAAACTTGTCATTAGGGTTAACAAAGTGTTTAACTGTTTAGTTGATCCTAATGAGTCGTTGACATGTGGGACCGAGCTATTAAGTTAACTCAAACCTTAACTTCACTTGAACCTATGACATGCGGGCCCCACAGTTTAAGTACAAAGTGAGAGCCCAATGGACTGTTTCACTGACAGTGGGCCCCATCTGTCAGTGTTAACCAGAAATCCAGTGGGAAATAGAAAGTACGCTTTCAGTTATAGAAGGAATACGTTTTCCTTTTTGGAAGGCGTAAACTCCGATATAACAGATGCGAGAATACGCTTTCTCCGTTAGAAAACGTACTTTTCATTTATTCTGGATTATTCAAACCGATTGTAGTGAAAGCTTAATAACTTTTACTACACAACTCCAAATTTAGTGAAATTAGTCTCTAAATTCATATAAAATCATGATCTACCTAAATATGTAAAAATATTTTATTTTGGTTGCTATTGTTTTTGTTGGATGTTATTATAATTCTCTTCTGGCTATTTTTAGACATCGATTATTCGGGTTATTCTTGCGACGATCAATCCGTTATACCTCCAAAACAGCAAGAGCAAGGCAAGCACCCCCTTTGATCATATTGATCCCAGTATTTTACTTATTGTACTTTGTTTCGCAAATCCTATTATGCATGCGTGTATGTTTGTACAAAAATGCTATTATCGGGAAATTGGTAGTTGTAAATCCTACTTGTTGCACATGTCTCCTTGAAATATTGATCTCTTACTGTTGTAACCATTAGAATATGGGTTAGACAATATGTAATGCCATTTGGGAATTTTTGAGTGCAGTTGTTGCACAAATGCAACTAGAGCAATAGAATTTCTGAAAAATTGATTAAAGGACAATATGCTAATTTGTGAATTTGGGATTATTTTGCAAAATGTCCAGAGGGGTTTACCTCTGTTATTTCATATGAAAATGACATGAAAACTTTAGTCTTTAGACATAGGCAAGTTGTATTGTATTATGAAAAAGTGAGGATTGAAACTCACTAGTAGATAGGGTGGATATCTTGCCCATAGTCGATTAAGGACTGAAGCTAGCAAATCCGGGACTAAGACCTAATTGTACAACCATATGTGCTATTATGGGATGGTTGTAGCTAACTAAATTATCGAAACCTTAGCCTTGAATGATAGTAGGCAGAAGTAGTGTCTGCATTGCCGGGGTATCGGTAATGCCGACACAACTGCGAACGCCTCACTTCGACGGGTGTCATTCGGGCGAAGTGAGGGACTTGCTCAACGGGGACTGTCTGGCGAGTAAGGCTCCTCATCCGATATGTTACCTTGTTACTATTATTATTTTTCCCGACGAATGAGGATAATGATTCGCAGGGCTAGTGCAAAAGTTAGGACTAGATAATGTAAAGGCTATGTCACGAACTCTAGGCTACTTACCTTCGGTAGTGAGCAGTAACATAGAGATATTCCAGACAACTGGAATACCGTGTACTATGGTTAAAGTTGTACACCTCTGCAGAGTAATAAACTATTTGAATAGCCACGCTCGCGGTCATAAGCCTGCTTAGTGCGGCTGGTATGGCGGTAGCTTTTGTTTTCCAAACTGTTTTGTCACAAAATGTTAGGGTAATGACATGTGGTTTTTCATTTGTTGAGTTAACTGCCATGTCTATGGTTTTGTTGCTATGTCTATAGCAGATTATCATTCTATGACCGATTTGCTATTTCTATAGCAGTATTGCCATGTCTATGGTTGAACATGAATTTGTTAGTGCCATTTCTATGGCGAAACATTGATTATATTTTTGCTTACAACCGGGTAGTGTTGTGAGTGTTTGTTGTTACTTATTCAGTTACCTTATTTATTGTCCTGTACTTACTTTTTCATAAACAACTCTTTCAAATCCCGTTGCAAATTATTATGATTATTGCAAATAAACTTGGCTTTGAGAAAATGAACTTGTAGAGTAGAGCCATACACTTGTTAGCCTTGCATCTAATATAATTTTTACGATACACTACAAGTTTTGTTGAATACACAAGTACTCAATATTGCTATTATTGTTGCTTTAGAATTTGCAGATGATTCGACGCCTAACGATGAGTAGGGATCAGATGGGCATGCCGCTGGACTTTTTCTACTACTACTACTTTGTTTTCCGCTGCAATCTTAATTACTCTGATGACTACTTTCATTTGGCCGGTCGGCCGTGGTTTGTAATAACTGTTATAATAACTTAACTAGACTGTCCTTTTTGCTTTACTTTAGATTATGAATGTATGATTGTGATGCCGAATGTTGTGAATGTGTGTGCTAGCCTTTATTCCTAGGATTAGCACAGTATACACATAAGATCCACGGGTATTCCACACCCGGGGGTCTGACAAAAGCTATCCCACCACATGTACGCCGCCCCTTCGAGTTGATGGGAGGCGTACATAACCATTTCATGGTCTGGGCATTGAACGAAAGCAAGCTTCCACTCAATTGTCCGGAGCCAATCATCCGCATCAAGTGGATCCTCCGAATGGGAGAAAGTTGGGGGCTACGTTCGAATAAACTCCGAAAGTCCCCTGAAGCTCGATTGTTGGCTCCTGCCGCACCTCAGGAAAAGCCTAGGGCAGCGGCCATGTTGAGTACAATCTGCTGCAAGATCCAGGTTTGGTCTTGGCAATTACACTCAATCTAGTCCAGCACCTCGACCATAGTTGGTGGCAGAGGCAGCTCATCTCCTTGCTGCCGAGAATGGCGATTCTGGTGCCCGGAACCCTCTAGAATGTCCAGGTTTTTGTCCCGGGGCTAAGTGTTATCATTTTGGGAACGTGTGGGTTGCGAGCCCCCACCTTGCTACGAGCGAGAGTGAGTGGTAGCCCCGTCATCCTTTTGCCAAAAAAATTGTTAACAACCGTTAGCAAGGTGTGAATGATAACAAAACCAATTGAACGAATGGACAACAAGTACTACTTGATCTAGCACATATGCAAGCATAACAAGCATCACAATTGAACACCAAATACGAGTACAAAGACACTTAGGCCAGTACAAGACACATTAAAGCAAATCATAGTTTTTCAACACAATTACATGGATACAAGCCCATAGGCTTGTTGCAACTGCACAAAACAAAAGATTTGACATCACATCATTCAATGGTTCCACCATAACCATCATAACACATAACTGAAGTTCAAGTCACTACTAAAACTTAATTGCTAACAAGCTTATGATGGCCGCGAATCAACCATCTCTAACAAAACCTTCCGAAAATTCATCAAAAAGATGACATCCCGGCGATCCGGTATCATTAAGGTCTAGCAGGTTCGTGAGGTGTTGTGGAGAACCTAAGAGGGTGGTCGGACTCTCCGTAGGCAGCTGGGAGCAAAAACATGGAAACCCCTCTACCCCAATGTGTGCACGATGAGCTAGGCCAACATCGGGTGCCATGCCTTGCATGGGGGGAAAGCTGAAAGTTGGTAGAGCCGCATCGTGTGGAGAAGTGTGGTTGGAGCCATAAAGAACATCACGATGGGCCCGGTTGGTTTGAACCATAAGGCAAAAATATTGTAGGGTGTGACCAAGATGAGCACGAGTCTCCCAAAGCTCATGTAGAGTGCAACGGTGAGCCTGGTCCATAGCACCAACCAAGCTCGCCAATTGTCGCACCGAAGGGTCTTCTCCAAGCGTGATCTCAGCAAACTCATTGACTTCAGCAGCGAGGCCTTGCAGCAGGAAGTAGGAGTACGGTGGCATGTCCAACTCCCCAAGTTCATGGTGGAGATGTCTCATTGTCACATATGCCACTTCTTGGACTGCCATCCCAATGGAAGTGCCCCTAGCTTGAAAATTGTATGGAACACTTCCTGTCACCATCCTTGAGAGATGATAAGAACCGTGGTGGTGTAGGTCTCCATTCCTAGACCAACTTCATGGTGATAGATAGCATACTCCCGCTCGTAGGTCAAATTAGCCCTCCAAAGCATGTCCCGAAGGAGTGAAGGGAAACTTTCCACACCTTCAGCACGGGTGGCCAAGACAAGATGTCCATGCCTCATCTATCACATTTTAAGGGAGAAGGTGAGTTAGAGAGACTATCCTGCAAAACCAAAGGAATATAGGGGTAAGAAATGACACTAAGATGGATAAGGAATAAAATAATATATAGCACTTATCATATTTGCAAATATTTGATAATTTGAACATAACTTGAATCATTTCACACCCTACACTAGTCAGCCATGCTACGTCCTAACCTATAGTCAGTATGGATCTGATACCAACGTTGTCGGGACCCAGAATTTATATTGGTTATCCTCAAGTGTGAGGCATGCGCCAACTGCCCAAGTCAGAACCGCGGCCATCGACATACGACACCGTTACGTATGATTCGTGATGGCCTTGGAAAATGATAGATCATATGCACTTACACTTTTATAAACCAAAATAAATTCCAAACACTGTGATATGTGCTGCATGCTAGCTCCCAAGATCAGCTACTAGCACACATAACATTTACAACATCAATATCACATCCATTCACACGACACACATACATAGAGCATAGTTCAACCTTACATAGGACTTGGTCCTAATTTTACATAGGGCCGATCGGCCAATTTCAATCATCCAAAAGTAGTAAAGTTGCAGTAGAACATTCTAAAACAAAAGCAAAAGGCTAGCTTGGTTAGCCCCATCTCACATGGCAACCAACTGTGGTTAGAACGACGCATTTACTCGCTACTGTCACCGAAATTAGCGTGGTAAGAGTAACCCAATGTGGATTCATCCTCATCTGCAGCAAAGTGAACAAATCGGTTGAGTACAAAAGATTGTACTCGCAAGACTTTATATCAAATAACTATAGAATGCAAGCTTCTAACCAAGGGAAGGCTCAATGGCTCAAATTTCAGCATAAAGCAACCTTTGCGGAGAATGTAGAAGTACATAGATTTCAATTGCAATTTGAGGAAACATTTGTAAATAATAAATAATAGTAAGTAAAATATTTCATAATCAAGTATCTTTCACCAAGTGGCTGCCCACTCAAAGAAATTAAAATGACGCACGAATGACCCCGTTCATGCCCAAATTCATAACTGGTACCAAACCATATTTTTTTACCACAAGTCTAACTTGATAAGAATACATCCAAGTAGTTTTCCATGACCGGGGACACAGCTATTCGAATAGATTTAACTCTGCAGAGGTGTGCAACTTTACCCATACAACATAGATACTCTTTATGCCAAGCTATTGCACACTTCCTAGGTGTGCCGGCGGAGCATCATGAAAAGGTCTTTTGAATGCCCAACCTAGTACCCTAAACAACCCTAGTGACTTTAGCCCCTCAACTCACATCTGTGAAAGAAAAATATGAAATGAGGGAGTACACTAGTTGTGTTGGAGATGCCCTTGAGTGAATCAGCAATCACATGAAAATGTGCCTCAACAATCCCAAGGAATTTCTATGGGTATGAAAACCCTCACGCCACCATGAGGATTTGACCACTAAGCCACACAAAATACTTAACCAAGCAAAGCCCATATCGGAGACGTGTGGTTGCACGGGAAGTGCTTGGACTCATGTTACCATGTCCAGTCCTTAATTGACCTGGGCGAAACTACCACAAACCCAATTCTCATGCATGAAGTTCCCAACCAAACTACCACTCGCCCAAGTCGAAATCAAGTTTTAAGTTCACATTACAATTGCAAATTCTCAGATTCAAGGATCTGAACCAACTACATAAATCCATTGAGAATATGAGACCAACGGTTGATGGACCACTTCCATGAACCCTTTCATCTATCAAACTACTAGCATGGTTAAGCAATTCAACAAGAAACATAAACCATATCATACATATATCACGTAAGCATCATTTGGATATGGGGAAAATACTTCAAGGAAGGTGGTGCAATAAATATGAATTAACTAATTGCTATCCATCCCAACATACTCATACATTGAAAATAAAGCGATGCATAATCATACTTGCAAACAACATAAGTACTTTTGAACACAGTGGGAGCAACATGATCAAAGGAGGTTTGCTTTCCTTACTGCTCACACCTAGGGGTTTTCTCTAGCTCACCCTCAAACATTTTTGGCACGTCCGAACCTATCAAAAGAATCAAATTGCGAATGAACACCAAATAACACCCAAAATTTCAAATTATTCAGAAGTGCATGAGCATTCCACAGTAGGTAGATCATGATGTTATGTGAATTTAGGTGAAAGAATTGTCTCAATTAGAGTTCGTATGAGTGAGTTTTGGCCTTTCAAAATTCTGTTGGGAGAGAAAATCGAAAAGACTTTAAACTTGAAATTAATTTGAATTTCTAATTTTTTCTAAAGAAGTTGTGAAGTTAAACCTACAAGGGTTGGAATATTATAAAATTTTATGAACAACCCAATTTGAATCACCTCATTTGGAATTTGTATGAGGGAGAATGAGCCAAATAAAAGCTTCGTCGGTGTGGTATTCATTCAGGGTTTCAGTTTTCTAATTTTTATTTGATTTTCCTTCCTAAAGACCTTGCATGTGGGACACAAAAATTCAGTGACAGCAGAGAAGAAATGGGAGGCAGAGGAGCTGAGCGGTGAAGAGGAGGGAGGGCAAGCTCTTTCTGCTGCTAGCTCCCAGCTGCTGTTGCTACAAACTTGTAGCTACTACTGCTCTCCTCCACCAGGGACTCTCCTCTTGCTTCAAGTCACCACCACTTCACTCCCCCTTCTCAAAGTTGCTTAGATGATTATGCATGTCGGACCCCGGGTTTCAAATACCAAAAGCCGTTGTGTGTGTACCGTACTAGTACCATGATCAGTGGCTAGTACACACAATTTTAATATTGGTAATCACATCCATACATTCATATGTACAAAATAAAACAAGTTATGGTACAAAGCTTAAGCGATTATAATATTTACATCACAGGGCCCAACCAGCCAAATAAAAGATTAAGTGTTAGAGATAGCAAATATAACAGCGTAAGCAAAAGGTAGTAAGAGTACAAAACTGCAATGGCATGCCCATCCAAACCCTCAAGCAACCGACTAGAGACTAGCCCTAGAAAGACTTGTCACCGAATCAATCGGTTCCAGGTGTAAAGAAGTTGTCGTCTAGTGTAGGCTCGTCCTCATACTCTAAACAATAATTTAAGCAAGATTGAGTACATTGCGTACTCAACAAGACTTGTAGTGTATCGAAAAATTTATATAAATGCAAGGCTAACAAGATGAGGCTCTATACTACAAGTTATTTTGCATTAGGCAGATTTTATTTGCAATATCAATACGTAGTATTTTGCAACGGAGATTTTAAAGAGTAGTTGAATAGGTAAAAGACAACAAGTAATTGGATAAACAACAACTCGCAACCCCCCTCAGCTGTGAGCAACATTTTATTTTCAGCCATAGACATGGCACTCAACTCAAATAAAAACCAACAAAACATTTCCCATTTTTTTTCCAACGAAACGGTTTTTATGAAAGACCAAGACTATACCCATGAAGTCTGCATTAAGCATGCTCATGATTGCAAGCATGAATATTTAAATATATTTACACTGTGCAAAGGTGTACAACTTTACCCACATCACACATATTCTCTAGTTTGTTTGGCATCCATCGATACCACCGCTCACTACCTTTGGTAAGTAGTCTTGAGCACGTGTCGAAGTCTTTATATCATCTAGTCCTAACCTTGCACTTAGCCCCGTGAATGAACACCCTCACTTCACCCGGGTACACCCCGTCTCAGTGAGGCATCACCGTTGTGTCGCCAATCACACATGCTCACACCACTACTGCCTACCAATCATGCAAGGCTAGTTTTTGATGACTTAATTAGCTAAGGCCGTCCCATACCAGTACATGTGATTGTACGCTTGGGCTTAGATGAGAGTTGCTGGCGTTCGGTCCTTAATTGACCTAGGCAAGAGTCTCCCCCTATCTACTAGTGAGATACATCTCTCACCCTTATCAGAATATAATACAACTCGCCCGCGTCGAAAGCTAGGTTTTTCACTTTTATTTTTATACAAAATAACCGAGGTAAACCCCTCTAGACCTCCTTTTCAAAAACTCCCAAACTCATATTTATCACGTCATCCATTTTGTGATATAACTCATTTCCTTCTTACGCATGCTAGCATCTATTTCTTACCTCACTATTCATTTGATTTGAGAAAAATCGTTTTCTCCATTGCTCATCTCTCTTCCAACACTAGAAACACTAAATAGTCATCGGTAAAGAGAATTGGTGGAAGAACGAGAAGACGATGCCTTGCTACGGTTTTAGGATTGAATTAGAGTTATTCCTAGAATATATATACACCCTAATGATATTACTTAGCTTGTAGACGCTAGATTTTGTGGAGATCATTTGCTCTCTTCTGTTCCAAGTAGTTGTGCATGGCCTATGGGCTAGTTGTATCGCAACTATGTCAGAAAACTAACTGTGTTTTCATTTGTATCTTGTGCTATCCACTTGGACTATAGCACCCCCATTTCATGTTGCATAATTATGTTTTTATTGTGCATTCATGCTAGGTTAAGTCACCCCCTGCTATCAATTGCTTACCTTATGCTTTTCCCTCGTTCCTTTTTGTCGGTTGGTAACGAGTTGTATGGCAACAAGATGTCAGGTCTTAAAACTCATTTGACGTCAGAGGTAATGGATGACTCGCAGCCTGTGGGTCCCCAGACCACCGATGATCAGCCCCCGAACCCTCAATGGCGTAATCCGGAGCACCCCGACATGCAATTTCAGCACGTGGGTCAGCAAGAAGAACTGACTCCACCTCAGCCATCCGTGGCTGAAGTGTTGGCCCAGATGGAATAGAGTCGGCAAGACCAGACTCTAATCTTGCAGCAAATTGCTCATAACACTACCAGTGTCCAAGGTGCTCAAATGGCAGTAGGAGGAGCCGGTCGCTATGGTTCCCGATTTGCTGATTTTCTGAGCACGAAGCCTCCCATGTTCTATCGTTCAAAGGATCCTCTCGAGGCTGATGATTGGCTTCGGACCATTGAGCAGAAGTTGATCATCACTCAGTGTGCCATCAATGAGAAGGTCTTCTACACCTCCAACCAACTCAAAGGGGCAGCTTGTGCATGGTAGGATAATTTTTGCGCCATGCAGCCCGCTAGTCACGTTCCATCATGGGACGAGTTTCGGATGGCTTTCTGAGCAGCACATGTTCCCTAAAACAACTTGAGTATCAAGAGGCGTGAATTTCTCACGCCGAGGCAAGACGATAAGTCCGTAATGGAATATCTATACGAGTTCAATCATTTGGCTCGTTACGCTCCGGACGATGTCTCCACCGATGCAAGGAAGCAAGACCAGTTCTTGAATGGGCTAACGGAAGTGATGCAGCTAGCGCTAGCGGTACACGACTTCCACGACTTCCAACAATTGGTTGATAAGGCTATTGTGGTGGAAAATAAGATGCAAGCGGTTGTAGAATCGCGAAAACACAAGAGGGCTGCACAAATTTCAGCAAGCCATAATTTTCAAGAACCGTGTGTTTGGCTCCCCGCCCCTCCTACATTTCAAATCCCGACACCTCCGAGAGCTCCTATGCAAGTGTCTCATCCACCTCCATAAGGGATCCAGCAAGGGTAGGCCAGAAAGCAGAAAAGTCGCAACGCAACTGGGCCGCAAAGTCCACATGTTTCACTTGTGGCAATTCGGGGCATTTTGCAAGTCATTGTCCAGTGAAGCACCAAGCCATTTTCGATTAGCGCCAAGACCTTGAAACATCCCTTGATCAGAGGTTTGATGTCACTTTTTTGAACACCGGTCATGCTCATGTGAACCATGTCACCACCGAGGAGGCACAAGAAGCACCCAACGTCGTGTTGGGCACATTTCTAGTCAATTCGGCTCCTACGACCGTGTTGTTCAACTCTGGGGCCTCTCATTCCTTCATATCCAAAGGTTTTGCTACACTCCATAACCTCTCATTCAGCTTGTTGTCGACACCTATGGTGATTCAATCGCGAGGAGCAGAAATGAGAAGTATGCATGAATGCCGCGAAGTTGAGATTGAGATTAAAGGGGTAAAGTTTTTGGCCAATCTTATTGTGATAAATTCAGCGGGCCTTGATGTTATCCTTGGGATGAATTGGCTATCCAAGAACCACAATCAAATTGATTGTGCCCGCAAAGCTATCACTCTAACAAGTCCTCTTGGCTTTCAAGTCGAAATGGTGCCAAAATTGAAGCACCCACATCTTTATACCCTTAGTGGCGAAGAATTGCCAGAATTGAGTAAAGTTCCAATGGTATGTGAATTTCTGGATGTGTTTCCCAAAGAACTACCGGGCATGCCACCTACACGAGAAGTTGAATTCATGATCGAGCTGCAGCCTAGAACGGCTCAAATATCAAACAGCCCCTACCGAATGCCGCCAAATGATTTCGTTGAATTGAAGAAGCAACTCGCGAAACTTCAAGAGAAGGGATTCATTAGGCTGAGCTCCTCAGCTTGGGGATGCCCAGTTATATTTGTGAAGAAAAAGGAGCACAATCTATGGATGTGTGTTGACTACCGTTCGTTGAATGACGTCACCATTAAGAAGAAATATTCGCATCCACGGATTGATGATTTGTTCAACCAAATGACCGGTGCCTGTATATTCTCCAAAATTGACTTGAGATTGGGCTACCATCAAGTTAGGATCATATCTGAAGACATTCCTAAGATGACATTCTCAACTCGTTATGGCTTATACGAGTATGCCGTCATGTCTTTCAGTTTGACGAATGCACCGATCTTGTTCATGAGTCTTATGAACTCAGTGTTTATGGAGTATTTGGATAAATTTGTGGTTGTATTTATTGATGACATTGTAACATCCTAATTTTCAGTGCCTTTTTTAAATCTTAAAATTAAAAAGAATCATTTGCAATTTATTGGATTGATTTAAAGCTTAATTTGAATTTTTTTTTATAAAAAAACTTAAATAATTAAAATAAACTTCAATTAAATCAAAAATATTTTATTTTCTCTTTTCGTGTTCCAAGGATTTTTGTGGAATTTTCTTGAATTTTTTCGAATTTATTTATTTTTGGATTTTATTTTATTTTATTTTCCTTTCTTTATTCTTTCTCTCTCCTCCTTTCATCTTCAACCTCTAGAATGGTTCATTCTTTTCTTTTGGAAACAAGAAGCCATGGCCGATCTCCACTTCTCTCCTCTTTTCTCCTCACCCAAACTATTAAAATCCATACCATCAATTGCTAAAACGTTTCCTCTAACGTCACCCATGTTTCCATCTCATCAATTGCTGTCTCTTCCACTCCTTGCAATTAATTTTACCGTTTCTTTCGTTCTTTACTTCAACCTGAAACTACTCAATTAATTCTCGTAAGTTTCCTGTTGATTCGAGCACCTCCTCCCCTATATAAAGAGAGCACCAGGAGCCTCTCATCTCACGCAACCCATTCCCGAAGATCTCCCATCTCCTTTCTTCCTCTCCTTGTAGGAATTCGTAATTCCTTCATCGCCGGTCGCAACCACCTTCACCACCGATTGTGCCGTCGTCCGTCAATCTCTGGTGACATTGTCTACATCGGGAGCTTCACCACATCGTGTCCTACCTCAGACACACCTCTTCTTCGTAAGGAGCACCATCACTACATTCACCTGAACGTTGTCGCCGCCTTCTTCTTCGTCACCGACGTTGACGCTCTGTCACCGTCGTCTACTCCTTCGTGATCGACATCTCGTGGTCTACCTCGTGAGCGCATCATCTCTACTAAAGCGACCCCGGAACGCCATCATCGCCTTGAACTGTGCCTCATCGCCGCACTTCCTCCTAGATGCTGACGTTTTCCGCTCGCCCTCTCGCCGCGAAGGTGCGCACCAAGTTCACCGTGTCACTCTCTTCATTTTGATATCACCACTCACCTCGTCGTGGCGTGTAGCGCCAGCAAGCTGGTAGCCGAGCGTCACCACTATCGACTAGTGTGGTCGTAGCTTTCCTTCGACCAGTGGTCATAGCTTTCCTTCGACCAGTAGTCTTAACCTTTCCTTCGACTAGTAGTCGTAACCTTTCATCAATGTTGACACTGTGTGAACTAGCTACTAATCTTGGGACTAGTTCAGAATATACAGAGGGTCTGGATTTCTAGATTCGGGTCCCGACACGGATGGTATCAGAGCCATATCGACTGTAGGATGCAACCATAGTTAGCATGGTCGTTTTAGCCAAAAGTTTCAAAATTTATTTTATAAATCAAATCAACAATTGATGAATAGTTATTCTCCTCTCCTCTCGTCTTATTCTATTTCTTTTCTCATCTTATTCTATTCTATTATCTTCTCATATCATTATTAGGTTCTTATCTCTTGTCTATTCTGAAACTTTATTTTAAAATTTAATTTGACCTCTCTCACCTCAATAATCTCTATAGAAATGAGTCTTCGGTGATCAAAGCATGGATGGATTGGAAATCTCAAGATCTGTCATTTTAGTCTTAGTAACCCTTAAAGTTAGACTAGACAACATTGCCTAGATCGTGTGTTTTAGGATTTTCGGTTGCTCTTGTTAATTGTTTCTTTTGTAGCCTTTTCGGCTATGGTCTGTGTTGTTTTCTGCTTCTGGGTAGCCTGCTCCCCTAGATGACCTTACCACTTATCTGTTGTTTGTTCCCTCTCATCTTTTTAACCATCAGTTTGCTCTTTAGAAGGTTCAGACCCGTAACACTGCAAGCCAAGGTGAACCCATGGATCCCAATGCCAGTGCTGACCTCAATGCATCACCTCCTTCAGCCGCCATAGTAGACCAAGGCTTGGGACAATTCATGGCAGCTTAGTCACAGCTGATGAATGCCACGCTACAAAATATGAACTACAACAATCAGGTCGCTGCCGTGCCACCACCACCACCACCAGCTTTTGAGCAGTCCAAGTTGTCGGAATTCATGAGGACACGTCCGCCTACTTTCTCCAACTCATCCGAACCTTTGGACGCAGATGACTGGCTGCGTTCCATATAAAAAAGTTGGCTATTGCTCGATGTGATGACCGCGAGAAGGTACTGTATGCCACACACTAGCTCGAAGGTACTACCACAAAATGGTGGGAGAATTATTGTGCCAGTGGTTAGAGATTTTTTGGAAGTCTTTCCTGAAGATTTTCTTGGAATGGCACCAGACAGGGACATAGAGTTCGTCAACAATCTAGTTCCGGGGATTGCACCTATCTCTAAGAGACCTTATCATTTACCTGTTGATGAGTTAGTTGAGATGAAGAAGCAAATCAAGGAGTTACAAGATAAAAGTTTTGTCAGACCAAATTCTTCCCCGTGGGGAGCCCAGTGATCTTTGTGGAAAAGAAGGATGGTACCCAGCGAATGTCCGTGGATTATCGCTCACTCAATGTGGTCACCATCAAGAACAAGTACCCTTACCCAGAATTGATGATCTATTCGATCAATTGAAAGGAGCCGGAGTGTTCTCAAAAATAGATTTGAGATCAGGTTATCACCAGCTGAAGATTCGTCAGGAGGATATTCCCAATACAACTTTCTCAACACGGTATGGATTGTATGAATACACGGTCATGTCTTTTGGATTGACCAACGCTCCTGCCTACTTTATGAATTTGATGAATAAAGTATTCATGGATTACTTGGATAAGTTTGTCATAGTCTTCATTGACGATATCCTAGTATATTCCAAGATTGAGGAAGAACGTGAGGAGCATCTTTGTTTGGTTCTTGAGAAACTTAGAGATACTCAACTCTATGCCAAATTCAGTAAATGTGAGTTTTGGATGAAGGAAGTTACCTTTTTGGATCACGTCATGTCTGCAGAAGGAGTTGCTATCAACCCCAGCAAAGTCAAGGATATGCTCAATTAGGAGTCACCCAAGACAGTGCTTCAAATCAGAAGTTTTCTTGGTATGGTGGGATATTATCGTCGATTCATAGAAGGATTCTGCAGGATAGCAAGACCTCTTACTCAGTTGCTGAAGAAAGAGAAGAAATTTACATGGATGCTAGAATGTAAGCAGAGTTTCCAAGAATTGAAGAAGTGTTTGACCACCACTCTAGTGCTGATTTTGCCTGATGTTTGGAAGGATTTTGAGATATTCTGTGATGCATCACGTCAAGGTCTCGGATGTGTTCTGATGCAAGAAAGGAAGGTTGTAGCCTATGGTTCACGACAATTGAGGCCTCATAATGTGAATTATCCCACCCATGACTTAGAACTAGCTACCGTAGTGCATGCTCTGAAGATATGGCGTCATTACCTCATTGGTAATCGCTGTGAAGTTTATACTGACCATAAGAGCCTGAAGTATATTTTCACTCAAGCCGATCTTAATATGAGACAAAGAAGATGGTTGGAATTGATAAAAGGTTACGATATTGGAATTCACTACCATTTGAGAAAAGCTAATGTAGTAGTTGACGCTTTGAGTAGAAAGGTCTATTGCAATGCTCTGATGATCAAGGAGAGTCAGCCAGCACAACATGAAGAGTTTGAGAAGCTCAAGCTTGAATTGGTCGAAGAAGGTTTCTTAGCCACATTGGAAGTGCAACCCACACTACAAAATCATATCAGGAAAGCTCATGTTGAAGATGCAGATATCAAGGAGATTAAGAACAACATGAAGAAGGGAAAATCTTTAAGATTTTCAGAAGATGAGCAAGGAACTATTTGGTTCGAGAAGCGTATTTGTGTACCAGACCAGAAAGAGCTTAAGCAGTTAATACTCAAAGAAACTCATGAAATCCTTTATTCCATTCACCCTGGAAGCACGAAGATGTATCAAGATCTTAAGGAATTATATTGGTGGCCCAGTATGAAGCACGAAATTGCTGAATTCATAGCTCATTGTGACATCTGTCAGCGAGTTAAAGCTGAACATGAAAGACCTGTTGGATTGCTTCAACCTTTAGATGTACTTGAGTGGAAATGGGAAGAAATTAGAATGGATTTCATCATCAGTCTGCCAAGAACAAGAGCTGGATATGATTCTATCTAGGTTGTTGTAGATCGTCGAACGAAAGTTGCACACTTCATCCCAGTCAAGACTACCTACTCAGGAGACAGACTTGCAGAATTGTTTATGGCAAAGATAGTATGTCTGCATGGTGTACCAAAGAAGATAGTGTCAGATCGAGGATCTCAGTTCACCTTAAGATTCTGGCAGAAACTGCATAGTATTCTAGGCACTAATTTGAATTTTAGTACAGCTAATCATCTGCAGACAGATGGACAAACAAAAAGAGTAAATCAAATCCTAGAAGATATGTTGAGAGCCTGTGCTCTAGCAAACAAAAACAGTTGGGATCAAAGTTTGCCCTATGCAAAGTTTTCGTATAACAACAGTTATGAATCAAGTCTGCAGATGTCCCCGTTTGAAGCTCTTTATGGTAGAAAATGCAGAACACCCTTGTATTGGACTGAAATAGGAGAAGGTCAAGTGTTTGAGCCAGATGTTTTGAAGGAAGCCGAAGATCAAGTTCGATCAATTTGAGGAAAAGCTGAGAACAACACAGACTAGGCAGAAAAGTTATGCTGATAATCGTCGCCGAGATTTAGTTTTTGCAACTAGAGATCATGGGTATCTGAAGGTTTCACCTCTCAAGGGAATGCGTCATTTCAGAGTAAGCGGGAAGCTTGCACCAAGATACATTGGACCTTTTACAATTCTAGCTAGAAGAGGAGAAGTTGCCTACTAGTTGGAGCTCCCACATCAATTGTCAGATGTTTATAATGTTTTCCATGTGTCTCAATTAAAGAAGTGCCTGCGAGTGCCAAAGGAGCAGATGTTGTTGGAATCAATTAATCTGCAGGAAGATCTCACCTACAAGGAATAGCCTATCAAGATTCTGGAAGTAGTAGAGCGTGTGACGAGGAGTAAGATCATCCATTTCTGCAAAGTTCAGTGGAGCAATCACACTGAAAAGGAAGCCACCTGCGAGCGTGAAGAGGACCTAAAGGCGAGTATCCGCACCTATTCTCTAGCCAGCCCGAATCTCGAGGTTGAGATTCCCTTTAAGCGGGATAGGTTTGTAACATCCCAATTTTCAGTGCCATTTTTGAAGTCTTAAAAATAAAAAGAATCATTTGCAATTATTGGATTGATTTAAAGCTTAATTTGAATTTTCAGAAAATGAAAAACATTTTAAATGATTAAAATAAACTTCAATTAAATCCAAAATTATTTTATTTTCTCTTTTCATGTTCCAAGGATTTTTGTGGGATTTTCTTGAATTTATTTATGTTTGGATTTTTTGGATTTTATTTTATTTTCCTTTCTTTATTCTTTCTCTCTCCTCCTTTCATCTTCAACCTCTAGAACGGTTTGTTCTTTTCTTTTGGAAACAAGAAGCCATGGCTGACCTCCACCTCTCTCCTCTTTTCTCCTCACCCTAACTATTAAAATCCATACCATCAATTGCTGAAAAGTTTCCTCTATCCTCACCCACGTTTCCATCTCATCAGTTGCTGTCTCTTCCACTCCTTCCATTTAATTTTACCGTTTCTTTCGTTCTTTACTTCAACCCGAAACCGCTCTCATAAGTTTCCTGTTGATTCGAGCACCTCCTCCCCTATATAAAGAGAGCCCCAGGAGCCTCTTATCTCACTCAACCCATTCCCGAAGATCTCCCATCTCCTTTCTTCCTCTCCTTGTGGGAATTTGTAATTCCTTCGCCGCCGGCCGCAACCACCTGCACCACTGATTGCACCGTCATCCGTCAATCTCTGGTGATGTTGTCTACATCGGGAGCTTCGCCGCATCGTGTCCTACCTCAGACACACCTCTTCTTCGTCAGGAGCACCATCACCGCATTCACCTAAACGTTGCCACCGCCTTCTTCTTTCGTCGCTGAAGTTGACGGTCCGTCGCCGTCGTCTACTCCTCCGTGATTGACATCTCGTGGTCTACCTCGTGAATGCATCATCTCTGCCAGAGCGACCCTAGAATGCCATCGCTGCCTTGAACTGTACCTCATCGCTGCACTTCTTCCTAGCTGTCAACCTTTTCCACTCGCCCTCTCGCCGCGAAGGTGCGCAGCAAGTTCACCGTGTCACCCTCTTCATTTTGATATCACTCGCTCGCCTCGCCGTGGTGTGTAGTGCTAGTGAGCTGGTAGCCGAGCGTTGCCGTTGTCGACCAGTGTGGTCGTAGCTTTCCTTCGACCAGTAGTCTTAACCTTTCCTTCGACCAGTAGTTGTAACCTTTCCTTTGACCAGTGGTCGTAAATCCTTTCGACCAGAGGTCGTAACTCTTTTGACCAGGTGATCGAATCTCCTTTTGACCACGTGCATTCGAAGCTTTCGACCAGTGCTCGATGTACAGTGCCTGTTGAACAGTACTTGAAAGGTGCACAATATTTTCAGAATTATATCAAGACTTCCAGGGCTGGTTCTCTTTCATACGAACTCCAAATCCATTGTTTCTTTCTTCTAAATTCATCTAAATTCAATATCTTCCTTTCAGTATTTATTTTGTAATTTTTGGATTTTATTTGAATTTCTGTTATTTATTTATCTCGTTTTGCGCGTATAAAATCCGGCGTTTCCGAAACCTTCCAGGAGCTATCTACCGAAGCATCTACAAATTTTGACGAAGGCAAGTCGTAGAACTTTGATCATTTTGTACCCTGTTTTCAAAATTATATTGTTTTGTATCAACATGCATTGCTAAGTTTATAGTAATGGTTTTTCGGGAATAGTTAAATGCCTATTTGACAATATGCCTCCTTGAATAATTGTGAAGTACATGTTGACATGTACCCTTGGACACCATAGCCTGGTTTAATTTTGGTTGGTCATATTTTATTACCAACGTGGGTATCGTATGTTGCTTAGTCATGCTTTAGTTGAACGATGGGTTCCTTCACTATGTTAATCATGAAAATTTTACTTAATGATATATGCAATTGTGGCATGGCCACTGTTATTAAAATTTATTGTGCCATGGCAAGGGTTACCATTTGGTCGGGTTTGAACCAAAAATGATTTCATAGTCAGGCGATTGATCGTGCAGTAAAGGGGATGTTTTGGGATGTGGTTGACTCGCCTGAGTAGTCACTAAGGACTTAACTTTGTGCGCCATTGATCTGGGCTATACCGTACAACCACATGTCCAGGATGGGGTGGACCTGGCTGAATAATTAGCAATATTTTGATTTTGTTCTGTTTGGGTTGATAAGCGGCGCAAGAGGGGGCCTAGAATGGCAAATCCTTAGCGAGCAGAACTGGGTCAAAACAGAGCTTTGTAAAAGCCTTGTGATAATCACTTAGTTGCATGCCTTCGAAAGCGTGTTATGTTTGACATTATAAGATGATTATCTCTTATGGGTCAAACTGTACAACCTATGCAGAGTGTTAAAAACTATTCGAATAGCTGTGTCCTCGGTTATGGACAATGCCTGGTGATTTCACACGAGGGTTAGATTTTTCTCAAAAATATTGGAATGGTGGAACGGTTGGGAAGTGAACAGGGTTGTTCACTAGTTGTTTTAAAGAACTTGTTTATTTATATATTTAATCTTTTAAATTGTGCTTTTCAATCTATCTATTGTATTTACAGTCAATACTGCTTTCTGCAAAATAGCCATAAAGCTACTCTTGTTCAAGCCTTGCATAAATACTATTTGCGTACATTTCCCTATGACTTGCTGAGTAATTTTTGTACTCACGGATATACTCCATTTGTTGATCAGTCATCGAGGAAGACCTAGGGAACACTCGAGTTCTATGAGAAGGAGTACTTCGAAGACTATGCGAACTAGGGTGCGCTCTCCACGGGGAAGAATTTGGTCTGACAAAACCTTTATCTTGTAACTCCTTGATTTGCTTCTTCATCTCAACTAACTCATCAACAGGTAAATGATAAGGTCTCTTAGAGATAGGTGCAATCCCCGGAACTAGATTGTTGACGAACTCTATGTCCCTGTCTGGTGCCATTCCAGGAAAATCTTCAGGAAAGACTTCCAAAAAATCTCTAACCACTGGCACAATAATTCTCCCACCATTTTGTGTTACAACAAGATTATCTTCCGCTGCAAGTTTATTATTCTGTCTTTAAGCCCTGCGTGGCAATAATTGTAAAACCTTGGCCATAAGGTATGTTGTTACTTTTTAATAATATTTGGCTTATTCTTAGCTATATTGTTGTATAGATATGATTTCATCAATGTTGACACTGTGTGAACTAGCTACTGATCTTGGGACAAGTTCAGAATACAAAGAGGTTCTAGATTTGCAGATTCGGGTCTTGATAGACATTCTCATATACTCCAAATCTGAAAGGGAGTATGAAGAACACCTTTGGCTTGTGTTGGAAAAGCTCCGAGAACATCGACTTTATACAAAATTCAGCAAATGTGAATTTTGGCTTAAAGAGGTCGCCTTTTTGGGTCATGTGCTATCTGAAGGAGGAATTACAGTGGATCCAAGCAAAGTTCAAGATATACTTAATTGGGGACAGGCCACGTCCGTCTCTGACATCCTTAGTTTCCATGGTCTTGTAGGATATTACCATCGTTTCATCGAGAATTTCTCAAAAATTGCAAGACCAATGACTCAATTGTTGAAGAAAGAAAAGAAGTTTGAGTGGTCGTCGGAATGTGAAGCGAGCTTTCAGACGTTGATGGATCGTCTAACCACTGCACCTGTGCTAGTCCTGCCGGATATTCATAAAAACTTCGATATCTACTGCGATGCATCCCACCATGGTCTTGGTTGCGTTCTTATGCAAGAGGGCCAAGTTGTGGCGTATGTATCGAGGCAATTGAGATCTCATGAGATGAATTATCCCACTCATGACCTTGAGCTTACAGCGGTGGTTCATGCTCTGAGGATATGGCGGCATTACCTTGTCGGCAACCGCTGTGAAGTCTACACTGATAGCAAAAGTTTGAAGTACATTTTCACTCAAGACAATCTGAACTTAAGGCAAAAAAGATGGCTTGAATTGATCAAGGACTATGATATGAGACTCCATTATCATCAGGGAAAAGCCAATGTCGTTGCTGATGCCTTGAGCCAAAAATCGCAATGCAACTGCATTTCAGTTAGACCCGAGGCAAAGGCCCTATGCAACGAATTTCAACAGCTCAACTTGGAGATGGTTAGCGAGAGTTTTCTCACTACCTTATAAGTGAAACCTACCCTAGAGGACCAGATCAAGATGGCCTAGGAAAATGACAAGGGTATGGAAAGAATTAAGAAGAAAATGAAGATCGGCAAAGTCAAGTGTTTCTTCGAAGACGACCAAGGTGTTTTGTGGTTTGGAAAGTGATTGGTTGTGCCGAATGATGTGAAGTTTAAAGAATTAATCCTTCATGAAGCCCATGACTCTGTTTTCTCCATTCATTCGGGAAGCTCAAAAATGTATCAATACTTGAAGAAAAATTTGTGGTGGACTCAGATGAAGCAGGAGATTTCACGTTTCATTGCAGAGTGTGACATATGTCAACATGTGAAGGCCGAGCACCAAAGGCCAGCAGGCATGCTTCAGCCCCTCCCTGTTCCCAAGTGGATATGGGATGAAATCGGCATGGATTTCATTACCGGGCTTCCTAAGACTCAGCAAGGGTATGACTCCATATGGGTAATTGTCGACTAGTTGTCGAAATTGCTCATTTTCTCCCCATCAATACCACCTATTTGGAAAATCAATTAGCGGAGTTGTACATCTCTAGAATGGTATGTCTCCATGTTGTGCCAAAAATGATTGTTTCAGATCGAGGTACTCAATTTACTTGTATTTCTGGAATTGCCTCCATGAAGCAATGGGAACTCAACTATCTTTTAGCACCGCTTACCACCCGCATACCGAAGGCCAAACCGAGAGGGCAAATCAAATTTTGGAGGACATGTCGAGGGCATGTGTGCTGTCCTATGGCAAGAAATGGGATAAATGCTTGCCATTCGCGAAATTCTCCTATAACAACAGTTATCAAGCAAGCCTTGAAATGTCACCTTTTGAAGTGTTATATGGAAGAAAGTGTAGGACACTAGTCAATTGGTTCGAGTCCGGGGAAAGGCAATTCTTTGGACCAGACTTGATCAATGAAGTCGAAGAGCAAGTCCATGTGATCCGGGAGCGACTACAAACGGCTCAATTGCGTCAAAAGAGCTATGCCGACCACCGTCGACGCGAGTTGAGTTTTGAGCTGGACGATCATGTTTACCTTAAAGTCTCTCCAATGAAAGGAATGCAACGTTTTCAAGTCAAGGGCAAGTTGGCTCCTCGCTACATCGGTCCTTTCCGAATCCTAGCAAAGCGAGGATCGGTGGCCTATCAGTTGGAGTTGCCACCATCACTTTCAGATGTGCACAATATATTCCATATCTCTCAACTGAAGAAGTGTCAACCGGAGCAACCAATTTGGAAGACCTCGATTTGCAATCCGATCTCTCTTATTGGAAGCGCCCAATTCGCATTCTTGAAGAAATGGAGCGCAAGACAAGGAATCACATCATGAAGTTCTTGAAGGTTCAGTGGAGCAACCATACTGAAGACGAAGTGACTTGGGAGCATGAAGACTAGATGTGAACCGAATATCCCAACCTTTTTCCTTCTGTCTGAAGTGCCTTCGAATCAAGAAAGGAAAGGTTAAGCAAAGCAATGGAAAGGAAAATGTAATAGAAATTCCTTGTAACCTTGTTAGGGTATCTTAGCACTATCTTTAAAGGAAATCAAGACAACAGATGTTGTATCTTTTTAGAACCCTCCTGTTCCACGTCCGAACTACCGAGATCTCGGGGACGAGATCCTTTGTAAGGGGGGAGGGGGGTTGTCACATCCCCAAGTTAATTAATGATAATTAGTATGCATCTCATCAACATGCATGTTGATTTTGAAACATTTTCACATTACATTGTGCTTGGAAAATCTTAAATCAAAAGATTGAACTTTAACCTAAATCAACTCCTCCAAACAAAATAGCAATAAGTCCTTACAAAGACCTCCGTAAAATAATTTATTAAAATACTATAATATTTATCAAGAATAAATATAAATTTTCCCAAATTTTTGGAACTCAATTCGACCCACAGAAAATTCAAACTAAATTCAATAACCTATTGTAGGTTTGAATTTAAAATAAGCAAATAAATCTTGAATAGTGGGGTTTAAGATTTTATTTGATTACTAGGATGTCCCTTGAACCACTCTGATTTATTTAAGATTTATAGGATTTATATTTCTATTTTTAGTGACCCGGTCAAAGTAGAAACAATGGAAACCATTTTCAGTCAACCGGCATTGTTCTTTGGACCGAACCCAACCCCTGTGGACTTGGTTGAACCCAGCCACATAGCCTGTTTGGACCTGTCTAAATGGAACCAACCACAATCAGACCGTTCGATCATGATCGAGTGGTTCGGACGCAGCACCCGAACGGATGGTCAAAACAATCCAACCGAGCCAAGCACTGTTCCAACTGGACGCCATCTCAACTTGACTCGGCTGAACCAATTCGCCACGCACCCCTTCACTGAGCCACTAACGACGTGGGCCCACATTGTCAATGACATCTTCTTCCTCGGGTAGGCACAAGCAGAGCTCGAGCGCCACAAGTCTAGCTCGCTCTAAGCGCCTCCATCCACACTGTTCCTCCATCGCCCAATCTGACCACTCCAGGACTTTCACCAGCTAACACCACCTCCATTGCCTTCTTCATCCTAGGATAATATCCCCTCGGCACCCTCTTTTCTCCCCATTCCTCCTCTCGGTGGCTGAGGAGGAAGAGGCTCCTTCTTGCATCTTCCTCGGGTAAGCTTCAACCCACCTTGTCCCTTGGTTTTCTCTATCTCCACCGTCTCCATTTTCTCTAACCCGAGCATCTCTCTCAGCTTATAGCTCCTGGAGCACGAAGGCTGTCCTCATCACCAGTGGATGCGCACCGAATGCCATCACCATGCCATTTTCCCTCACTAGTGAGTTCCTTCCCCTTCTTTACGCGTCAAAGTGTATGCTTGTACATGATATCCATTTCTCCTCAATCAATTTGTCGGATACTACACAGGATCTTGGGAATTTAGAATATTCTCCATTGTCAGCCGACAACACTATTCTTCACCCCATTGTCATCCTGGTAAGCCATTTCCCGATTGCATGCAATGTCACCATCTACTAGTCACCCCCAAGCTTCCTCAACCCTTTGTTGTCACTTTTTTGTTGCCTAGGGAATATCCTCCACGTGAAGCCCTCCGCCACCGGAGCCATTACCATGGACCACCTCTCTTCGAGCTTCTCGGACCATTCCTCTACATTGGTAAGCTTCGAGGAACTCCTTGGTAGCTTATGCGTGCATTATTTCAGCTAATGCATCCTCGGGATGGCACATGCACCTTGGGCCGAAGGGTAGATTCTGCCTCCTACCGGCTAGCCACTAGTGTGGGATGTATCAGCCGTCTCCACCACCACCATGAGCTTCGCGAAGCTACCAGGAAACCATTCCTGGCCTTGGATGGCGCCGTCGTGGCCGGAGTCGCCGGCGAGGCTCCGGTCAAGCGAGCTCTACGTTGTCGGATTTTCGACCGCACTGTAGCGCGACAATTAGGGTTAAAAGCGACGAGTAGCAATTAATGATTAAATCTTTGTTAGAAAGACACTTTTAGTCGCATTAAGTGTTGGTTTTCGGTGTATGACAAGTGGGTCCATGGGTTAACTGAGTTAATGAATGGCTAGGGGAGTATGACCGTTGGGCCCCACGTGTCAACTAGTTCTATTTTGGAATTAAAATGAGAAACAGTACTATTTAGTGGACCCCTCTGTCAGCGACTGCGGCTAGGATAGGTTTCGGTAGAAAAAGTCTGAAACACTTAAGAAAATCTGGAAATTAATTATTTGCACACTGAAAATTAGAATAACTTCAAAAATGCATAACTAATTCATCTTAACTCCTATAAATTTGCACCAAATAATTAATTTCGATGAATAGTAACCGAGCTCCATTTTTGAGCATTTTCTAAGATGTTGATTTTCAATCCACTATAACTTTCACATACAAACACCAAATGGAATAATTCTTTCACCTAAATTCATATAAAATCATAATCTACCTACTGCATAAATTTCATGCATTTTGGATGATATTGAATTTTTGGATGTTTTCGATGTATTGCTCTTATTCGATGTTCTTGTTCGTTCGATAGTTTGCGAAGGTTCGAGTGTGATCGAGAGTGATTTGCAGTAGCACATGGACCATTCACAGCAAAGGTAAGCAGTTCTTTCCATTGATGCATGTTGCTCCTATTAATTTCAAAAAAAGTATATATGTTGATTTTCAAGTATTCTATGCATTGCTTTAATTTCAAATACTTGTATTTTAATTGGGTAGAATTAGTTATATCCTTTGAATATTGATTACCATTTTTACCTTGAATGATTAAGGTTATATGTTATATGGGTTTGTTTGGTGATTTCTAGAGCGTTGCTTAGCCATGCTAGTAGTTGTAGTCGAACGCGGTTGATGGAGCTAGTCCATCTGCTGATGGATTGAATTGAATCTTGATACAATTTGTGGAATATATGGATTGAATTATGTTGATTTTGAGGAATATGTCCAGATCTTCGAAACTGGTTTTGTGGACTTGTTGGGTGGGTTGTTGTTGTGAGTTGGACTTGGACGGGTGATAGGGTGAGGAAGGGAGGTTGTCCTGGATTTGTGTAGCCCTGTCTGGGAGCTTAAGGACTGGTATGTGATGTGTTGAACCAAGTCTCACGTGCAACCACACGGCGGGTTTATGGGCGATGGTTTGCCAATCGCTACTCGTAACTGGGTAGTTATAAAGGTAGCTTTTGGGTATGCTGTTAAACATGCAGAGGAATGTGACTGGTCAGATATGAGATTTGCCCCTCCTCACATAATAGGAAAGATGTTTCTAGGCCCCTGATTGTGGTTAGATAAAGCAAGTGCATGACCATGCCACTAGTGGTCGAAGTGTTCGACCACGTGAAGCTATCCAACACTCGATCGAGAAAGTATTGAACAGTCCATGGATGACACAACATCTCGCCTAAAGTTCAACTAGACATCGTGAGGCAAAAGGAGAATACATGAGTAGGTCACTTAGTTCGATTAGTTACGGACTGGTCGTATGGAGATACGAGCTGGTCGTAGACTGGTCAAATGTAATCACAGAGTGGTCATAATCTGGTCGTAAGGAGTTACGAACTGGTCGTGACCAAATACGAACTGGTCGTATAGAGATAGGACCTGGTCGTAAGTGATGAGGACCTGGTCATAGATCATATTGCATTAAGGTTCGTCCGATATAATTTGTGTGTATTCAGGAATAGTTATGTCCTGCTAGGAACCACTAACGACTCGTGATCGGAAAGGGTTTCCAAGTCAGAATCGATTAAGCATGAACCTAGAGGGTCACACACTTAATGGGTTGGAACAAAACCTGTTCAGATAGGATCCATCATGGGCACTATATAAGGAGGTGCATGAGGCTGTTGGGAAAGATAGTTCAGGTAACAGACAAGACACACGAAAGTCGTGAGTTGAGTTGTTCCACCGAAACCCCAGCCGCCATCTTCCTGAGAGCTCTGCTGTGCGACTTGGTGCTAGCACATCGGCACATGATTGTTTGTTCCCTAGACGTGTGGATACCGTAGAGGCGCTACTGCAGTTGCTGTTGCACTTGAGGACGATCCACGATCTTCATAAGGAACTGTAGAAGTTGCTGGAGGAGACGATCGATTCGCAAGGATGCTAGACAATCGACTACGACCACTGCATCGACACGCTCTACGTTGGACCAGGCTGCTCCAACTCTTCTTCCACTGTTCTGCATGTCTGGTAGTAATGATCTGTGATCATCTACTTGCTTGGCTCCTGGTTTACGTGGTAGAAAATTTTGATTTGTTGCTAGCGTAGCCTACCCGTATACCTACAGTGGCATCAGAGCCATCCTGCGTAGTTTTTGATCTAGATCGATCGCATATAGTTGATATGTGATAATAGTAGATTGGATCTATTACTGGTCGGGTATAGTTACATAGATCGATTCATATAGATGAAATGATCTAGGCCCTGGTTGATAAGATCGATCGGTTTTCAGTGGTAGTAGTTGGGTCTACGAGGAGGTATGAGCTAAAAGGACTAGATGGTTTATTACGCTTGTTCACGACCACTCTGCATAACACTCCTACCAGTTGGAATTCCGCCATCAGAGTATACCACAGTGTATGGTCGTATCAAGGCGTTATAGGTGGTATATGTTCATGTCGCTCGATAGAATTAGATTCTATGCATAACTTGTTTTTGCAGGGATTGATGTGAATAGTATGACCCATGATGTATGAGATGCATATATGTATGTAATGTTCATGACCTGCGTGTCATGCTTATTGCAGCCCAAGGCTGTCTATATTTGTATAACGGCCTGCGTGTCGAGTTGTGATGCTTCTTCACTTCTTGTAATTCATTACTAGTGCTATTAGGAGTAATGTCTTAGTGGGAGCACTTGGAGGAGTTGACCACTTGGAGACATGGTGAATAGGATGCATGGCGATGGAGATCACCATATGGAAGGGTCATACTATATCACAATGCAATTTGATTGTCTGTGAATGCCTTTATATTCTTGTTCATTTATTTCTATGCATGTTATTTAAATGCCTTAAAATGCTTTTAACATGGTAGAAGTAAATTTTCCTCACATAATATTAAGTTAAATTGATGCCCTCCCAATTAGCTGCACCATCCAAAGTCATGTATTTTAATGGTAGGTTTTGCTAAAGCAGAGTACCATTAATATTCCTTGACTAGATGGGTTTGTGTGAGACACTTACACGCATAGCATTGGTTTAACTTGACAAGGTCATCATAACGGTTATGGACCTTAGGACATAGGGTTCGGTGCTGGAGCATAGAGATGCTGCCCAACAACAAGAGTCATATAGAGATATGATTAGCAAAGAGTTGCGTACCAAATTCACTAATCTTCTAGCAGTGATGCCAAAGCTCACTAGTAGATTAACTGATTGTGGGTCTTGAATCACTAAATGTCATAAGAGGGATATGGTATTCAGTGGGAGTATCTTTATTAAATTGTTTAATAGAAGTTACTTGAACATATGTCTTAGCTTTGCATATTTTATGTTGTAGATCATGGTACCAACTGCTATACCTACATCCAGTTTTGCATTACATTCGATACTTGATAAGGAAAAACTGAATGGAACAAATTTTGCAGATTGGTCCCGCAACATAAGAATTGTTCTTAGGCAAGATAAAAAGGAACATGTTTTAGAGGAACCAATTCCAGATGTGTCTACTGAAAATGCTGCTGCTACTCTTCAAATAGACTATAAAAGGGCATGTGATGAGTCCCTTGATGTTAGTTGTCTCATGCTTGCTGTTATGAACTCAGACCTTCAGAAGTAGTTTGACAACATAGAGGCCTACGATATGATTGTGACACTCAAAGGCATGTTTGAGACACAAGCAAGAACTGAGAGATATGAGATTTCAAAGAAGTTGTTTGGGAGTAAGCTAGCTGAGGGAAGTTCTCCACATGTGATCAAAATAGTTGGTTACACACAAAGCTTAGAAAAACTTGGTTTTCCACTAAGCCAAGAGTTGGCTACAGATTTGATTCTTGCTTTGCTTCCTGCAAGCTATGGGCAGTTCATTTTGAACTTCCATATGAATGGCTTAGACAAGAATCTCACTGAACTACATATGATGCTTAAGACTGTAGAGGGCAGCATTAAGAAAAGCAACTGTCATGTGATGATTGTACAAAAGAGTACGAGCTTCAAGAAGAAGGCTAAGACTTGGGTCAATGGTAAGGGCAAGACTAAAGTTTCGGATAAGATCCAAACTAACAAGCCTAAGCCCAAGGCTAAGTCTGGCCTGACTCAATAGAATGAATGCTTTTACTGCAAAGAACTAGGCCATTGGAAAAGGAACTGCAAGAAATACATGGCTAATCTGAAAAGGAATGGTGGAACTAAACCTTCCACTTCAGGTATTAATGTTATAGATGTTTTTCTTGCTGACTCTTTTGTTAACTCTTGGGTATTTGATACCGGATCAGTTGCTCATATTTGCAATCCGATGCAGAGTCTAACAAAGAGTAGGAGAATTGCAAAGGGCGAGATGGATCTTTGCGTCGGGAATAAAGCAAAAGTTGTTGCATTAGCCGTCGGGACTTTGCCATTACTTTTTCCGTCAGGATTTATTATGGAACTAAATAATTGTTATTATGTTCCAGCCATAAGTAGAAACATCATCTCTGTCTCATGTTTGATTGCAGAGGGTTATAAATTTATTATAGAGAACAATTGTTGTTCTATATTTTTGAATGAAATGTTTTATGGCTATGCTCCTGTTTTGAATGGGTTGTACATTTTAAATCTTGATGATGCACCCATCTATAATATTAATGCAAAGAGGCTTCGGCCTAATGATTTGAATTCCACTTTCTTTTGGCATTGTCGTATGGGTCACATAAGTGAGAAACACATGAAGAAGCTCCATGATGATGGAATTTGTAACAGCCCAATTTTCAAATTTCAGAGAAAATTTAAAACTTAATTATCTTTGTGGATTTTCTGAAATTTTAAAAGCTTTTCCTTAATTATTTAAAGCTAAAACAAATTTAATTGCAAAATCTATTACCAAATAATAGTTGGAAATATTTTATTTAAGTCCAAAATGTCTTTGAGAATTTCTATAAATTTTCTCATAATTTTTTGAATTTATTTGCTATTTTCTAAAGCCTATTTGAATTTCTAAAATTATTTAAATTGCTAAACCTTTAGAAATCCTCTCACCAGTGTTTGGGCCGATTCTTTGACTCAGCCCAACTCTTTTCCACGCGCATGTGGCCCACACGGCCAGCTTCTCCCGCGCGCTCGCACCTTAAAGCTTTTCGACCATTGGATCAGGAATCAACGGTCCGATCAAAGTCACGTTCGGACGGTCGGAACGTTTCTTCAACGTGGACCATCCGATCTAATTTTAACGGCCTGATCTTGTTAGGTGATCAAAGTGGTCCGAACATTCACATCAGTATGGACCGTCCAATTTAAATCAAACGGCCACCGCTTCGCCCGCTTTCTTTCCTTCCTTTTTCATTCACTACCAAGTGGGGCCATCGCTACAGTGCCTTCGTCCCCTTTCCTTTCTTCCCCGCAGCTCCTTCCTCTCTCGCGCCCACGTCCACCATTACCGGTTTTCAAAATCCTTCCTTACGCGTTCAAATCTGGCCGCATCTTCCTAATTGGCGCGCATTCAATTCCTAGATCCTCTCCACCTCCGACACGGCCCTCTCTTTCCTCTCGTTCCCCTCGAATCCCCCTAATTGCTCCGTCGTGCCGCACGGACCTTCTTGGGCGATACAGCGAACCCATGCCACCCTCGCCCTATAAAAGGATGCCCCGAGTGCGCCTTGAAGCTCTCATCCCAACGCCTCAACGCGCCTCTCCCCAATCCCTCTCTAGAGCCCTAATTTTGAAGTTCTTTGCTGGCGGTGAACCTTCGGTTCTTCTTCGATTCCGGAGAGACCGTCGACGTTTCACCTTCGTCCTCGCCACTGTCAGCATCGCCGCACCACCACAAAGCCTGTGCGCGCTCTCACTTTGCTGGAGGACCTCCGGAACGCCTACTTCACCGGAGCCCTAAAGACGCCTCCGCCAAACCTCACCGCCGACGACCAAATCGCCACACTCTCTTGCCGCAAGGTAGTGCATCAGGATCCCCGTATCTCCCTCTCTCTTTTGGTACCATTCATTTGCCTCGCCCCGGCATAGAATGCCGACAAGCTCGTCGCCGGCTTTGCGCCACCGTCATGCTTACGTGGCTCGGCCACGTCGGCGCCAAATCAGCGCCACATAGGTGCTCATGCCTACGTGGCGCCACGTCACCTTGCGCATAGCCTGCATGCATCCTCCCGTTCATTGTTGCGTGAACCGCGTCCACCGTGAGCATTGATTGGATCGTGGGCGTGGTCCATTGACCACGGGCCCACCTGTCATAGACTCCAGGATTTCTGTTTTAAAATAAACCGGCCGAAAATTCAAATCCATGAAGGCTGACGCAATAAACCGGATTTTCCTTTAGGAAAATAAATCGGTAAATTCTTTTAAATCCAAATTAGGGTTTAAAATTTCCAAGAGCTCGTATTTCTTCATACGAACTCCGATTTAGGTGATTCAAATTTATAAATTTGTATTAATTCAATGGCTAGCTAAATAAAATAAAGTTATTTGATTTGGAGTTAGTTTGATTTGTATTTTTAAATTTATTTGAATTTCAATTGAATTTATCGTATTTTCGCGTATAGACTTCGACGATTCCGAAGAGTTTGATCCTTGAGAGGACTCAGAGTACCAAGACTTCAAGGAAGGCAAGTTATACCATTGATCATGTTGATCCCAGTATTTTAAGGTTATTTAATTCTATTTTTAAATTATTATTGCAGGCATAATTTTAATCAGTTATTTTAATTCCCTATTTAAATCCTTAGATATTCCAATGCCTTTGTATAGCTAGTTTTTATGATTGTATTATAAATTCCTTGTCACCGTAGATAAAATGAAAATAGAAACAATTATATGCTTAGCTACTGCTTAGAATAGAATCATGTTGTTGGGAGTTTTAGCCAAATTATTCAAATTAAATTAAATTGAGTCTATGGTATTGGATTACCATGGAATGTTTATGAAAATGATTTGACTTGGAAATAAAATAAAATCAAAAGATGGTTTGGACTTGGGCGAATTGGATGGCTGGTGGGTGCAGGTTTATGCACGGGCTTAACCTGGTTAAGGTTAAGGCCCAAGGGTTGTTTTGAAAGACGCTCAAGTCGGTTAAGGACCGGTCTTTGAGCCACATCTTGCTAAACTCCACTGTACTACCACATGTTCTGTGTGGGCAGAACTAGTCTTAATAATTTGTAATATCTTACTATGTTTTGTGCCACGTTGTTGTGTGGGTGTTGGTAAAACAGTAGTCCCACTTGGTGCAAGAGGGGGCTTCCGGAGGATGGTAAATCCAATAGAGGTGAAACGTTAGCAGGCATAAATACTTTAAGATAGAATATTGTGACAGCATTGTGATAATTGCTTAGTCACACGCCTTCGGAAGCGTATACTGGCCGACATTAAAAGCAAATTATCTCATGTAGGTAAAGTTGTACCACCTCTGTAGAGTGTAAAACTATTCGAATAGCCGTGTCCATGGTCATGGACATACTGAGCAAAGCCACTCTTAGTTAGACTTTGTTTTTGGTTTTAAAAATGTTTAATAGATGATTTAGGATGGTAAATCCTTGTGGTAAAATTGGGCGATTAGACATATGATAGGATTCATTCTAAAATCTTATTTCAGAAATAGTATAAAAATGGGCTTCGAAATTATTATGAATATTTAAACTGAAGATGCTGCTTTATGCAAAATAAACCCTGCTAGTCTCCCTTGTTTACTTATGCATGCATAATTATTCTTTATTGGGTGTAACTTGGGAGCACGAAAGTTGTGCTCACTCTTGCTGAATAATCTTTCTTCAAGAGAAGATTTCTATTAGGACAGTGAGGACCTAGACTCTTAGGCCTATGCCCCCAGACGATTGCCTGTGGCGAATTGTGTGGCCTACTACTACTCTACTTCCGCTGTGTTTTTCGTTATTTGGCCTCATGCCCCTTTTGTAATAAACTCTGAATTATTATTAATAAAATATGTGATATGGTTGTGTTATCACTTTTGTTTGACTGTGTACACTAGCTATCCTGGACTAGTGTATGAACACAAAGAATTTGGGATCCTTCGTTCCCGAGTTCAACAAAAGTGGTATCAGAACCATATCGACTATAGGTCGTGGCCTTCGAATTTCCTTAAGGACTTATTTTTGAAAACTAAAACTATTTTGAGTCCTTCTAGAGTCCTTTCTCAACCCTTCTCTTTAAAATGGTTACTAACTCATCCCTTTCTCAAAACTGTAGATGGCTGAAGCACCAACCGCTACTTCCCATGGAGTTTTCGCAGGACATTGGGCTGTTATTCTTTGGAAGATGATGCAACATCTGGACTACAATGGAAGACCAACCTACCAAGGATACAAGTACAAAGTGGGAAGACAATATCGTTGGAGAGTAGAAGTGATCCTCTACTCCAACCTACAGCCAAACACGGATTTCCACATCTTCGACACTCCAATGAAGCGCGACTCTTTCTCTGAAGGCATCTAGGACGCAGCTAAAGAAGCAACACGTCGTCTCTACTACACCTATGACAATCGCTTTGATGGCACTGAGTTCCACTGCCACCCGATGCATATCCTGACCTAGCTCGACAGTACCTTTCACTCAGCCAGAGACGAAGACTCTCCTGAGCTTATGCACAAGGTGGACCTGGCTAAGGTAATGGACTATGCCTATGGGAACACTCTAGAGGACCTGCATACCACCCAGGATAGCCTGCAAGCTGCAGAAGATCGAAAGGCTGAAAGACGTAGTAGAAGAACTGGCTCACTACAAAGCAAGCGAGGGTAGCTCCAGTGAGCCAGACTATACCCTTGTTACCCCATAGTTACTTTCTGTAGTTTGATCGTAGATGCGAACTATGAGCTATCAATATCCTTGTGGTAGCCATAGTTAAAGAATAAAATAAATTAATAAAAGAACTATTTTGGAAAAATTTGGTCCTTTGTCTTGTGTTTGAGTGTTCTTGGGCTATTTAGATTTATCCCCCTTAGTGCTATCTTCCTTTCTATCTCTTTTCTGAGTCTTTAGAAGATCCAGCAGATGGTGACCACCCGCACAGGCAGTGGCAGCATCAAGGGCCAAGGGAATGAAAATGCTGATTATTAGGAGAATCCTACTTAGTAACCACCACCACCAGCAGCTAAAGGACCTGATTGGCGCTAGATGATGGCC
This sequence comes from Phyllostachys edulis, assembly GCA_036346405.1. NCBI lineage: Eukaryota > Viridiplantae > Streptophyta > Magnoliopsida > Poales > Poaceae > Phyllostachys > Phyllostachys edulis. Next base: position 40,396,302 of record CM070554.1, on the reverse strand, counting down.
AATCAGATGCACTTGATCGACCTACTGGCCTAATCCCTTAACAATGTTCAGAACGTGCAAGCAACAACTCATGCTCCACTTCCACCTCCGCCAAGAGCAACAATGTCAGAGTTCATGCGGATGCGTCCCCCGACATTTTCCAGCAGTACATAACCCATGGACGCTGACGACTGGCTCCGTGTCATTGGGAATAAATTGGACATTTCCCAGTGCTCGGATCGTGAGAGGGTCCTTTTTGCCTCTCACCAGCTGAATGGTCCTGCATCTGAATGCTGGGACAACTTCTGCATCTCCCATGCTAACGCACAAGCCATCACCTAGAACGAGTTTGTGCAAGCTTTCCATCATGCACACATCCCAGTTGGGATGATGACGCTGAAGAAGAAGGAGTTTCTCTCACTCCGCCAAGGCAACCGCACTGTGAGCGAATATTTGCACAAGTTTAACCAACTTGCTCGCTACGCACCTAAAGATGTGGCCAGAGATGTGGAGAAACAGGAGAGATTCTTGGAAGAGCTAAACGATGAGGTTTCTATTCGTCTGATCTCCCAAGACTTCACTGACTTCCAACAGTTAGTGAACAAAGCAATTCGCCAGGAGGGCAAACACTTAGAGATAGAGAACCACAAGCGGAGGATGGCCGCTCAGTAGTTCAACGTTGGAGGACAACCCAAGCCTCGCTTCACTCAGCCTCAGCCACTATAGTGTGGAAGATTCTAGTCTTCTACATCCAGGCTCCAGCACTAGCACAGCGCCCCAACACTTCTAGCTTCTGCAGCAGCTCATCCAGAGGCCAGTATCAACAGAAGAACCCGACTTCATTAGCTGCAGGAGTGACTTGCTTCAACTGCAACGAGACAGGGCGACGTGTGAACTATGTCACCACAGAGAAAGCCCAGGCAGCACCGGATATCGTCCTTGGTACGTTTCTTGTTAATTCAGTACCAGCATCAGTCCTATTTGATTCCAGAGCTTCGCATTCCTTTGTTTCAAATAAGTTTATGGGAAAATATGGGTTACCTATCTCTCCCTTAGATAACCCAATGATAATCCATTCCCCGAGCTCGGAAATGAGAACAAGTTCTCTATGCCCAAACCTTACCCTGGAGATATCCGTAGTATCTTTCCTGGCAGACTTGATAATCTTGCATTCTCAAGGTTTGGATGTGATTCTTAGAATGGACTGGCTAGCCAAGAATTAAGGACGGATAGACTGTGCCAATAGGCCTATCGCTCTCACCAATGAGCAAGGCTTTTCAGTTGAATTCAAGCCCAAGACTTCAACTGGAGGAAGTTCCATCCTGACTAGCTTGAAGGAGGTAAAGCTTGAAGATATACCGGTGGTGCAAGAATACCCAGATGTCTTTCCTGAAGAATTACCCAGCATGCCATCAGATAGGGACATAATGTTCTTAATTGACTTAGTCCCAGGGACCGCTCCAATCTCGAAGCGACCCTACAGAATATCGACCAATGAGTTAGCAGAGCTGAAGAAGCAGATTGAAGAATTGCAGAGCAAATGTTATATCCAACCAAGTTCATCCCCTTGGGGAGCACCTGTACTATTTGTCAAAAAGAAAGACAATAGTATGAGAATGTGTGTGGATTACAGATCGCTCAATGAGGTGACGATCAAGAACAAGTACCCGTTACCCAGGATTGATGATCTGTTTGATCAGCTGAAAAGAGCAATCGTCTTCTCAAAGATTGATCTGAGATCCGGCTACCACCAATTGAAGATCAGACCAGAAGATATCCCGAAGACTGCTTTCACCACCAGATATGGACTGTATTAATTTATAGTAATGTCCTTCGGTTTGACAAACGCCCCTGCTTACTTCATGAATATGATGAACAAAGTGTTCATGGAATTCTTGGATAAGTTTGTGGTTGTTTTCATCGATGACATTCTCATTTATTCAAAGGATGAGGAAGAGCACAAGAAGCATTTTAGGATAATTTTGAAGAAGCTCAGAGAACATTAGCTTTATGCCAAATTCAGCAAGAGCAAATTCTGGCTAAAGCAAGTGGCATTCCTTGGACATATTGTGTCAGCAAGAGGAGTTGGAGTAGACCTAGCCAAGGTTGAGGCAGTAATGGATTGGAAGCAACCCAGATCTGTCACAGAAGTGAGAAGTTTTCTCGGCCTAGCTGGATATTACCACAGATTCATTAAAGGTTTCTCCAAGACTGCAAGACCCATGACTCAGCTTCTGAAAAAGGAGAAGAAGTTTGAATGGACAAATGCTTGTGAGAAAAGTTTCCAAGAGCTAAAAAAGAGACTAGTGTCCGCAACTATGCTAGTCTTGCCAGATATCCATAAGGACTTTGAGATCTTCTACGACGTATCTTGTCAGGGACTCGGATGTGTGCTGATGCAGGAAGGCAAAGTCATGGCTTATGCATCCCATTTGTTGAGGCCAGACGAAGGAAATTATCCGACTCACGATCTTGAGTTAGCAGCAATTGCGCATGCTTTGAAAATCTGGTGGTATTATCTCATTAGTAACTGCTGTGAGATTTTCACGGATCATAAGAGTCTGAAGTACAACTTCACCCAGTTAGAGCTTAACCTCAGACAAAGAAGATGGTTGGAGCTGATAAAGGATTACGACCTTGGAATCCATTATCATCCGGGCAAAGCAAATATGGTTGCAGATGCCCTGAGCAGAAAGGCGTATTGCAACACCATCTTAGTTCAGAAGAATCAGCTAGAGTTGTATGAAGAACTGAAGCACCTGAACCTGGAGATTGTCAACCAAGGTTGTGTCAACGCTTTGGAAGTTCAACCCACTCTTCAGAGTCAGATCAAAGAAAAGCAGTTAGAAGATGAAGACATCGAAGAAATCAAGAAGAACATGAGAAGAGACAAAGCCCCAAGATTTTCTGAGGATGAGCAAGGAACAGTGTGGTTTGGAAACCGCATCTGTGTACTTAATCAGTAGGAGATAAAACAGTCGATTCTGAAAGAAGTTCATGAATCGCCTTACTCCATTTATCCCGGAAGCACCAAGATGTACCAAGATATAAAGGAGAAATATTGGTGGGTCAGCATGATGTATGTCAGAGAGTCAAGGCAAAACATCAAAGACCCGCTGGTTTGTTGCTGTAACATCCCCAATTTAATAAATGATAATTAGTATGCATCTCATTAACATGCACATTGTTTTTGATTCTTTTGCATCATGTATTGCACTTGGGTTGTGTTTCAAATGTATAATAATGAGGAGAATTTAAAACTTTTGAACATGCATTGGTTTTTCTGGAGCAGTTACATAATTTGTTGCTTTTGAAAATATCGAACTCAAAGAAAACATACACTTCAAATTTAAATTCTAAAAGAAGGCAAGAATAAAATTTATGAACATCATCTAGAAATAATTTATTAAAATAATAAAATAATTATATTGAATAAATATAAATTTTACAAAAATTTTGGGACTCAATTTGACCCCCAGAAAATTCAAAATCAAATTAAAGACCTTTTCTAAGTTGAATTTAAATTACACAAATTAATTCTTGAATAGTGGGTTTTTAAATTTTATTTGGGAACTAGGATATCCCAGGAACACCTCTGAATTATTTCAGAATTTTTAGAATTTTATTCCTATTTTTAAAGCCTCGGTCAAACCCTCTATCTTCTTGGTCAAATTTTGGAATTCAAATCCTCTACACTGTTCAACCGATCTGGACCAAACTCAGACTCGAGTCTAACTCGGGCGAGCTGACTCGGCTAAATCAACTAAACGCACCAAAACGGGATCTACCGTCCGATTAGAATCGCGTGGTCCTCATGAGTCGCCTGATTGGATAGTCCGAACTCCCCTTGAATCTGAGCCGCCCGATCACGATCAAATGGTCCCGACTGAACCAGCTACTGTTCTGACCTTAGCCTTTGGTTCCAGCTACACCCACTCGCCTTGTGCCACTGCCACACCGGGCCCACTCGTCATACCTTTCTTCACCACGCGCGCAGGCGCGCTCAGGCGTCGCTCGCCACGCGGCCACCACGCCCTGCCTTGCTCCATCCACGGTGTTTCCCCACCGCCCTCCTTGGCCAATCCTAGGGCATCCTCACTTGACGCCGCTTCTTCCTGCGTCCTTCCCTGCCTTTAACCTGCCTCCTTGCTCTCCCATTTCCTCCATTCCTCCTCTCGGTGACCGAGGAGGAGGGGCTCCTTCCTGCATTTCCCTCGGGTAAAATCCGCATTGTGTTGTCCCTTGGCTCCCTCTATCCATGCCTTTCCCATTTTCGCTTATTTGAGCCTCTGTCATTGCTTGTAGGGTCTGGGGCAAACTCGTGCTCCCACTGTCTCCAGAGCGCGCCCGTGACTACCCCCTTTGGCCATCGTCGTCTCCGGTGAGACCCTATCCTTTTCATGCGCGTCACAATGTGTCTTAGGGTCTACTTAAGTCTTCCCCTCAACCAATTTTAGCAATGCCTTGTAGGATCACTTGAATTTGGAAATTCCCCTTTTCTCGGCCAAAAACGCTCACTTCGGCCCCTTTATCAATCGGGTGAGTCGTTCTTCGATTGCTTTCAGTAAAAGCATCTCCTAGGTCTTCTTAATTGGTCCCGACGTTGCTTTTGTTCCCTCCCTGCTCAGGTGGTCGTGCCCTCGTAAAGACCTTAGCGCCGCCGTTCGGTCGCACGTCGCCGGAGCTCCTCTGTGGATCTCTAGCCACTTCTTCGGCTCAGGTAGCTTCTTGTTACCTCTTAGGAGCTTAAGAAGGCTTTCGGTTGCTCAATGCATCACCAAATCGGTTTAACCATCTTTGCCGTTCTTGCGCTGCCGCCCTCCATTGTCGTGCCACCGCTACAGGCCAGCTCAGTCGCCGTGAAAGCCACCATTAGCTGCGCGAGCTTATTGCGCACCCATCTGTGCCCTGTGTTCGCGCCGCCGTGGCCGGCAACGCCGGCGAAGCCAGCGCTTCGTTGTCGGATGCCCCGACAACGCTGTAGTGGAGGGATTAGAGTTAATGATGTTCATTAACTGTTAATGAATGATTAGTTTTTAAATGGCTCGCTTAAAGAAGTTAGTGTGTCTATTGCATGTGGGACCAAGCATAGTAATCAAGATGCAAATAACGGTTGGGATTTGTGTATGACATGTGGGCCTAAGGGCTTAAGTGCACAGTATAGACCAGTGGACCGCCCGTAGACCCTCGGTCCATGCACTATTGCGTGAACCAAGAGTATGACAGGCGGGCCCCACATGTTAGTGTTAACCAAAAATGAAATGGAAATTGAAAATTGACACTATGCACTAGACCCCACTGGTCAGTGTCTATGGCTAGTATGGTCTCGGTAAGAAAAGTCTTTAATGCTTTTAGAAATTCCGAAATGGTTTATTGTTGAACTGAAAATTGTATTAACTTCTAAAATGCATAACTAATTCTTTTTAGCTCCAAAAATAGTGAAACCAATTTTGATAATTTTCATTTTAAATGTATTTTATTTTAAAATATGTTTCAATTTTGTCACTGTCACAAAAAATATAGTTTGTGAAAAGTGATCCAAAAATGAATTATTTTTACACTTTAAATTGCTGTTAGACTTTGAAAATTCATAACTAAATCATAAAACTCCAAAATTGATGATTCAAATTTTGTTAGTTTCCTTTTAAATGTACTTTAATATAAAAATAGTTTGAATCATGTTACTGTTCCAAAAATCACATTTGGCAAAATTACTTTAGGTTTAGTAATATTGTTGCACTAAAAATTGCTTTAACTTCAAAAAGGCATAAGTATTTCTCCGTAACTCCCAAAAGAGTAAACTCAATTTTGTTAGAATCCTCTGTTAGTGTAGTTTATTGTAAAATAGGTAGTGAGCATGATACTGTTACTAAAAATCTTATTTTGCATGTAACTTGTGTACTACTTTCATAACTTTGAAAAATCATAGAAAATTCATCTTAGCTCCAAATGAGGTGAATCAAATTCCATTGTTCATCTCATGTGGTGCTCTACCTAACATAAAAATTTCAAGTGCACCACTGCTCTGGAAATTTTTACCAAAATAATTAATTCGGATGAACAGTAACCGATAGCAATTAAATTGGATTTTCTGGAAAGCTGACATTCAAACTGTCATAAATTTTGCATAGAACATCCAAATCAATTGTTTATTATTGCTAAATTCATCTAAAATCATGCTCTACCTTCTGTGAATTTTTCATGATTTTTGGAGGACTTTGAATTTTTTGGTCTTTTCGGTGTTATTCGTTCTTATTGTGCTTTCGGCTTCTTTCGCTAGGTTCCAAAGAAATTATTGATTGCGCGAGTGACCCTCTGCAGCAAGATAATCATCCTCGGCAAGGCAAGCAGTTTGATCATAAATGTCCTATTACTTTCAAGTCTAATACTTTGTTTACAAATTGTATGTATGCATGCTTTTGTGTCAAAGTAATTTTCCCGATTAGAGGTAGCTATTCCTATTGCATGGTTGCCCTTAAATTGTTATCCCCTGCCACAAAACATATGTTATTAATATCGCTGGTGAATTAGAGCCCGGTGATTTAATTATGCTCTTTTATTGTCTTTGCGGTGTCATGCTTAGAAATGCTTAGCTACCGGTAGAATTGGGCGGTTATCGACTTAGTCGATAACCTTGATCACACAAAATTATTATTATCATTATGATCAGTACCTTGTGCTTTGTTACTTTATAAAGTCAAAAACTGAAAACAAAAATGAAATGTTTGAGACTTGGGCACAATGGTTGTTGGTGTGATCTTATGGTGTGATGGAATGGTGCCCAAGTCAATTAAGGACCAAGTTACTTGCGCCACCGTCCCGAGATTTTGCGTGCTAACCACACGAGGGGGATATGGGACCTCTCTTGACTAAGTACTTTGGGGGGTGTTAATTATGAGCTGGTTGGTGGTGTTAAAAGAAAAATGTTATTATGATATGAGGGGAACATTAGCAAATCGGCTTGAGCTGGCTAATGTGTCTTTCTCTTTGTTGGGTTGCGGCTCTTAATTAGCATCATCCATTAGAAATGTCTCGTAGGACTTAACCGTGCTGGCATACCAAAGGAAGTGTGCTAATCATGTGGCGAAAAGGCGGTCTGACGTGTGGGTACATTGGTACACCCCTGCAGGGTTCAAACTATTCGATAGCCTCGTCCTAGGTTATGGACACGCTTGGATACGCCCCGTGAGAACTAGACTACAACATTTAACTAAAACTTGATGTGGGTGGTATGAATGGGGAATTTATGCTATTGTTGTGGTGGCTATTGGGTTAGCCACTTCCAGGATGTCTTTTTATTATTGTTACTTACTTATCGCTGTTTTTGTCAAATAAAATCATATTGTAAAATTGCTTCCAATCTATTACATTATTGCAAATGAAAACTTGCTTTATGCTGAAAATGAGTCTAGAGCCTGCTCCACTTAAATAAGCTTGCATGTAGCTATTTATATAGGCCTGTTACCCTACACGTAAATCTTGCGAGTACATTTTTGTACTGATTTGCTTTGCTTAATAAATTGTTGCAGAGGAGGAAGTTGAACCCCAAGGGTTGCACTTTTGCGAGTTGTGCGGTGGCTTCGACGACTAGGTTGGTGGCCCGGTTGGTTGCCTTGCGGGTTTGAGGTACACTACTTGGCTTTTGTTTATCACCATCTTATGGCACCTTGCTTCCGCTGTTATTTAAGTCTCTTTAGTTGTCATTTGGCCGGTCGGCCCCTTTTGAAATAACTATATATTGTATGTCCTTTGAATTGCTCAGTTGTACTTTGGATTCTATTGTGTTGAATGGAATTGATGCATAATTTTTGTATGGGTTATGTGTACTGCATTTTGGGAAGTACATATACGCCGAGAGTCGTGATATTTGATTTGTAATGCTTGAATCATCTTAATGGTTAAGTATTACAAGTTAAATACCCCGGGTTCTCACAGTTGCAACCATTACCAATACCCGAATGGAAGTGGGAGGAAGTTGGTATGGATTTCATCACCGGACTTCCTAGGACCCAATCAGGATGTGATTCCATTTGGGTGATAATTAACTGGTTGACTAAAGTAGCTCACTTTATCCCAGTCAAGACCACCTACAGAAGCAGCAAGTTAGCATAATTTTACATGGCTAGAATTGTGTGTTTACATGGAATACCCAAGAAGATCGTGTCCGTCAGAGGCTCATAGTTTACATCAAGATTTTGGAAGAGCCTGCATGAAGCTTTGGGAACTAGACTCAACTTCAGTACAGCTTACCATCCTCAGACAGATGGCTAGACAGAACGTGTCAATCAGATTCTTGAAGACATGCTTCGAGCCTGTGCCATAGATTATGGAAGAAGATGAGGCAAGAATCTGCCCTATGCAGAATTCTCGTAAAACAACAGCTATCAAGCCAGTTTGTAGATGTCTCCATTCGAAGCTTTGTACGGTAGAAAGTGTAAAACTCCTCTCCTCTGGGATCAGGTAGGAGAGCATCAGTTCTTTGGACCGGAGTTGAACAAGGAAGCTGAAAGCAAGGTTAAGGCAATAAAAGAATGCCTGAAAGTGGCTCAGTCCCGACAAAAGAGTTATGCTGATAACTGTCGGAGGGACTTATCCTTTGAGCTAGGAGATTTTGTGTATCTCAGAGTTACTCCACTCAGAGGAGTAAGAAGGTTCCGGACCAAAGGAAAACTCGCATCCAGATTTGTGGGACCTTACAAGATTTTGGCAAGAAGAGGTGAAGTTGCTTACCAATTGGAGCTGCCAACATCCTTGTCAGCAGTCCACGATGTCTTCCATGTCTCTCAGCTAAAAAAGTGTCTCATAGTACCAACAGAAGAAGCACCGCTTGGAAGCATCGACCTTCAGGCAGATCTCATGTATGTGGAGCAGCCAATCAAGATTCTTGATGTCGCGGAGTGAATCACCAGAAACAAGGTCATCCACTCATACAAGGTCTAGTGGAGTAATCATTCAGAAGAAGAAGCCACCTGGGAGTGAGAAGAAGATCTGAAAGCCGAGTATCCCCACCTTTTTGCTAGCCAAGTATGAATCTCAGGGTCGAGATTCCCTTTAAGGGGGGTAGGTTTGTGATAGCCCAATTTTCAAATTTCAGAGAAAAATTAAAACTTAATTATTTTTCTGGATTTTCTAAAATTTTAAAAGCTTTTCCTTAATTATTTAAAGCTAAAACAAATTTAATTGCAAAATCTATTACCAAATAATAGTTAGAAATATATTATTTAAGTCCAAAATGTCTTTGAGAATTTCTGTGAATTTCCCATAATTTTTGGAATTTATTTGCTATTTTCTAAAGTCTATTTGAATTTCTGGAATTATTTAAATTGCTAAACCTATAGAAATCCTCTCAACAGTGTTTGGACCGAATCTTTCACTCGGCCCAACTCTTTTCCATCTTGTCACGCCCACACGGCCAGCTTCTCCTTGGCAAGACGCTTTTAAAGCTTTTCGGCCATCGGATCAGGAATCAACGGTCCGATCAAAGTCACGTTCGAACGGTCCAAACGTTTCTTCAACGTGGACCGTCCAATCTGATTTTAACGGCTTGATCTTGTTGGTTGATCAAAGTGGTCCGAACGTCCACATCAGTATGGACCGTCCGATTTAAATCAAACGACCACCGCTTCACCCGCTTTCTTTCCTTTCTTTTTCTTTCACTACCAAGTGGGGCCATTGTTACAGTGACTTCGTCGCCTTTCCTTTCTTCCCCGCTGCTCCTTCCTTTCTCACGCCCACGTCCACCATTACCAGTTTTCAAAATCCTTCCTTACGCGTTCAAATCCGGCCGCATCTTCCTAATTGGCGCGCGCATTCAATTCCTGGATCCTCTCCGCCTCCGACACGGCCCTCTCTTTCCTTTCCTTCGCCTCGAATCCCCCTAATTGCTTCGCCGTGCCGCACAGACCTTCTTGGGTGATACGGCAAACCCGTGCCACCCTCGCCCTATAAAAGGACACCCCGGGTGCGCCTTGAAGCTCTCATCCCAACGCCTCAACACGCCTCTCCCCAATCCCTCTCTAGAGCCCTGATTTTGAAGTTCTTTGCCAGCAGTGAACCTTTAGTTCTTCTCCGATTTTGGTGAGACCATCGACGTTCCGCCTTCGTCCCCACCACCATCAGCATCGCCGCGCCACCACGAAGCCCGTGTGCACTCTCACTTTGCCGGAAGACCTCGGGAATGCCTTCTTCACCGGAGCCTTAAAGACGCCGCTGCCAAACCTCGCCGTGTAACAGCCTAAAGTTCTGTTACCAAATTAAAATTAAATAAAATTATTAATTTATTGGATTTTCTGAAATTTGAAAGAGTTTGATTGCTTTATTTGAATTTCTGAAGTTTTAAAAGTCAAAATTAAAGTTTTATTAAAGTTTTTGAAGTTTAATTTGAGTTAAAGTTGAAAAATAAAATTAATTAATTTTAGAATTTTCTGAAATTTTAAAAGCTTTTCCCTAATTATTTCAAAAGCAAAATAAATTATGAGCAAAAACTATTACCATTTGAGTTGGAATTATTTTTATTAAGTTCAAAATAATTATAGGAATTTTTGAGAATTTTTCTAGAATTTTTGGACTCTATTTGCTATGTTCAAAAAATATTTGATTTAATGCTTAATCCTTATTTCGAAAATAAAAAAATTTATTTTCTTCCACGTGGAGCTTCCCATCGGGTCACCCTCTTGATTCTGCCCAAAGTCATGCACACTTAACATCCGGGTTCTTCATGCATGGCTACCACTTGCCCTTTGTCTCTAATCAATATATATATTCCTTTTATTCTTTTATTCCTCTCTTTCTCTCTCCTGCCGCTTTGCTACAGTAACCGTCGGGTACTGCTCATCCAGATCAACGTGCTACAGTAAATCGCGCGGTACTGTTCATCCTCAACCTCCAAAGAGAGCTGCTCCAGAACGATGTACGCAACCAACCCAAAACTTCCAAATTCGATATCTTTCTCTCGGTGCACATAAATGCGAGCCGTTTAGCGCCACGCGTCCGTCTTGATCTCCTCTCCCAATCCCCTGATTTGGTGTTCTCCGAATCAATCTATTTTTGTCGCAATCTGCAGAAAACCGAGCTTCAACTCCATTAATGGTGCGGTGGTTTTTCTCCCCATTCTCCCCATTCAATGCGTTAAATTGGAATCCGTCGAGGCGGAACGTGTGCATTAACGTCCACGCACGCAGCCACACCATCAAATGGACGTTTTACCCTCTAAATGCAATCAATTGTGGCAGTTTTCAAATGACCTTTCATTGCACTCGAAAACCGTCGCTTCATTCTCCTCCTCCGGCCCTCTCGCCCCTATAAAAGGGAGCCCGAGGTAGCTCTCCTCCTCCTCATTCCATCCCCACCACTCACCTCGCCTCTCTCGCTCCCACCTCGCCGAATCGGTATTTTTCTTTCACCGGCCGAGCTCCTTGATCGTCTCTAGCGCCCTCGTCGGTGAGAGCTCCTCCCTTGACACCACCCATGGCATCGCGACGTGGTCCTCTATGCGGTGCTCTCCTCCCCTCGCCGTCACCATCGCGGAGCACCTCTCTCCATGGCGCCATGGGAGCAGCAGACTTTGTTCGTCAAGGTAGAAGATGAATGAGCAGTAAACAAATTGATTCATTCTACCCTTTTGTACATAAACATTTTATTCCTTCCAAAATTTTGTTCTCCCATATGCAAGCTCCAAATCCATTAATTCCTTCACCTAAATTCGTCTAAATTCATCTACTATTTTTAGTATTTATTTCATAATTTTTAGATTTTATTTAATTTCTGTTAATTATTTGGTCTATTTTAGCGTCGTTGCTTGCCACGGTCAACCGTCGCGCTTTTCACTAACCGAGGCGGCGTTGCGTTCCCCACGGTTCCCTCTTCAAATCGCCGCAAACCTCATCCACTAACTCCTCTCCGTTTGCCCATAGCGCCGTCATCACCCGCCGTCATGAAGATTTTCTCTGTCGCTAATTGCCGCCATCGAAGGTCATCTGGCCGAGCCGTCTACACCGTTGAGTTCGCCTCAACGCGTTCAACATCGTACTTCCTCGCCATAGCCCTAAAACTCCTTCTTTGTTCTCAGTTATCCGAAACCATAATGTCCGATGAATAGTACAATTTTCAGAATTTTATTATTTCATGTAACACTCAACCTTCCGGAATTTCGTTCTCACTCATACGAACTCCGATTGCGTCGATTCAACTTCCTAAATTCATATAAAATCGATACCTTCCTAGCAGTATTTATGTTATAATTTTTGGATTTTATTTGGATTTTATTTGAATATTATTTGAATTCGGATCATTTACGCGTATAGATTTCGACGACTTCGGACGACCGGATTTCAACGCTGTTTGAGAATAATCCATTAAGCAAGGCAAGTTACATTCTTGAACATGTTAATCCCAGTATTTAAAATTATTTAAATTCTGTTTTAAATTATTATTGCATGCGTATTTATATTCAAGTAATTTAAATTCCTGTTTTAAGCTTTATAGTTATTCCCAATGCCTTTGTATGTCCAATTATTGTCAAGAGAGGTGGTATGGAGACTATTATCGAATGCATATATATTTTGGAGTTTGGATAATAAAAGAGGATTGTGAATGGATGTGTAAAGATAGAGGAAAATTGTTAATAGATAATGAATGATTACAGAAATAGGTGATTATTGGTATTGGATTATGGAAATAGATTATTATTAAGGATCAGATTGTGGTATTATTAGAGTTATATGATTGTTGGATATTAGATGTCAATCATAGATATAGATTATCATTGGATTATTGGATATTGGAATGAATGATGTTGGATTATTAGAAATACATGATTATTATGGTTGTATTGTAGAAATAAATGATTATTGGATACCGGATTTTAGAGTTAGATTGTTGTTGATGTTGGATTAATAAAGATTGGATGATAGATAGATACTATAGTCAAATCTTGAATTGTTGATATTGAATTCTAGAAATAGATTGTCATTGGATATCGATTATCAAAAATTTGATTATAGGATTACATAGTCATTGGATTGATAGATATCGGATTATAAAATTTGAGTATAGATAAATATTTGGATCAATTGAAGTTGGATCATAGAAATAGACTTATACTGGTGTAGATTGGACTAATGAATTTTGGATTCTTTGAAGGTTGGATTATCATAATCTTGATGGATTACATCTTGATCTCGTTCTTGACAAGTCTTGGACATTTAACCCTCACCCTAGATAAAATCTAGTTGATACAATAGTATGAACTAGAACATTTTGAGAAAGATTATACTTAGCAATGCTTAGACCCAAAAATGTTTGATTTGGGAAACTTTCAGCCAAAAATCAAATATTGTTTAAGAATCTATGGCATTGGTTTGTCATGGAAGTTTTGTCGTAAATGAATTTGAGAAAAATAAAATAAAATTATGGTTTGTACTTGGGCGAAATGGTTGTTTGGATGGTGCATGTTAATGCAGGATCGAAGTCATTTCCATGATCGAGGCCCATGGGTTTTGTGGAAAGTCGCCCAAGTCGATTGAGGACCGCCTCTGGCGTTCCTTTGCTATGCCTATAATGGGCTATGCCTCACCGTACAACCACATGTCCTCGAGAATGGGGCGTGGGACACAGCTAATTAATTTGTAAAGTTCCGTCGCGGTTGACCCTGTTTGTACGTGGGCGGTCTTTCATGGCCATTTCTTTTGACAAAGTCTTTCATGACTATTGTTCCCACCTGGCACAAGAGGGGGCTAGGAACTCTGCGGATTTCTATTCCAAAGGGGCGAAACCTTAGCGAGGGAAATCATGGTGGAATGGCGCATTGTAAAGGCCTTGGCACGTGCTCTAGGCGCTTACCTAAGGTAGTGGCGGTGGCATAGATATATCTTGGGATAAACTAGAGAATTCGTGTCTTGTGGGTAAAGTGTACAACCTCTGCAGAGTGTAAAACTATTCGAATAGCCGTGTCCGCGGTCATGGACATGCTAGCAAAGCCACTCAAAGTTAGACTTGGATTTTGATTTAAAAGACTTCATCAATGGTTTATCCAAATGGGATTGGGCGGTTAGCCATTGTGATAGGAGGGTATCCTTCACCATTCTTGTGTGAATGTTATCGACTATAAAATTGATTTAGAAAATGAATTTTAGTTATAGAATAACGCTTTGGAACTTAGTACAAGTATTTACCGAAAATCTTTGTTTTATGCAAATTCAACCATATTAAGCTTTCCTTTGAGATATCCATATATGCATGTCATTCTGTTACTTGACGGGTGTAACTTGCGAGCACGGTAGTTGTGCTCATTCTTGCTTAATGCAAATAATTTCAGAGGAGAAGGACTTTGCCACCTGTGTGGATCTCGACGACTAGGCCGCTTCCCATCGATTGCACGGCGATTAATGGACTCTACTACATCTTCGTCTTCCGCTGTGTTTATTTTATTGTTGGCCTGTAAGCCTCCTTTGTAATCAACTCTGTTGTTATTTATTAATAGAGTTGTGATATGATTTTGTTACCATATTTGTTTACTGTGTGGACTAGCTACTGATCATGGGACTAGTTCAGAAATACACAGAGGATTTGGGAGTGTTAATCCCGGGTCTTACAAAGTGGTATCAGAGCCATATCGACTGTAGGTCGTGATCTAGTTAGAATGGCCGTTAGTTGAAAATTTCAAAACTTATTTTATAACAAGAAAAAGAATAAATTGTTCTCTCCTCATCTGAGTCATCTATCTATAGTTTCTTCATAGCAATTCCTCCTTACCTAATTCTCCTTTCACCATTTTACAATGTTAAATTGGATCCTCTTTTCCTTGAAAATCTCTATAATGGTTAACACGATTATTAACCCTTACGTTCAAGACACAACGCATGAAACTTGACAAGGGAGCATCGTCATACAAGAATCATCGAAGATCCTGAGCAGAAGATGCGATGTCAGCCCAACCATATAGCTTAAGATTTCCAAGGCTCATTCTGTGCACTGAGTCGTTTCACCAGATTAAAAGTCTCGATCGAGTAGAACGTTGTATTGTTTCTTAACTTGTGTAGTATTATTTTCTTTTGGTATGTCGTACATAGATCTTTTGATCTTGTGTGCAACGTTTGTTTAAGGGGGGTAGACTTCTCTCCTCATAGTTTTTCTTCTCATCCCCTGCTTTTTCCTCTTCTCTATCGATCTATTAGACAACTCAAACCTGTCGATGCACAAAGGACTTGAAGGACGAATCGACGCCCCAAAATTTTGGACAACTCAAGATCTCTGGATATGAAGCCAACTTAAAGATAAACTCTCATTATCTCTTTCCGACCTCCTAATACCCTCATCCTATATCTGTCTTTCTTTCTAGCCTCTCCGAATCTCGGGGCGAGATTCCTTTTAAGGGGTAGTTTGTAACGACCTAAAGTTCATTACCAAATTAAAATTAAATAAAATTATTATTTTATTGGATTTTCTGAAATTTGAAAGAGTTTGATTGCTTTATTTGAATTTCTGAAGTTTTAAAAGTCAAAATTAAAGTTTTATTAAAGTTTTTGAAGTTTAATTTGAGTTAAAGTTGAAAAATAAAATTAATTAATTTTTAGAATTTTCTGAAATTTTAAAAGCTTTTCCTAATTATTTTAAAGGCAAAATAAATTATGAGCAAAAACTATTACCATTTGAGTTGGAATTATTTTTATTAAGTTCAAAATAATTATAGGAATTTTTGAGAATTTTTCTAGAATTTTTGGACTCTATTTGCTATGTTCAAAAAATATTTGATTTAATGCTTAATCCTTATTTCGAAAATAAAAAAATTTATTTTCTTCCACGTGGAGCTTCCCATCGGGTCACCCCTCTTGATTCTGCCCAAAGTCATGCACACTTAACATCCAGGTTCTTCATGCATGGCTACCACTTGCCCTTTTGTCTCTAATCAATATATATATTCCTTTTATTCTTTTATTCCTCTCTTTCTCTCTCCTGCCGCACTACTACAGTAACCATTGGGTACTGTTCATCCAGATCCAACGTGCTACAGTAAATCACGCGGTACTGTTCATCCTCAACCTCCAGCCGAGAGCTGCTGCAGAACGTGTACGCAACCAACCCAAAACTTCCAAATTCGATATCTTTCTCTACGGTGCACATAAATGCGAGCCGTTTGCGCTCACGCGTCCGTCTTGATCTCCTCTCCCAATCCCCTGATTTGGTGTTCTCCGAATCAATCTATTTTTGTCGCAATCTGCAGAAAACCGAGCTTCAACTCCATTAATGGCTGCCGGTGGTTTTTCTCCCCATTCTCCCCATTCAATGCGTTAAATTGGAATCCGTCTGAGGCGGAACGTGCGCATTAACGTCACGCACGCAGCCACACCATCAAATGGACGTTTTACCCTCTAAATGCAATCAATTGTGGCAGTTTTCAAATGACCTTTCATTGCACTCGAAAACCGTCGCTTCATTCTCCTCCTCCTGGCCCTCTCCGCCCCTATAAAAGGGAGCCCGAGGTAGCTCTCCTCCTCCTCATTCCATCCCCACCACTCACCTCGCCTCTCTCGCTCCCACCTCGCCGGAATCGGTATTTTTCTTTCACCGGCCGAGCTCCCTTCGGTCGTCTCTAGCGCCCTCGTCAGTAGAGCTCCTCTGCCTTCGACACCACCCATGGCATCGCGACGTCGTCCTCTATGCGGTGCTCTCCTCCCCTCGCCGTCACCATCGCCGGAGCACCTCTCTCCATGGCGCCATGGGAGCAGCAGCTTTTGTTCGTCAAGGTAGAAGATGAATGAACAGTAAACAAATTGATTCATTCTACCCTTTTGTACATAAACATTTTATTCCTTCCAAAATTTTGTTCTCCCACATGCAAGCTCCAAATCTATTAATTCCTTCACCTAAATTCGTCTAAATTCATCTACTCTTTTAGTATTTATTTCATAATTTTTAGATTTTATTTAATTTCTGTTAATTATTTGGTCTATTTTGCGCGTCGTTGCCGCCGGCCAACCGTCAACGCTTTTCACCCCAACCGAGGCGAGCGTTGCGTTCCCCACGTTCCCTCTTCAAATCGCCGCAAACCTCATCCGCTAACTCCTCTCCGTTTGCCCGCAGCGCCGTCATCCGCCGTCCGTCCGAAGATTTTCTCTGTCGGTCGTCATAGCGCCATCGAAGGTCATCTGCCGA
Organism: Phyllostachys edulis; assembly: GCA_036346405.1. NCBI lineage: Eukaryota > Viridiplantae > Streptophyta > Magnoliopsida > Poales > Poaceae > Phyllostachys > Phyllostachys edulis. Next base: position 40,379,172 of record CM070554.1, on the reverse strand, counting down.
GCCGTCTACACCGTTGAGTTCGCCTCAACGCGTTCAACATCGTACTTCTCGCCATAGCCCTAAAACTCCTTCTTTGTTCTCAGTTATCCGAAACCATAATGTCCGATGAATAGTACAATTTTCGAATTTTATTATTTCATGTAACACTCAACCTTCCGAATTTCGTTCTCACTCATACGAACTCCGATTAAATCGATTCAACTTCCTAAATTCATATAAAATCGATACCTTCCTAGCAGTATTTATGTTATAATTTTTGGATTTTATTTGGATTTTATTTGAATATTATTTGAATTCGGATCATTTACGGCGTATAGATTTAATTTACTTGGACGACCGGATTTCAATTTGTTTGAGAATAATCCATTAAGCAAGGCAAGTTACATTCTTGAACATGTTAATCCCAGTATTTAAAATTATTTAAATTCTGTTTTAAATTATTATTGCATGCGTATTTATATTCAAGTAATTTAAATTCTGTTTTAAGCTTTATAGTTATTCCCAATGCCTTTGTATGTCCAATTATTGTCAAGAGAGGTGGTATGGAGACTATTATCGAATGCATATATATTTTGGAGTTTGGATAATAAAAGAGGATTGTGAATGGATGTGTAAAGATAGAGGAAAATTGTTAATAGATAATGAATGATTACGAAATAGGTGATTATTGGTATTGGATTATGGAAATAGATTATTATTAAGGATCGATTGTGGTATTATTAGAGTTATATGATTGTTGGATATTAGATGTCAATCATAGATATAGATTATCATTGGATTATTGGATATTGGAATGAATGATGTTGGATTATTAGAAATACATGATTATTATGGTTGTATTGTAGAAATAAATGATTATTGGATACCGGATTTTAGAGTTAGATTGTTGTTGATGTTGGATTAATAAAGATTGGATGATAGATAGATACTATAGTCAAATCTTGAATTGTTGATATTGAATTCTAGAAATAGATTGTCATTGGATATCGATTATCAAAAATTTGATTATAGGATTACATAGTCATTGGATTGATAGATATCGGATTATAAAATTTGAGTATAGATAAATATTTGGATCAATTGAAGTTGGATCATAGAAATAGACTTATACGGTGTAGATTGGACTAATGAATTTTGGATTCTTTGAAGGTTGGATTATCATAATCTTGATGGATTACATCTTGATCTCGTTCTTGACAAGTCTTGGACATTTAACCCTCACCCTAGATAAAATCTAGTTGATACAATAGTATGAACTAGAACATTTTGAGAAAGATTATGCTTAGCAATGCTTAGACCCAAAATGTTTGATTTGGGAAACTTTCACCAAAAATCAAATATTGTTTAAGAATCTATGGCATTGGTTTGTCATGGAAGTTTTGTCGTAAATGAATTTGAGAAAAATAAAATAAAATTATGGTTTGTACTTGGGCGAAATGGTTGTTTGGATGGTGCATGTTAATGCACGGATCGAAGTCATTTCCATGATCGAGGCCCATGGGTTTTGTGGAAAGTCGCCCAAGTCGATTGAGGACCGGCCTCTGGCGTTCCTTTGCTATGCCTATAATGGGCTATGTCTCACCGTACAACCACATGTCCTCAGAATGGGGCGTAGGACTTGGCTAATTAATTTGTAAAGTTCCGTCGCGGTTGACCCTGTTTATGCGTGGGCGGTCTTTCATGGCCATTTCTTTTGACAAAGTCTTTCATGACTATTGTTCCCACTGGCGCAAGAGGGGCTAGGAACTCTGCATTTCTATTCCAAAGGCGCGAAACCTTAGCGAGGGAAATCTGCGGTGGAATGGCGCATTGTAAAGGCCTTGGCACGTGCTCTAGGCCTGCTTACCTAAGGTAGTGGCGGTGGCATAGATATATGCTTGGATAAACTAGAGAATTCGTGTCTTGTGGGTAAAGTGTACAACCTCTGCAGTGTAAAACTATTGAATAGCCGTGTCATGGTCATGGACATGCTAGCAAAGCCACTCAAAGTTAGACTTGGATTTTGATTTAAAAGACTTCATCAACTGGTTTATCCAAATGGGATTGAGCGGTTAGCCATTGTGATAGGAGGGTATCCTTCACCATTCTTGTGTGAATGTTATCGACTATAAAATTGATTTAGAAAATGAATTTTAGTTATAGAATAACTGCTTTGGAACTTAGTACAAGTATTTACCGAAAATCTTTGTTTTATGCAAATTCAACCATATTAAGCTTTCCTTTGAGATATCCATATATGCATGTCATTACATTACTTGACGGTGTAACTTGCGAGCACGGTAGTTGTGCTCATTCTTGCTTAATGCAAATAATTTCAGAGGAGAAGGACTTTGCCACTGTGTGGATCTCGACGACTAGGCCGCTTCCCGATCGATTGCTCGTGGCGATTAAGCTGGACTCTACTACATCTTCGTCTTCCATTGTGTTTATTTTATTGTTGGCTGTAAGCCTCCTTTGTAATCAACTCTGTTGTTATTTATTAATAGAGTTGTGATATGATTTTGTTACCATATTTGTTTACTGTGTGGACTAGCTACTGATCATGGGACTAGTTCAGAAATACACAGAGGATTTGGGAGTGTTAATCCCGGGTCTTACACGCCGCCACCAACCAAATCGCCACGCTCTCCTACCGCAAGGTAGCGCATCAGGATCCCCGTATCTCCCTCTCTCTTTTGGTACCATTCATTCGCCTCGCCCTGGCATAGAACGTCGGCGAGCTCGTCGCCGGCTTTGCGCCACCGTCGTGCTTACATGGCTCGGACACGTCAGCGCCAGATCAGCACCACATAGGCGCTCATGCCTACGTGGTGCCTACGTGGCACCACGTCACCTTGCACACAGCCCGCCCGCACCCTCCCGTTCACTGTTGCGTGAACCGCGTCCACCGTGAGCGTTGACTGGATTGTGGGCGTGGTCCGTTGACCATGGGCCCGCCTGTCATAGACTCCAGGATTTCTGTTTTAAAATAAACTGGCCGAAAATTCAAATCCCTGAGGGCTGACGCCATAAACCGGATTTTCCTTTAAGAAAATAAATCGGTAAATTCTTTTAAATCCAAATTAGGGTTTAAAACTTCCAAGAGCTTGTATTTCTTCATACGAACTCCGATTTAGGTGATTCAAATTTCTAAATTTGTATTAATTCAAGGTATAGCTAACTAAACTAAAGTTATTTTATTTCGAGTTAGTTTGATTTGTATTTTTTAATTTATTTGAATTTCAATTGAATTTGTCGTATTTTCGCGTATAGACTTCGACGACTCCAGAGAGTTTGATCCTTCAGAGGACTTAGGGCACCAAGACTTCAAGGAAGGAAAGTTATAGCATTGATCATGTTGATCCTAGTATTTTAAAGTTATTTAATTCTATTTTTAAATTATTGTTGTATGCATAATTTTAACGAGTTATTGTAATTCCCTGTTTAAATCCTTAGATATTCCCATGCCTTTGTATAGTCAATTTTGATGATTGTATTATCAATTCCTTGTCACCTTAGATAAAATGAAAATTGAAATAATTATATGCCTAGCCAATGCTTAGAAAAGAATCATGTTGTTGGGAGTTTTAGCCAAATTATTCAAATTAAATTAAATTGAGTCTATGGTATTGTATTACCGTGGAATGTTTATGAAAATGATTTGACTTGGAAAAAAAATCAAAAGATGGTTTGGACTTGGGAGAATTGGATGGCTTGTGGGTGCAAGTTTATGCACGGGCTTAACCTGGTTAAGGTTAAGGCCCAGGGGTTGTTTTGAAAGACGCCCAAGTCAGTTAAGGACCGGTCTTTGAGCCGCATCTTGCGAAGCTCCACCGTACTACCACATGTTCTGTGTGGGCAGAACTAGGCTTAATAATTTGTAATATCTTACTGTTATCTGTGCCACATTGTTGTGTGGGTGTTGGTAAAACAGTAGTCCCACTTGGCGCAAGAGGGGGCTTCTAGAGGGTGGTAAAACCAATGGAGGTGAAACCTTAGCAGGCATAAATACTTTAAGGTAGAACATTGTAATGGCGTTGTGATAATTGCTTATTCTCACGCCTTCAGAAGCATGTACTGGCTGACATTAAAAGAAAATTATCTCATGTGGGTAAAGTTGTACGACCTCTGTAGAGTGTAAAACTATTCGAATAGCCGTGTCCACAGTCATGGACATGCTGAGCAAAGCCACTCTTAGTTAGACTTTGTTTTTGGTTTTAAAAATGTTTAACAGATGATTTAGGATGGTAAATCCTTGTGGTAAAATTGGGCGGTTAGCCATGTGATAGGAAGGTATCCTTCACCATTCATTCATGGAGGTTATCCACACTATTAAACTATCATTCTAAAATCTGATTTCAGAAATAGTATAAAAATGGCCTTGGAAATTATTATGAATATTTAAACTGAAAATGTTACTTTATGCAAAATAAACCTAGTCAGTCTCCCTTGTTTACTTATGCATGCATAATTATTCTTTATTGGGTGTAACTTGCGAGCACGGAAGTTGTGCTCTTTCTTGCTGAATAATCTTTATTCAGGAAAAGACTTCTATCAGGACGGTGAGGACCCAGACACTTAGGCCTACGCCCCCAGACGATTGCCTATGGCGAACCGTATGGCCTACTACTACTCTACTTCCGCTGTGTTTTTCATTATTTGGCCTCAAGCTGTTTTGTAATAAACTCTGAATTATTATTAATAAAATGTGTGATATGGTTGTGTTATCACTTTTGTTTGACTGTGTACACTAGCTATCCTAGATTAGTGTATGAATATAGAGAATTCGAGATCCTTCGTTCCCAGGTTCGACAGAATTCTAAACTCATTTGATTTGGAATCATTGGAAACATGCGAATCTTGCTTGCTTGGAAAGATGACCAAGACACCTTTCACTAGTCGGAGTGAAAGGGCGTCCGACTTGTTGGCACTCATACATACTGATGTATGTGGACCAATGAGCACGATAGCTAGAGGTGGTTTTCAGTACTTCGTTACTTTCACCGATGACTATAGTAGATATGGATATATCTATTTAATGAGGCACAAGTCGGAATCATTCCAGTGTGAGGTACAGAATCAACTTGGCAAGAAAATCAAATCTTTGCGATCTAATCGTGGAGGTGAATTTTTGAGCCATGAGTTTGGTGATCATTTGAAACAATGTGAAATTGTTCCACAGCTTACACCACCAAGCACTCCACAATAGAATGGGGTGTCCGAGCGGCGTAATTGGACCTTGTTGGACATGGTTCGATCAATGATGAGCCAATTAGATTTACCGTTGTATTTTTGGGGTTACGTTCTAGAAACTGCCGCTTTCACTTTAAATAGGGTACCATCTAAGTTAGTAGATAAGATGCCATATGAGATATAGACTAGGAAGAGTCATAGTTTGTCTTTTCTAAAGATTTGGGGACGTGATGTCTATGTTAAACATTTGATGTCTGATAAACTCACACCCAAGTCAGATAAATGCTTCTTTATAGGATATTCTAGGGAAACCAAAGGATATTACTTCTACAACTGGGAAGAGGGCAAAGTTTTTGTTGCCCGAAATGGTGTCTTTTTGAAAAAAGAGTTTCTTTCAAAAGGTGTTAGTAGGAGAAAGGTGCAACTCGAAGAAATTCAAGAAGCATCTGAAAGTGTTTCAACTCCCACTGAACCTCTACAAGATGAACAAAATGGTATTGAACCTGTAGATGAAACATCACCCTATGTAGATCTAAAAGGCCACGTCAATTGCCTATAAGCTGTGGGCATGACATGTTATTATTGAATAATGATGAGCCTAAGACTTATGAGGAAGGGATGATGGACCCAGACTCTGAGTCATGGCATGAGGCCATGAGATCCAAAATAAAGTCCATGCATGATAATCAAGTTTGGAACTTGGTTGATGCACCTGATGGTATTAAGACCATTGAGTGCAAATAGATTTTTAAGACAAAGATAGATATGGATGGAAAAGTTCACATCCATAAGGCACGACTGGTTGTGAAGGGTTTCAGACAAATTCAAGGTGTTGATTATGATGAAACCTTCTCTCCTATCGCGATGCTTAAGTCTATTCAGACCATTCTAGCTGTTGCTGCATATTTCGACTATGAGATATGGCAAATGGATGTCAAAATGGCTTTCCTTAATGGAAACCTAAGTGAGGATGTGTACATAACACAACCTGAGGGTTTTGTCGATCCAAAGGAAGCTAGAAATATATGCAAGCTTAATAAATCCATTTATAGATTGAAGCAAGCATCTCGGAGTTGGAACATTCATTTTGATGAAGTGGTCAAAGGGTTTGACTTCATTAAGAACGAAAGAGAACCTTGTGTTTACAAAGAGGTTAGTGGGAGCAAGCTTATGTTTTTGATCGTGTATATAGATGACATACTACTGGTCAGAAATGATATTCCAATGCTTGAATCTGTTAAAACTTTATTAAGAAATCATTTCTCAATGAAATATTTAGGAGATGCGGCATATATTCTTGGTATTAGGATCTATAGAGATAGATCTAAGAGGCTAATTGGATTAAGCCAGGATATGTACATAGACAAAGTGTTGAAACAGTTCAACATGCAAGATTCCAAGAAAGGTTTCTTGCCCATGGCACATGGCATTAATCTTAGCAAGAGTCAGTGTCCTTCGACCACTAATGAGAGAGACAAAATGGGTAGGATTCCATATGCTTCGGCTATTGGATCTATCATGTATGCCATGCTATGTACACGACCAGATGTATCATATGCTCTAAGTGTTACGAGTAGATACCAAGCTGATCTCGGTGAAGGTCACTAGACAGCTGTGAAAAACATTCTTAAGTACTTGAGAAGGACGAAGGATGCGTTCCTAGTTTATGGCGGTGATGAAGAGCTCATTGTAAATGGTTACACCGATGCAAGCTTTCAAACCGACAAAGATGATTATCGTTCGCAGTCTGGTTTTGTATTCATTTTGAATGGAGGAGCAGTGAGCTAGAAAAGTTCCAAGCAAGAGACGGTTGATGATTCTACGACGGAGGCCAAGTACATTGCGGCTTCTGAAGCTGTGAAAGAAGGTGTTTGGATAAGGAATTTCTTTGCTGAGTTGGGTGTGGTTCCAAGTGCCTCGAGCCCAATGGATCTCTATTGTGACAACAATGGAGCCATTGCACATGCTAATAAGCCTAGATCCCATCAGAAGTCCAAACATATACTCAGGCGTTATCATCTTATTCGCGAATTAGTGAATAGAGGAGATGTTAAGATATGCAAAGTTCATACAGATTTAAATGTTGCTGATCCGTTGACAAAGCCTCTCACACAACCAAAGCATGAGGTGCACACAAGAGCTATCGGTATTAGATACCTAAATGATTGACTCTAGTGCAAGTGGGAGACTGTTGGAAATATGCTCTAGAGGCAATCATAGAGATGATTATATTTTCTTATGTTCATAATATTGGATAATATGTTATCCCATTCCTTGGATGAATCATTGGTTGTGAAGATTAACAAGTACGTGACTTGTTGGTGAAACTCTTTTAACTTATATGATGTCGTTATAAATGAATCCCTGGTCGGAACACTAGTGACTCTATCGACTAGCACATGTATTGATTGATGACCATATTTCACCGGTCATGGATATAGGGATATCGAATCAATAATGTGAACACATGTTAGAGAACATGGGGTTGGATTGACCCACCTTGAGACACTATTGAGATTGTTATGATTCTATGTGTCGTTAGTTGGTCTCAAGCAATAATGATGTATAATCCTTAGACCTGAGATCAACATGGTTTTCTACATGTGTAATAGCACTCTTAGGGGTTGCCAATCGCTACTCGTAGCTGGGTAGTTATAAAGGTAGCTTTCGGGTATGCTATGAAACATGCAGAGGAATGTGACTGGTTGGATATAGAATTTTCCCCTCCTAACATAACAGGAGAGATGTCTCTGGGCCCCTCGTTGTGGTCGGATAAAGTAAGTGCATGGCCATGCCACTAGTGGTCAAAGTGTTCGAACACGTGAAGTTATCCGATACTCGATCAAGAAAGTATTGAACAGTCCATGGATGACACAACATCTCACCTGAAGTTCAACCAGACATCGTGAGGCAAAGGGAGAATACATGAGTAGGTCACTTAGTTCGATCGATTCTGGTGGTTGTATGGAATCTGAGCTGGTCGTAGGCGGTCGAACGTAATCCTGAGTGGTCGTAACCTGGTCGTAAGGAGTTACGAACTAGTCATGACCAAATACAAACTGGTCGTATAGAGATAGGACTTGGTCGTAAGTGATGAGGACCTCGTCATAGATCATATTGCATTAAGGTTCGTCCGATATAATTTGTGTGTATTCGGGAATCGTTATGTCCTGCTAGAAACCGCTAACGACTCTTGATCGGAAAGGGTTTCCAAGTCACAACCGATTACGTATGAACCTACAGGGTCACACACTTAACGGGTTGGAACAAAATGTGTTCGGATAGCATCCGTCATGGGCACTATATAAGGAGGTGCATGCAGCTGTTGGGAAAGACAGTTAAGGTAACAGACAAGACACACGAAAGTCGTGAGTTGAGTTGTTCCACCGAAACCCTAGCCATCATCTTCCTGAGAGCTCTGCTGTGTGACTTGGTGCTAGCACACCAGCGCTTGGTTGTTCCTTCCCTGGACATGTGGATACCGTAGAGGCGCTACTGTAGTTACTGTTGCGCTTGAGGACGATTCGCGATCTTCATAAGGAACTGCAGAAGTTGCTGGAGGAGACGATCGATTCGCGAGGACGCTAGACGATCGACTACGACCACTACATCGACGCACTCTACATTGGACCAGGCTGCTCCAACTCTTCTTCGGCTGCTCTGTGCGTCTGGTGGTAACGATCTGTGATCATCTACTTGCTTGGCTTCCTGGTTTACGTGGTAGAAATTTTGATTTGTTGCTAGTGTAGCCTACCCGTATACCTACACCATCATCCAAGAAGCACAAGGGCAAGTTGACGCAATCAAGAGGCATTTAAGAGAAGCGCAGTCACGACAGAAGAGCTATGTTGATCGTTGCTGCCATGAGCTAACCTTCGAAGTAGACGATTATGTTTATCTCAAGGTCTCACCATTGCGAGGCATCCGCCATTTCCATGTCCATGGGAAACAAGCACTGAGGTATATCTGTCCATACCAAATCCTTTCAAGGAAATGTGAAGTGGCATACCAGTTAGAGCTGCCACCACAACTATCAGACGTGCACAACGTCTTTCACATATCACATCTCAAGAAATGTCTTCGAGTCCCAACCGAACTCACTCAGTTGAAGAACATTGATCTCTATCTGGATATTTCATATCGGGAACACTCGATCCGAATCTTAGACGAAGCCACGAGACATACCCACAATCGCACCATCAAGATGCTAAGCGTTCAGTGGAGTAATCATAGCGAAGATGAAGCCACGTGGGAATGGGGAGATCGTCTTAGAGCCGAATTTCCCTCCTTTTCCGAGCCTACTGAATCTTAGGGACAAGATTTTTTGTAAGGGGGGTAGGTCTGTAACATCCCAAATTTAGGGTTTGTACTTCAAATGTATTAAAATATGTTCTTTTGAAAACTTTTGCTGCATCTCTTGGTCATTCAATTTATTTGGTTTTCAAATCAGGGTTTTGTTGTTTGTAAAACTGGAAACATTATTTTATGAAAATACAAGTAAAAAGGAACTTCTAAGAATTTTAAAGAAAATTTTGTTACTTTAAAAACACTAGAAAAATTATAAAAGGTTCTAAAGTGTGACCTAAGCCTCCCCAAAAAAATTTAGAATTTTTGGAGTTAGTTTGCTAGGTCAAATAAATCCTAGAAGCTCTCAGCCTTTTTCTGTAAACAAAATTCAGAAAAATATAACCCTAACCTACCCCTGTTCCACTGACGGAGCCAGCCGAACCAGGTTTCCAACGCACCACATCCTTTGGTCATTGGCACAACCTCCCGCTCCTTCTTCCACTAATAGACGGGCCCAGCGCCAGACCTTCTTCTCCAACGCACCAAGCCAGCACAGCCCGTGCCATGTCCATGTGGCTGCTCCTTTGCGCTCATGCACCGACCTCGCCCCCAGTTTCAGCCAACCCGCCATGGTTTCTACCGATGCCCATACCTTGCCCATTCTGGCGCTAGGCCGCTCATGCCACGATGCCTCCAGTCGAGCCACATGTGTGCCACGCACTAGCACCATCGCACTCGTTGCCCACGTCGATGCCTTGCTTCAATCACCCCTTTCACCTACAAATAGGGAGCCCCCGAGCTCAGTCTACCCCTGCTACCACTTCCTCTCCATTTCCCTTCTTCTCCGAGCTTCAATCAAGTGGGGACCCGAAAGCCATGCATCACCCATGGCCGCACCGCCTCCAAGCCTCCCGGCCGCATCGAATAGCTACAACCTCCATCTTCTTGTCCCTCTAGCTTGACTTGACATCCTCTTTTTATCCCTCACTCCATTTCGCTCTATTTGCAGCTGGAGCTACGGGAACGCAATGCATACTCATCAAGGCCAGCGGCATTCAGAGCATGGAGGCCATTCCCGATCCTCGTCCCGGCCAAACTAGTGAGTCCCTCCACTTTTGAACCGCGTCATCTCATGCCCTTACTCCCTAGGATCATTAACCCCAACCAATTTGGCCTTTAATCCATCAAAGCACCATGCCATGGCCATCTTCCCCGAAACCGGCCAAAGCCGTCTCTACCGCCGCCATTAGCTCCCCAGTGACCCTCTCTTCAATCCTTTGCACCTAGAGCACCCCATGGACTTCCCTAACCTTCCCCCATCACTCATCTTCGCCCTATTCACCCACAAAGACCTCCCCACGGTGAGCCTTCTCCGCTGCCCATGGCTCCTGTCACCGGCTCACCACGGCGCCTCTCCTCCTTCGCCGACCCCTCCTGCATGCTCCGAGACCCTCGTCAATGCTCATGCTGCCACCAATTTAGCCGCAACTCCACCCGAGCACCGCGGCCGCATTTCACCCCCATGGTCGGCCACGGGTCACCATCGCACGCCCACTCCAGAGCATCTCCGGCCGAGCTGAGACCACCTATGGGTCCACCTGGACCGTGGCCTTCCATTTTGATCACCCAGTCGTGCCGCCATGGCCCCTATCGTCGGCATTGAGCTAGAGCAAAACGAGCTTGGGAGCTCCTCTGTGTAGTCGGAACTGGACAGCTACTGTAGTGTTTCAATTAATAACCAAATCACTGTCCTAAGCAGTGGTTAATACTAATCATTAGTAGATCTGGGTTTAAAAGTTGTAATCCAACACTGTTGTGCAGGTTTAAAAGTTGTAATCCCACACTGCCGTGCAGGCCTGGCACTTTAACTGTCGAATGATTTCACCGCATGGACCGTGAAGTCAGTCTTTGTGGACCGGTCCACACGCTTTGCTTTTAGTAAGCCAAGAGGTCGACAATTTGGGTCCGTGTGTAAATACTGATTTTCCTTTAGAGAATTAAAGTGAAAAAGAAAACAAAACCTTTAGGCCCCACATGTCATTGACTAGAAATTTTAGGCAGAGAAAGAAATCCAAAAGAAAGATAAAATGGGGGTGGGTCCCACCTGTCAGAGAGTCATTCGCTCTCTCTCCCATTTCTTTTTCTAGGGATTTTCAATCCTTTTCAACTTCAAACCTTCATAACTTTTGCTAGGAAACTCCAAATGAGATGATTTTTGTCTCTAAATTTGTATAAAATCACAATCTACCTGAATATGCAAAAATATTTTAATTTGGCTTTTGTTTGAATTCATTTGCATTATTTAATTGATTTTCGGCTCTATTTACAATAGACGTTGATTACGCGAACGAAATCTTCGACGACCAACCAACTTTGTATTCAGAACAACCTGAGCAAGGAAACCACCCCCTTTGATCATATTGATCCCAGTATTTTACTTATTGTACTTTGTTTTGCAAATTCTATTATTGCATGCGCGTATGTTCAATATTAAACTGCTATGTTTGGGATGTTAGTAGGTGTAAGTCCTATTTGTTGCATGAATTCTTTTGACATGTTGATATCCCTACTTTGTTAACATTAGGATATGGGTTAGACAATATATAATGTCATTTGGAAAATTTGAGTGCGAGCTATCGCACAAATGCTTACTAGAACGATAGTTTTTTTTCCAGAAAGAGATGTAAAAGGACAATACGATAATTGTGAATTTGGGAGATTTATGAAAAGGTCCAGAGGGGTATGCCTCTATTACTTTAAATAAAAACAATATGCAAAGCCTAGTTTTGGACACGGACGAGTTAAATTACATTCTACAAAAGTGGGAAAGCAGTCTCATTGGTAAATGCGGGGAGATTCTCGCCCGGGTCAGTTAAGGACTGGACGCCAGCAAATCCAGAACTAAGACTTACGTACAACCACATATGCTATTATGAGGGTGGCCTCAGCTAACTAAGTCATCTAAAAACTAGCCTTGCACGTAGGTAGGCTAAAGAGTGCGGACAGGACCAAGGGATCGGCATGTTCGAAGGGGCTCCCATCTCCGAGGAGTGGGAACAAAGCCTTCCGACACAACTGCGTATGCCTCACTCAATGGGAGCAATTCGAGTAAGTGAAGGATATGATCCATTCACTGGGCTAGTGCAAGGATAGGGCTAGATGATGTAAAAGCTTTGACATGTGCTCTAGACTGCTTACCTAAGGTAGTGAGCGGTGGCACCGATAGGTGCCGAAAAAACTAAAGAATTCGTGTTATGTGGGTAAAGCTGTACACCTCTACAGAGTGTAAATATATTATAATAGCCGTGCTCGCGGTCATGAGCATTCTTAGTGCAGACGGTATGTGTTTAGTGTTGATTTTCACAAAAACTGTCTTATTGGAAAACTTGGGAAATGGTTGGTGATTTGTTGAGTTAACTGCCGAGTTACGGCTGAACATGAAATGATGTTCGTAGCCAAGGAGGGTTGCATGTTGTAGTTGTTATTATTAGTGAATCATTCAAGTACTACTTACTATCCTGTTATTTACTTAAAATGCTCTTTCAAATTCCATTGCAAAGTACTACTTATGAACATTCAAATAAAATCTGCTTACTGCAAAAGAACTTGTAGAAAAGAGCCTTCTCTTTGATAGCCCTGCATCTAATATAACTTTTGCGATACACTACAAGTCTTGCTGAGTACACAAGTACTCAAACTTGCTTATGTTGTTGTTTAGAGTATGAAGAGGAGCCAATACTGGACAACGCGTTTTCCGCACTCAGAACCGGAGGGTTCGGTGACGAGTCTATCTAGGACCTTGCACCTTGTCAGTTTGCCTGAGGGTTGGATGGGCAAGCCACTGGTAATTTGCTGCATTTGTCTTTACTTCCGCTGCTACTCTACTCTATTTAATAATTGTTAATATTTGGCTGGTCGACCTTTGTAATGTAATAACTGTACCGCTTAAGTTAAGTACCCTTTTGTCTTACTTTAGCATGTGAATGTATGGATGTGAATTCCAAATGTTGTGAATGTGTGTGCTAGCTACTGATCTAGGGACTAGCACAGAATACACATAAGATCTTCGGGTATTCCGCGCCCGAGGGTCTAACAGTATGACCCTTCCACATGGTGATCTCTATCACCGTGCTTCCTGTTCGCCATGTCTCCAAGTGGCCAATACCTCCAAGAACTCCGACTAAGCCATTACTCCTAATAGCACTAGTAATAAATTACAAGGAGTGAAGAACCATCACAAGTTGACACGCAGGCTGTTATATGAATATAGACAGCCTTGGGCTGCAATAAGCATGACACGTAGGTCATGAACATTACACACATACATGCATCTCATCCATCATGGGTCATACTATTCACATAATCCTAAAAAACAAGTTAGGCATAAAATCACATTCTATCTAATGGATGGCATGAACTAACAATAACAAATACCAAGGTCCTTTTCGGCGGTCATCATAACCCCTGTTACGAAATTTTTTCAGACTACGTAGATCCAATCTACTATTCCGTCCATGTAAATTGTATTGGATTAATCACATTAACCATTTTCGATCGCAACTCCGATTCGATCAACCAGATTGATCTTCACGTGCTCCATGGATTTACGACCACTGTCTGCCCCGATGGCAGAAACCGACCGGTACAGGCAAGTCGTGATAACACCCTGAAAACACGATCACATAATAACGATCATGAACCCATCTTGAGACCATCGCACATGGACGATCATATCAACCATCGCCAAAAACAATCTATTATATAGAACAACCAATAGAAAATAGAAATGGATCACATCTATGACTCCCGCATATCACAATATGCATCTAATCCGAATCTAAAACTAGACGAGATGGCTCTAATACCACTGAAGGATTACAGGTAGGCTACGATAGCACAAAACAAAAAATTCTACCGCGCAACCAAGGAACCTCCGCTAGTAATAGATCATGGGATTACCACTAGACGCGCCGACTCGTAGTGAAAATAGAGTCGATGTAGCGAGTTGATGCCGTAGTAGTCGTACTCGCTGCACGTCTTCTCCTCCTACTCCTGTGATCGTCACAAGTTGCGGATCGTCCTAGTGCTGATGCTTCGCAACAACACCTCCAAGGCATCCACACATACGAGGCAGGGACACCACACACTGGAGTGCTAGCACCAGCGACATAGTATTGGATGAGGAAGGCATGGCTATTAGGGTTTTAGGAATTCTTCAAAAGGATCACCCCACCCCATGCCACCACCCCTCTATATATAGCCATCCATGATGGGTCTCGAACTTGAGGCCCATTAGGAACTCGTGGCCTACAAGAATTCAGATCACCATCCAAATCAAATCCTAGCCCTTCAAGTGTGTGACCCTATAGGTTCATGTGTAATCGGTTGTGACTCGGAAACTCTTTTCTGACCACAAGTCGTTAGCGGTACCTAGCAGCACATAACGATTCTCGAACACATATATAATATATCGGACGAACCTTAATGCAATATGATTTATGACCATGTCCTCATCACTTACGACCAGCTCAAACTTAATTACAACAAGTTCGTAACTCCTTACGACCAGTTAGTGATTATGTTCGAGCAGTCTACGACCAGCTCGTATCTCCATACGACTAGTTCGTGACTATGTTCAACCAGTCTACGACCAGCTCGTATCTCCATATGACTAGTTCGTGACTATGTTCGACCAGTCTACGACCAGCTCGTATCTCCATACGACCAGTTCGTGACTATGATCGACCAGTCTACGACCAGCTCGTATCTCCACAAGACTAGTTCGTGACTATGTTTGAACTGAACAACCTGCTTATGTATTCTCCCTTCGCCTCACAACATTTGGTTGAACTGTAGGTGAGATAATTTGTCATCCATGGACTGTTCAATACTTTCTCGATCAAGTGTCGAATAACTTCATGTGGTCGACACTTTGACGACTAGTGGTATGGCCATGCACTTTCTTTATCCGACCACAATGAGGGGCCCAGAGATAGGCAAATCCTATATCCGAGTAGTCACATTCCTCCACATATTTCATAGCATACCCGAAAGCTACCTTTATAACTACCAAGCTACGAGTAGCGTTTGGCAACCCCTAAGAGTGCTATCACACGTGTAGGAAACTATACTGATCTCAGGTCTAAGGATTATACATCATCATTGCTTAAGACCAACTAATGACACATAGAATCATAACAATCTCAACAGTGTCTCAAGGTGGGTCTTATCCAACACCATGTTTTCTAACATGTGTCCATATTATTGGTTTGATATCTCCATATCTATGACCTGTGAAACATAGTTATCAACCAATACATATGTTAGTCTATTCATATGTGTTCTCATATGTTTCCGACTAGGGAACATTTAAGAATAATCATCGTATAAATACAGAGTTTCACAATCAAGTCACATACTTGATAATAAATATTAACGATATTATTCTTGGAACAAGACAACATATTATCCAATATTATGAACATAACGAAATATAATCATCTCTATGATTGCCTCTAGGGCATATTACCAATAGTCCAGTCAATGCACACGTGGCTTTTTCGCTTTTTCTTTAAGAAAACAATTTGGCCGAACTTCAATTATCCTCTTAGTGATGTCATGCTGACGCAGTAAATTGATTTTCCTTTTCAAAAATATTTCCACAAATTCTGAAATTCCAATTCTAACATTTTATGTGAAATTCAGTTTTTCGAGAGCCAGTTCTCGTTCGTTCATCTCCAATTTGGTGTTTATTTGAATTTTGCTTGAATTTGGTTTATTTTCACGTATAGATTTCAACGACTTTAGAGAGCTAGATTTTGACACCTTTTCAGAAAAAAAAAATTAATTGAGCAAGCCAAGTTACATCTTTGATCATATTTGATCCCAGTATTTTAAATTATACAAATTCTGTTTTAAATTATTATCGCGTGCTTATTTCTATTCAAGTTAATTTAAATTTATGTTTTAAATTTATAGTTATTCCCAATTCTATTTGTATGGCTAAATCTTGACATTGAAATATCCATACCTTTTCATCTTAGATAAAATCTAGTTGATGCAATAGTATGAACTAGAACATTTTGGAAAAAATTAAGCTTAGCCATACTTAGGCCTAAAAATTTTTATTTGGGAATTTTCAGCCAAAAATTAAATGTGGTTTAAATTGTATCCATAGCATTGGTGTACCATGGAAGTTTGTAAATAACTTTGAAAAAAAAATTGGTTTGGACTTAAGCGAAAAGGATAGTTGGTGGGTGAAGGTTTATGCATGTGCTCAATTCAGTGAATGGTTGAGGCCTAGGAATTGTTTTGGAAGTCGCCTAGTCAACTAAGGACCGGTCTGCGAGCTGCAGATTGTTAAGTCATTCCGTACTACCACAAGTCTGGTATGGGACAGACTGGGCTAATTAATTTGCAAAGTTCTACTGTTAGTTATGTCATGTTGATGTGCAGGTGTCATAATGACCTACTTTTTATGTCTTACCACATGCGCTCATGTCGTACGCTAGCGCTCGGCGCCGCAAGGTGGATGAAGGACTCTGTGAAGGGGGCCCACCGGTCAGCGAGAGGGAGAGGAGGGTTAGGTTTAGGGATTTTTGGATTTTCAACTGAATTATTTGCTGATTTTATTTACCAAGCAAACAACTTCGGAATTTGATGAAAAAATTTGTGGAAGCTTCTGACCTAATGAAAAGAGACATTATTACTTAAACCCATGCGGATGAATGGGTTGTGGACTAGTTATGTTTTAATCAAGTTACATCAGTTTCACCAAGATTTATGAACTACATTCAAAATGGACATGTTTTTCTTAAATAAAATATATGAACATAGAAAAAGCCTGGACCGGCTGTAATCAGCCAATGAATTATCTGGACAAAAGCAGCAAGAAATTGAAACGGTTGGCACGACAGCGGCTACAGTGACGTCATCAATTCCATTCCTTTCTTTTGCAACGTTCCAATTTACCCAGCTGGTGCATCCCCTCCCTACCATATGTATGATGTATCACGCCTTCCAGCCCGACCAACCCTGGCCGGATTTATCCCCATTTCTCGATGGGAACCGGGGGCGAAGGGAGAAAGCTGCAGCGAACAGGCGATGACGACGCAGCCGCCGTCGCCGTGGAAGGCCTCCGTCCCTGGGCCGACCTCCATCCGGATCTCCTCTTGCGCGTCCCCATCGCTGGCAACATCTCGCTCGCGGACTTCCCCTCCCTCCGCACCGTCTGCTCCCCCTGGCGCTCCGCCGTACCGCCGGTGTCCCCACAGTTCCTCTACACCGCCTCCTACGCCGGCGGAGGGCCGCAGTTCGCCGCCACCTTCTCCATCCCTTGGCAACGGTCACTCGAGCTCAGCATCCTCCTGGACGTGATCCTCGCCGGAGGCAGCAAATGCGTGGGCTCGAGCAACGGCTGGCTCGCCGTCGAGGAGATCTTGCACTTCTGTCTCGAGCGGAAATGGAGGCTCATCCTCTTGAACCTCATGTCGGGCAAGAAGATCCACCTGCCTTCGTGGAGAGACGAGCAAGAGCGGGTGAGAAAGATGGTGTTCGCGCCGAACCCCAGGGACGCCGACTTCACCGCAGTGGCCATCTGCCGGTACAACACGCTGGCCTACGCCAAGTCCGGAACCAGGTGGTGGAAGGAGGTGGTACTCCCCGATGAAATGGTCAGAAACACTCTCACCGATGTGCTGTACCATGAGGATGGCAAGATCTACTGCATCGATGAGTCGGGAAACGTGGGGATCATCCGCCTCCCTGATGGCCGCGGCCACGGAACTGCGAGGGTGGAGAACTTGCTGCTGTCGGGGGACAACTTCCCGCTGGACGCTGACTCTGCCTTTTTGCTTGCGCCACAGTTCTCTACCTTTTACAGGTACACTAATGTCAAGAACCTGGTGTTCTGGGAGGGTAACTTGTACCAAGTCTGGAGAATTTCCATTTGCACCAGGACCTCGGCGCCGCTGCCGGATGGGAGCCAGTGTCGCGTGCTGCAGAACGAGATCTTCGTTCTGAGGTACGATCCTGGAAGCACGCCGTGCTGGAGCGAGGTGAGGGATCTGAGAGGCTACTCGGTGTTCGTCGGCAAGAACAACGCGGTGGCTGTGCGCGCTGGGGGTGTGCCCGGGGTGAGGGCCAACTGCGTGTACTGGATCGGTGGGTGGGAAAGACACCAGGCCGTGGTGTTCGACATGGCGACCAGAATCTCAACGCCGTGCGTTCAGGCTGGGGGCACGGAGCTCTATCTGCAGCGCGCAATCTGCTGGTACTTCGCGGACTGACCGACATGGTATGTACCTACAGCAATGGTAATGGATCAGAATAAACAAGTTCGTCTTATCGGACTAGAGCAAGAGGCAAAGCTGAACGCAATCAAAATCCAGAAAAGTGATACAATTTGATGTGTTGTCTTAATATCTAGCCAGCAGGGGCAACAACATTGGTATCTTTTACTTATTTTCTACTCTATCGACTTACTTTAGTTATATTTTCAGTTGCTGTCACAATTAATGTGGTTTGGTTTATCAATTCCAGTATGGACTATAATAATAGTTTGTTTTGTTTCTAAAATATTTTATTGGAGGTCGAGATGTTTTACATGTTGGAACACAACACCATGATCCTACACACATATTTACCCGTGGACACACACTATACGGGGGAGACGAGGAACACAGACATACGGAGAGAATTTTCCCGACACGAACTCGACTTGCGCCGGCTTTTCTCTTGTCTTTCTATTCCATCGCTCTCAATTTACTTAACATGTTACATGGCTTAAATAGCCACACCCACACAGCATCGGGCTAACAGCCCACTACCTATCACGCACCACACACGCACTAACAATTAACACTCCACTAACCACTAACTCCATACAGCTATTCTCACGCCACTACTCAACGTGGCTTTTACTAGCCCCCCTGCATGCTAGATGCAATAACAATCAAGATTAATATCCAACATTCCCCCCTAATCTTGATTGCTTATTCCTTTTGTCACAGGATGGACTGAGCCATCTTATCTTGTCGATCTTCTCCTCAGCGAGACACGGAGATAGCTGCCAATGCCATCTTGTCCCGTTGGTTGTTGATGGCACAGCATCACACCACCATCACCTTGTTGCGGCCTCACGTGCCGCCGTTGTCGTAGCGGCCTCGCACTGTGGGCCGTCGTTGTCGGCATCACAGCGACGCTTTCTCGCAGCGGCATTACACCTCCACGAACACGGCCTCACACCATGGTTCATGGCCTTCACCGCGAGTGTGCCATCATAGCATCCTCTCACTGCCACATCTTCGCCACCGGTGACGCAACTTGCCGGTGACTCGCCGCTTCTCCTCCGCCCGTGACGCAGCTCGACGGTGACGGAGACTCGGGCCTCAACACACGAGGCATAAACTTGCGCATGGGTGAGCATGGAGTAATGCAGCCACACCACGGAACTCTCCTTCACCGGCGCTCCTGATGTCGTCTCGTCGACGTTCACTTTGCTACCTCCGCTACCCTGGTGATCACACACGCACCAAGCTCTGATACCAATTGTTGGAAATTTTACCCGTGGACGCACACTTTCACGAATGAGGGAGACAAACTCACGGAGAGGAAGAACACACATAAGATTTTTGCGTAGCACTGCAACTGCTTAGTGCTACTTTTCTCTTTCTATTCTTCTCTCTTTTCTGTTTGGCTCAACAAATACAAACCGATTACAAGACCTTATATAAGCACACCCGGACGTGGCTGCCACAAACTAACTCACACACTAGTAAATCACATATATGTAACTCACGCACTAACTCACGCCACTATCTCCTAATAACCTGTCCACTAAGAAAACTTCCAACATTACACACTAGTAAATCACCGCATGTAACTCACGATGCGACTCACGCCACTAACTCCTAATAACCCGTCCACTTAACTCTATGCAAACACTAACTCAACTAATGCATGATACAATCGATACCACTTGTCCACTAATACACTCATCAAGATCCGGAATCCGGCACTTTGCGAGTGCGGAGGCTTTGCCGAGTGTATTTTATCGCACTTTCGGCAAAGATGGTCTTTGCCGAGTGCCAAATCAAATACACTCTAAAAAAAAACTCGACAAAGATGGCTTTGCCGAGTGCCTTTTTCGGCACTTTCGGCAAAGATGTATTTTGCCGAGTGCTATTTTCGACACCGCGGCAAAATCGTCTTTGCCGAGTGCCTTTGATTTGGCACTCGGCAAAGAGGCATTTTGCCGTGTGCATTTTTTTGGCCTCGGCAAATCATTTTTCAAAGCAATTTTGAGGCCCTAAATGAATTCAAATGAAAAACTTTTCAACTACAAAGTTGTATAACTTCTCAAGATCTACAAAGTTTATTTTGGTCATTTCTTCATTTGACAAAGCGACAATAACGTTGTTCATAAAATCTACATCTCTCTCATATTAGTTTCATGAAAGTAGAAGAGATATATAAGATTTGTGAACAATGTTACTACCACTATGTCGGATGAACAAATGACCAAAATAAACTTTGTAGATCTTGAAAGTTATGAAATTTTGTAGTTGGCAAAATTTTGATTTGAAATCATCTTGTCATGCAAAAACGACGTTTGAATTTGAAAATTTGAAAATTTGAATTTTTCAAAAGACCTCGAATGGAAAAACTTCCTAAATGAAAATTGTAGATCTCCAAAAGTTATGAAACTATGTAGTTGACAACTTTTTGATTTGAAATCATCTTATCATGCAAAACTACGTTTGAATCTCTCAAATTTGAAATTCGAATTTTTCAAACGACCTCGGATGGAAAAACTTCCTAAATGAAAATTGTAGATCTCGAAAAGTTATGAAACTTTGTAGTTGACTACTTTTTGATTTGAATTCGTTTAGGGCCTCAAACAAGCAATTTACTCTCGGTTTAGTATAATATATGTGCCCTTTCCCAGGAATTCACTACCGGACACCCTCTCTTTTGTAGTTGGTGTTTTTCTTCGTAGCATCAGTATCTTCTTCTATAAATCTCTATGATGTTCTCTCATGTTTTGCCTGTGATGACCTTTTGCTCTGTAAAAACTCGGTTTCCTCTTAATTGTTTGGCAGCGCTCCTGCCCTGTTTTTTAAAAAATGATCCAGTCTTGCCCATGCTATAATTACGAAGTGTCAATCATGGACCGATGTAGCTCATCAGGATCTTTTAACATTAGAGAAGAGTATAGGATGGAGGGTTATTGGTAGAACACAACTGGTACCTCATGAGCTGATCGACGTGGTATATAAGTGCCAACAACCAAGGAAAACAGTACTAGCACTGGTCGGTATTTTTTTTTACTAATGAAAAGAGGATAATACTGCAAATTTATCAGTAAATCTCAATTTTTTTCAAATATTCAAATGTGATATTTGGAACCTGTAGAAGATGTTAGAACAACCATATTTCACCGTTTCATAGTTAATGATTGTATTTGGTGGTATTACGGACTGCCCATTTGATTTTGGCACGGTGGGGAGGGGGGTATGACCGGTTTTACCTTCTAACAAATACAATGGTAATTAGCATAATATAAACAAGTGCGCCAACGTGTACGAACTATGAAGTGGTGTCTTAATTTCTATAGCAAGAACAGCAACACTAGTATCCTTTCTAAATTTTTTACTCTATCAATTTCCTTCGATTATCTACTCATTTTCTATGAGAACTTCGTTTGGTTCATCATTTCAGTATGGACTATATCATCAGTTTTTTCCGAACTATTGGAAATATTTTACACTGTTACTAATTATCAGTATTTTTTAAGTTATTTTCTACTGTCTGGACAGGATTATATATATATATATATATCAAAAGCTTCATTCTATTTGTTTTGTTTAGTACTGGACACGCACTCGCCTTACAAACAACATGATCCCACAATATGTGCAACTAGCGTCAGCAGCACAGCAGCCCTTTTCCATTATAATCACAACTGTAGGCAAACTAATTACACGTTTTTTAACGTGTTTCATCAAGGTTTCAGAAAGATTCTTCAGTGGATAGCACGATGCCGGCTCTTCGCCACCTGAAGCATTAGGTGATTCCTCTCCTTTTTTGTAGAACTCAGTGGATATATAGAACTGCGATCTCTTGTTCGGCGATGTGCAGCACTGAATCATGTTCCTGGGAATGGGCACTGGCTAAGTTGTTTTTTTTGTGTTTGGTGTCCATTGCTCCTGTATATCTTAACTAATAAAAGAATGAGTTTACCTCCGCGTGTAGCAGGACGATCGTCCCACCCCCGGAAAAAAAATACTCGCACTGACTCATGGGTCTATGCTCCGATCAAAAACTGCCTCGCACTCTCCCATATCTCACGGTCACACCAACCGTTGCGCCCCGCTCCCTTGATTTGCACAAAGCCTAATTTTCTACTTAAATATTCTTACTAGTTCCAAAACAGTTTATTCCATAACCAAAATCAATTTTTAAATTATCAATTTTATAGTGGATAACCTTAACAACCATTTTGCCCAAGTCTAAACCAGTTTTTATTCTGTTTTGCTTTTCAAAATCATTTGCAAAATTTCCAAGGCATACTAACGCCATAGACTCATTTTTAAACAACAGTTGAAGATTTGGCTAAAATTCCCAAATCAAAAAATTTTGGTCTAAGCATGTCTTTGCATAATATTTTCCAAATGGTTCCTAGTTCATACTATTATACCAACTAGGTTTTTTTATCTAAGGTGACAAGGTATAATTAATTCAATGACAAAATTTGGCCATACAAAGGGTTTAGGAATAACTATAATAATTTAAAAGCAGGATTTAATTTAAATTGAATAAACATAAGCAATGCAATAATAATTTAAAAATAGAATTTAAATAATTTAAATTATTGAGATTCAAATATGACCAAAGATGTAACTTTCCTTGCTAAAATCTTTGAGGATCTAACTCTTCATAGGATTCAAGCTCTCTAGAGTCATCAAAATCTATATGCGAAAACGAGCCAAATTCAAATAAAATTGAAATAAACTCCAAATTACATAATTGTGGTATAGATAGCTAGATCTTGATTTTAGATTAATTTAGAAATTTGAATCACTTGAATCGGAGCTCGAACGAAGAAGAACGGGCTCTCAAAAGATTCAAATTCACACGAAATGATAGAATTGAAATTTCTGGAATTATTTTTTTAAAACAAAAACAATTTATTACGTCATGATGACGTCAACGAGGGGATAATTGAATTTCGGCCTAATTGTTTTTCTAAAGGAAATTGACGTGAGTCACTAACATGTGGGCCCTATGTCGATGGGCTGGGTCCATGGACTTGAGCTTGGTCCACGGTGAACTAGCTCACTAAATAATGTTAGCCACACAAGCATGACACATGGGCACTGACGGGGCAGACATGTGGGCAATGTAACATCCCAACTGTATAAACAGGGTTTGTTCAAGTATAATTATATGTGTAGAAATTAAAACTTTTTCTCACATCTTGAAAACCCCTAATCTCTCCTGTGATTCTAGTCCAAGAGTTGTGTAATCCAAAAACACAAGCTCTTGTTGACCAAAAGTCAAACTCCTTTTCCAATTATCTTAAATCTTGTGCCAAACATTTGGAAAATATTTTCCTTGGTCCTAAATCTGATGTGGGACCCCTCTGAAAAATATCACAAGTTGTAAAACTTGTTTGATAAATTTTGGAGGTAAACCAAATCCTTGAACAACCTTCATGAATTTCCTGAGAAAAATGCATTGCATAATAACCTCTGGAAATTTTATGCAAGGTTAATCTCATTGTCAGCAAGCTCCAGTTAAAATTTCATCAAATTTGGAGTTCATTTGCTATCTCAAATAAATCCTCTTTTGTCTCAGCTTGTTTATTAATCCAAATAAACTGGTTTGACTTGGGCTTGAACCGCTGTGCAAAGCTGGTCCAACCCAACCGCCTCCCTTAGCGCGTCGGACCTCCTATCCACCTTGATCAGTCGTAGCCGTTGGATTAACATCCAACCGCCACGACCTCCTCATGATCAATACCGCCAGACCTCCCACCTCATCGGGTCTTGGCATTTGGATCAAAAATCCATGGCCTGACCTCCCATGAGCTCAAACCACCTTGACCTCCATTTTGTACTCACTTGAGGTCGTGGCGTTGGATTCAATCCTAAGGCCACGACCTCCTCTGCAAACCTTCTCTGCGAGGTCCTCCCACTTTGTTGAGGTCGTGGCCGTTGGATCGAGATCCAGCGACCCGACCTCCCTCAAAATCTAGCGCACCAAACCTCCCCATCGTGTGTTGTAGCCGTTAGATTTAAAATCTCTGACCACGACCTCCTAGTGCCTTGTGCGCTCGACCTCCCAGCGCCGTGAGGTCGTGGCCGTTAGATATAAATCTCACGGCCATGACCTCCTTGCCCTCTCATCGCCACTAGACCTTGATCGATGGCCTTAACCTCTTGTCTTGCTGCAGCAGCTAAGACCTCCCTTTGGTTGTGCGCCCTTGGATTTAAATCCAAAGGCCATGACCTCCCCCTCTTTTCTCTAAGTCACACGCAGTTATGTCCTCCCCTCAGGTCTGAGCCCTTGGATGTAAATCCAAAGGCTAGGACCTCCTAACCCTTTATCCTTTGCGCATCTGCGTTATGGAAATCGGAGGGCCACGACCTCCCTTTCCAAATCGTGTGGCTGGGACCTCCTCCCAGCCACTTAAAACATAACGGTTCAAAAATCGCATCTGAGGGCCAGGACCTCCCCGAAGGCTTAACCAACGGTCATAAGGACCTCCCCTGTTCTTCTCCTTCCTCGGTCACGCATGCGTGCTGCTGAGTAGTGATTAATGCACGCCTGCAACTGTGTACCTTTAACAACTCTTTGCTGACCCGCATTAAATGCAGGTCAGCTTTCCGCCTCTCCAGTCTGCCTAGCCTGTCACCATGTCAACTTTACATCTTGTCCAAGCCCTAGACCGACCCATGGGCCAAGCTCACCATGAGCTTAACCCGTGGTCTATGACCTCCTGTGCCCTAAGTATAAAACCTCCCCCACTGTTTCCTTGGCTTCCTTTGCACACCATTATCCCCTTGCTTGCACCACATGCTTGTGAGCTCTAAACCACGAAGCTCTCCTTGGCGCCATTCTTTGGAGCTTGAAGCTCCTCGGTGGACAAGGGTCCCTGGAGTTTCTCCTCCTTTTCTCTGAGCTTCATTTGTGCCCTACCCTATGGGACCAAGTCCTAACTTGATTTGTTGGGCATTTGCAGAGGGGGACAAAGTGGAGCTTGGAGCTGAAGCTTTGGCCGTGGAGCACCTTTCCTCCACGGCACCGGTCCTTCCTTCCTCGACCTCCTCAGCACCTCGGGATCTCCAGGTACTCCTCCTGTTAGTCCCTTAGTTGCTGGCACCCGCATGTATGCTGCTGCGGAGCGTTTGTTTGAGCACACGCTTGATTGTCGCTGAGCTTCATTTTGCATTTGGATTTTGGCCGTGTTTGCCTTCGTTGTCCTCTCGGCTCGCCCGGCGTTCAAAACCGTCGCCGCCAGTAGAGGAGGTCCATTGAGTGCGCATGGTTATTGCGGACCCAACGGTACCATTGGGTGTCGCCAATGAGGTCTCAGATCGCCGCGATGACCACATCTTTGAGCTTCGGGTCTTTGTCGGACAAGATCGGCGGCATTGTTGTCGTTTTAGGACAAAGATCCACCGCGTTAATCGTTCATCATTGCTCAAATCATTATAATCATTAGTGTGTCTTAAATGTCTTTAATCCGCCCTCATTGCGCATTTAAGACCTCCGCGCTGACCTCTTTGTCTCTCGCGCATTTATTCCATGTCCGAGCACGCGGTCGCGCTCTGGGCCGCCTGGACCTCCTCCCAGAGATCTTGGCGTCCAAGACCTCCCCTTGTGCGATCATGGCCGTCCTGACCTCCTGGAGGTCTGCGACGTTAGGACCTCCCCTTAGGACCTCCCCGAGGTCATCTCAGCCGTTCATGACCTCCCCGGGTAGATCTTGACCGTCAAGGTCCTCACTCGGACGATCTGGACCATCAAAGTCCTCCCTTGGAACATCTGAACCGTCCAGGACCTCCCCTGTGAGGTCCTGACGATGTAGATCTTCCTCGGGGAGATCTTGATAGTTTAGATCTTCCTTTGGAAGATCTCAACCGTTGAGGACCTCCCCCGTGTGATCTGAGCCGCATATGTCCTCCCATGTCCTTGTGGTTTTTAGAAATTCCTGGGAAGTCTTATTATAAACTGAAATAAGGTATAACTTTAGAATTTCATATCTTTTTCGTTTTAAATCCAAATGAGGTCATTCAAATTTTGTTGGTTCTGGCTTGACCTGGCTCCAATCAAAAAATGGTTATGAGCCCAGTTCAGCTCGAACATGGTTTTGCAAATAGGTTTCAAAACTAGCTTTAAATGTACACTCAAATTGATGCTTAACTTGTAAAATACATAACAAATGCTCTGTAGATTAGTTTTGAGTGAATCCAACTTTGTTGGCTTCCTCTATTAGCGAACTTACTGTGAAAATTAGCTTTGAGCTTGTTGCTGTTGTCAAAAAGAGTTCTGGTGCATTATAATTTTGTTCAAGTTCTTGTTTTTGAAAAATGGTAGAAAGTGCAATATAGCTCCAAATGAGATGAACTCAATTGTGTTATTCATCTCATGAGGTGCTGGTTTTGCTGTAAAAATTTCAGTGTCACCACTTTTCTAGAAAATGTTACCTCATAATTAGATTAGTGAATAGTGCAGTTTGGTATTTTTAGGGCTGAGTAGAATTGTTTTGCTCATAACTTTTGCATTGAGAATCCAAATCAATTGGTTCTTATTGCTAAATTCCCTAAAAATCACCCTCTTGCTGCTTGAGAAAATTCAGACTGTTTGGAGTTCGTTTGCTGTGCTGTCTTTGTCGTTTTCGTCGTTCTTATCGATTGTTTTCGTCTTTCCGATTAGGTGTCGATTTAGTACTTTGAACCCGTGAGCGATCCTCAGCAACAATTTGACCAGCAACAGCAAGGCAAGCAGTTTGATCATTTCCATCATTGTCCCATTACTTTAAAGCTTAATATTTTGTTTCACTTATATGTATGCATGCTACTTTGTGTTAAAATATAAGCTAGCAATCCTATAGTTGCATAATCTGTAGGAGTTGTTTATCCTCTACTATCCATGAGCCTAGGTTATTTGCTGTGGTTTGAGCTCGTTGGATGAGCTCTTATCACTTAGTAGTTTACGTTAACATTGCTTAGCCATGCTTAGTTATCGGTAGTAATGGGCGATCATCGACTTAGTCGATGGTCTTGATCACTCAAAACTGATTATTACTCCTATATGTCCAAAGACTTGTGCTTTGATTAATTGTAAAATCAAAACTGAAAATAAAAGATTGATTTAGACTTGGGCATATTGGATGGATGGTGCGGTTTTTGGAATGTGGTGGTATGCTGGGTCCCTAAGGACCAAGTTACTTGGGTCACTAAGCCAAGCGCTTTTATGCTAACCACACGAGGGGATATGGGACCTCTCTTGACTAAGTACTTTGGGCGGTGCTAATTGGGGTCGCTTTCGGTTGGTGTGTTTTAAAGATAAAATATGTGTGTGTGTGGTGTGGGAATGGAGCGTTGGCACCGGTTAGGTCATCCATTGGGTCCTTATCCCGTGGGTTGTCTTGGTCAAAATTAGCACTTGTCCATTGGAAATATCTCGTAGGACTTAGCCGTGCGGCATACCAAAGGTAGTGTGCTTAAAGGAAAGGCGGTCGGCGTGTGGGTATATTGGTACACCCTGCGAGGTTAAAACTATTGAATAGCCTCGTCTAGGTTATGGACATGCTTGGTAAGGTCGTTCAAGAACTAGTCTCAACCATTTAATTAAAACTTGATGGGTTGGTATGAATGGATGTTCATGCTATTGTTGTGGTGACTTGGGTTAGTCACTTCGAGTTGATCTTGTTGTTGTTACTATGTTACTATCTCGTTGTTATTTCAACAATTAAAATGCTTTGCCAAATTGCCTTTAAGCGTATTACCTTATTGCAAATAAATGTTGCTTTATGCTAAATGAGACATACAACCTCCACTTACATAAAGCTTGCATGTAGCATATGTTATAGGCTGTTATCTTACACGTAAGTCTTGCGGAGTACTTTATGTACTCATCGCCCGTGGTTTTGGTATTTTTGTGGCTTTTGTTGCGAGAGGAAGGAGGTGAGCTCCAAGAGTCTCACTTTTGTGCTATGTGTTGCGGCTTCTTGACGACTAGCTTGGCGGTCGGTCGAGATGCCTAGGGGTTAAGGCACACCGATTGGCTTTGTGTTATAGCCATCTTTATGGCACTTTTGCTTCATTGTGTATTCTTAGTAGTACTTGTTGTTATTTGGCGTAAGGCCCTCTTTTGTAATAACCTATCCTTATTAATATTAACTTCGGTTTGTTGCTTATGTACTATGTGTTGTATGGAATTGATACATTCTTTTGTTGTGAGGTATGTATACTGCATTCGGGAGTATACATCTCTCGAGACTGGTTTATTTGGTTGATAATACTAGGGTCAATTGGATGACTAAGTATTATGAGCTTAATAAATCCGGTGCTCTAAAAGTTGGTATCGAGCCATCTTGACCGTAATAACCCAAGCTTGGTCGTTATTAGGATATTTTGGAAAACCTATTTTCACAATATCAAATGGTTTATAAAGCTTAAGTAAGGTCTCTTCTTTTACTCCTTACCTATCTTAGTGTTCTTCTATCATCTTGTTCTAATTGAGTTTTAAAAGTTGTTTTCCTTTCCTCCTCTCAAAAGATAGACCCAATTAAACGATAACACTGGGTTTTGGGAATCAATGAGTTTGGCAAATTGAAGTGTTAGCTGCCCATTTACAAGGTTTTGAAGCTTCTGGAATGGCCAATTTCGACTGGAAGCTTGGATGCAAAATCTGGACAGCAAGCGTCAATTTCCGGACAGCAAGCTCAAAGGTTCTAAATAGGGTAGAAAATGAGAGGTTAATCAACTAAAATTTGTGGGAATGAAAGGGTAAGACATGATACTAGTTAGCTAAGTATCTAACACCTATTCTCTTGGTTTTACCTTGCTTTTGAGTAGTGTTAGAAATTGGAGTGGTGTGCTGAAATTTTATCTTCTCAACCAATTACTCGTTCATTCAATACAAGTTAGTTGTGTTGGGAAGTTGGCCTTTAATCTTATATCTTCCTTGCTATTTTGGAGTCATTTTGGAAGCTTTTAAAGTGCATTTCCTTGCTGTTTTTGCTTCTCCTTTATTATGCTCCCTATAACTTCTTTTATTACCTTGTTTCATTAGTTTACATTTACTATCATCTAATCCATTATTAACTCGGTAGGGATCTGTACTATCTATTTTGTTGGCCTTCGGTTAGGGTGATGTTCCGTTCCCTAGTCGTTGGCATCCTTTTCGCTTTCTTCAACTTCTAGTCCTTGGGTTTCGTGTTAACCCATCTCTTAAATAGCAGGATGTCCGAACAGTCGATGGCGGACTAGGTCGACAAAATCGGCCGGGACGAAATTCTCCCTAGCTCCAACTATCCGCACAAGACTTATGGCGACTCTGTGGCGACCCAGCCCTAGGGCACCGAGAGGTCCTTCATGACCTTCGAAAAGTCCATCAGGACCTCCCAGAGGTCCACAAAGGACCTCTCGGATGACCACCAAGACCTCCGGAGGTCGGTGGACTTCCGGAGGTCCAGGAGATCATGACCGAGAGGTCTTGGAGCCAAGGAGCACCCGAGGGCCTTACCACGGCCAAACAGAGAAGGATGAGGAGGTCTCGAGAGCATTCCCAAGACCTCCCACGACCCTCGAGAGGAGGTCGTGGAGATCTGGGACCACCCGATACCTCCTTCACTCCACTGTGTGGACATAGAGGTCCAAGCATACTCCAGGGTTCCCTGTGAAACCCGAGCCAGTCCCAAGGATCATGGCTAGCTCTTCACAGCAACAACAGTAATAACATAGCAGCAACATAAGCTTTATTAATAACCAAAGGAGTTGTTTACAAGAGATCTTACAAGCCAGCAGGCAAAACATAACAAAATGAACACATGAGCCACCCGATACACCACAGGCAACCGGCTAGAGGGCGCAATCCTAGTCGATCTGGACCATTTGGTCCACCGAGCAGATCACCTTAAAGCTCTCAATTCTCGCTAAAAGATAGCATCAAGCAAGAGTGAGCACAACAACCGTGCTGCAAGTTACACCGTCGAGATAACAAGATGACATGCATAATGGATATCACAATGGAAGGCTTAATATGGTTGATTTGCATAAAGCCATGTTTCTTTCAAATACATGTATTAAGTTCTAAAGCGATAATACAATAATAAAATTCATTTCATCAAATCGGTTTTTAGGTTGGATAACATTCATCATAAGATGGTGAAGGATACCCTCCTGACAATAGGCTCCCTGCCCAAACCCATGGGACGGCAGTCCCAAAACAGATTTGAAAATCATTTCCAGAAATTCCCAAAGTCAACAACTAACTTCAAGTGGCCTTTGCCAGCACGTCTATGACCGCGGACACGGCTATTCGAATAGATTTAACTCTGCAGAGGTTGTGCACTTTACCCACACGACATGAGTACTCTAGTTTGTTTGGCATGCGCGAGTGCCACCTCTCACTACCGAAGGTAAGAGGTCTAGAGCTCATGACAAGGCCTTTACAATGCATTGCTCCACCACAGCCTTTCCTTGCTAAGGTTTCACCCCCCTGTGGATCGCAATCCGGCGGGAAGCCCCCTCTTGCACCAGTGGGAACAGTAGGTTATAAAAGACCATTGGCCAAACAAGACCTCCCACACCTCCAATGGAGCAGCATATGGTAGAGTTTTGCAAATTAATCAGCCAGGTCCCACGCCCCATACTGGAGACGTGTGGTTGCACGGTTTTGGCAATGGCCCATTATAGGCCTAGCATTGGCGGCTCAAAGACCGGTCCTCAACTGACTTGGGCGACAAACACATACCCCTGGACCTCCACCTTTGTCAGGATAGAGTCCGTGCATAGACATTGCACCAACCAAGCAAACCAATTCGCCCAAGTCCAAATCCATTTTCATTTCCTTTGCTTCCCCAGCAATATTTTCATACCCCCATGACTTCCCCATGCCATGGTCAAACATTTTAAACAATAGTTGGTCATGAAGGTAAAGATTTCCCCAAATCAAGTGCTTTTGGTCTAAGCAGGACTAAGCATATGGTTTCACAATTGCTCCTGGTTCACACTAATGTATAATCCAGGTTTTGTCTATGGTGACAACAGATTGGGTTCAATGTCAAGTTGGCCATATGAAGGAATTAGGCATAACTATGTGTTTAAAGACAGGTATTGAAATAACTTGGTAGAAATAAGCATGCATTACACTTTGAAATTGAACATAAATAATTTGAGAAACTGGGTGCAATATGATCAAGAGTGTAACTTGCCTCTTGCTTGACAGCTTAAGAATCTACTTTCACACACACTCGGCTCTCTGGAGCGCCAAGATCTACACGTATACAAAGCAAAGCAAATAAAGATCCAAATGAAATCCAATGAACTGAGCAAGAAGTAAATAGCAGAGGATGATACTAAAAGGAAATAAGCAGAGAAGATTCTTGGAGGAGGTCTGAAGGTGAAGGGCTCGGGCTCGGGGTCGAACCAGAGGGCTTGGAGAGCTCCTGAGAGCAGAGAGCGAGGCGAAATGAAGAACAGGAGGCGGTGGGTGCCCGATGCTCTATTTGAAAGAGGAGAAAGAATGGAAGCATAATAAAAAGAAGGTGACCGAATTGATTGTATTGGTACAAAGGCAAACTACCCCAAGGTACTAGAAAGGATAAAAAAGCAAGGGATGTGACAGAAAGTAGAAAAGAGGACAAGGGTAGATGGCGACATTTAATGTGACTCATCCCACATCCAATGCACTTAAGAGCCAAGGAGACCACCAAAGGGTGAACAGCTTGGTCAAGGGGCGGTCCAAGGAGGAGGTCTGCGAGGAGAACCACGAGAGGAGGTCCACGGAGGAGGTCGATGATAGACAGGGGAGGTCTTTGAGGACAAAAGGTCCTAAAGGCCACAAGGAGGTCTAAGGACATGAGGTGCAAAAGACAATAAGGGTCTAAACCACAAAAGTCTAAACACAAAGGGAGGTCCAGACCATAAGGGTCTCGAACACCCTAGGGAAGTTTGAACCTAAAGGAGGTCCAAAACTCAGCAGGAGGTCCGGACATGGGGAGGTCTGTCATGAGATCTCTGCAAGGAGAGGCAGGCGGTTGGGATCGAGACAAGGAGTCTGGACCCTTAGATTCAAATGAAAGGAGGTGCAGACCGTCAGATCCAGACAAAGGGAGATCCAAAGGATTTGGAGGTCTTAAAGACTTCAAGGAGGTCTGGGCAGAGGTCGAGAAGACACACAATGGGGAGGTCCTATAGGCAGGAGGTCCAAAAGACACACCCACGAGATGGTCTGAGGACAGGACCCACAAAGGTCTGGTCTTGGCGGTCGAGATCTCACAAGGAGGAGGTCTGACGGTCAAGATCAAAAGCCAGGAGAGGTCCTGACGATCAAGAAAATAAGCAAGGGAGATCTGAGTGGCTCAGAGATGATGATCAAAGGAGGTTGGAGCGGTTAGGATGAGGTCAAAGGACAGGGAGGTCTCACAGACACAACCAGGAGGAGGTCCTTCGGACAGGAAGTCCAACGACCTACTCACGGGAGGTCCGAAGGTCAAGCTCAAATAGAAAGGTGGAGATCTGATGGCTAGGACCTCACAGGGGAGATCCTAACGGTCACGATCGGCAAGGAAAGGAGGTCCGCGTAAGCAAGGATACAAGAGAGGAATTAGAGCCCTCAGATCTATTAAGGACAAGATCAAAGCCGTTGGATTTGACAAGCATGAGGTCTGGGCCCTGGGATCTATCACGGAAGAGGTCGGGACCGCGAGATCCACCAGGGTGAGGTCTGAATCCATGCGAGAGGTCCAATGAACATAAGGGAGGTCCCAGAGAACACCAAGAGGTCTGAAGGACAAAAAGGGTTCAAAGGGGTGAGGTGAAATCGCCGATAAGCGGTAGCACGGACTTCACAAAACAGTATGACCGGTGGTGGTCTGACGGCTAAGACCCCAAAGGAAGATCTTTAACGGTCAAGATTGGTCTAGGAGGTTCTCGGCAAGTGAGATCAACTCATGAGAGGTCTCAACGGTTGGGATGAAATCAAGGAGCTTTAACGATTAAGATCAAGGCGAAGGGAGGTCCCGAGGATTAAGATTAGGACAAAGAGTTCCCGAATGGTTCAGATCCACGCATGGGAGGTCCGAGCGGAGGAGATCAAAGGAATACAAGGAGGTCTCAAGCGATAAGAGGTGCAGGCATAAGAGAGTGCCCAGGCAACAAGGGTCTAGACTAAGAAGAGGTCTAGACAGGAAAGGAGGTCCAATCAAAGAGATCCAAACCAACAAAGAGATCTAAAGTGATCCAAACCAAAGGGAAGGTGCGGCTAGATCAACCCGGAGGAGAGGTGCAGGCATAAGAATGTGCTTAATCGAAGAATGTGGTCTAGGATCAAAAGAGATCCAGGACATCAAAGAGGTCAAGACAAGGAAGAGGTCCGAACCACGGGAGGGGTCCCAAGTGGTAAGGAAGTGCAGGCACACACAGGGCTAGAACACAAGGAAAGTCTAGACCTAGGGGGTGCCCAAACACAAGAGAAATGTCAAATCCACAAAGGATTGTCTAGTCCTCAAGGGAGGTCTAGATCCAAGGAAAAATCTAAACCCCGGAGGAGGTTTAAACTACAAAAAGAGAGATTAAGAGAGGTCCCGACCCAAAGGTGGTCTGGACCCAAGAGGTAGACTAGAAAAAGGGTCTCAATAGAGAGATTTCCAGGGGAGAGGAAAGACCCGAAAAGACAAGGAGGATGACCACAACGGAGGTCAAACAAGAGGGACGATCTGGACATATAAGAATGTCCAAATATAGGATAGAGGAAAGGAAAAGACGAGAGATAGCTCTAGAGAGCTAGAGCAACACCAAAAGAACTAAGCTTTGGATTTAGTTGAAGTTTAGTTTAGTCATTTTAAACTCTTCAAATTCTGAAATTCTCAGGTTAAGCTTTGAATTCTCATCAAAACCAAATGGTTCTTTTTATTTTGAAAATTTTCAAAAAGGCTCTGAAAATCAAGGTGTTACAAACCTACCCCCCTTAAGGGAATCTCAACCCCGAGATTCGCAGTGGCTGGAAAGAAGAAAGGTAGCAGCAAGGGGCTTCAACTATGGCTAGTCTGGGACAAGTGGCTTGGAAATGTAACAATGGGTTTTAGGTTTCTTCTAGCCATCTTGTACTTGGTCTTCTATCTTCCCCTTGTGATTCTTATCCTGTTGTTGGCAGAGTGCTTGCAAGTTGGATGTTTTGGGATTGGTCTGGTCTGACTCGACTCGGTTGGAGGTGTCTTGATCTCTTGCTCACCACTGCTGGGTTGCAGGAGTCAATGATGTCTTCAAGTATTCTGTCTCCATGGGTTGAGCTCTTGATTACTACTAGGTGCTCTAAAGGGTTAGAAAAGGAGACCAAGGATAGGTAAGAGTCTAACGAGGGGATTGAACAGAATCATACCCTAATAAAGAACCAATTAAAAGCTTGCTCATAAGAGCTTGTCAATTATCAACATTCTAACGATCAGTACCTATCATTTGGTGGGGGGACTAAGTATACAGAAAGGGCCCGGGTGGTACAAGCTATATGGTTGGACTGACGAAACAAGCTTCAGTTCTCCGTCTTCAGTAAGCCTTGCAGGTTGTCCTTGAAGGGTAGAGACGACGATGCTTCCTGTCTTCTTCCTAGCTCTCTCCAGGAGTTACTTGCCACCACCAAGCGCTGAGTCTTAGCTATAAGCCAAGAATTTGCCTTCCCATCTTATTAGATCCAACTTGTTATTGTGGGAATCCACCAATCTACAATTCTTAGTATCATCCAATTTGAAGTCCAAGTCCTTAATTAATCTCACCCTCTGTTGGCGAGACTGCACACTTCACAAATTTCTTCTAGGCTTGGACTAGATAATTCCATAAATTCATTGCTTCAATTGTATACTACTCTCCTGCACAAATCCACAAGAATCCAGCAACTATAACCATACCTTTTAATCTGGTAACTCCAAGATCACAACAAAATCTTCAAATCCATCTTGAACTGAAAGTTCTCCCAAAAGGCTAGTCATAAACCGTGAGTTCAGATTTAGTCCATAAATCCACCGGCTTAAGAGTCACCCGATTGAAAGGATTACCATGATTCAATTAAGATCACCATTATGTGGAAAGATTACATAATCCATAATTCCACCAGTCTTCATTATAAAATCTCCCAAAGGACTTCCAGCAACCCATCAGTTTTAAATTTTGGTTCGCTGAGTTTTTCCACCACCATTTATTCAGCACAAGGTTTTAACCCTTTCCAACTGGCAAAATGCTCCTCAAACTCATCTTCCAATATTAATAATTACATAAATTCCAAATTCAGATTCAAGACTTAACTCTATAATATGAACCCAGATTCCTTTCAAACTCAGATTCTCTAAGCAATTGTATCTAATGAAATCCCATATAACTCACATGGTCTGATACAAACTTCTAGTCAACAGAGCAATTTACTCCAAATTTATGGGCAATTCAATTCATTCTACTAATCGAATCGCAAACCCATGATATGATCAAAGACATTTATCAAAAACGACGACCAGATTTCCTTCAAGTCCAGATTACGCTATTCAATCCGACTTGAATGGCTTCAATACAATCCACATTACGATTGTAAGATTCCAATTAACATTGCACTCGATTTCAAATCTGGAATATTCAATTCATTCCCTTAATCAAGACAACATTTCAAGTTCATATCCCTTCATAGCCCTTAAAATTTCCTTCACAGACACTTCTACGGACAAGCTATGCACCCAACATCGGGGGAAATAAGCCTCGATATACATTCAACATCTCATGGCATTTGAATCCTCATTTCTTATTCATATATACTTTTACAATTATCAAAACATTCTCCCGGGGCATCTTCTATAGGCACCATTTATACTACCCCAATCGCCCTTCTTGGAGCTACTTAACAACAAAGCGCACCCACCAACATACTCCGAGTCCACTGGAGCTCCTCATAACCATCAATCAAACTCTAAAATCTTTGATTCACGGAAATGGACTCACAAAGGCTTCTCTAAAGCTACTAGCCGAGTCTCCAAAGGCATCGGGGTTTAAGCAAATATGGCTCCTAAGAGACTGGCACGCTCGGAGTCTTGAACCATCTGTACCATCCTTCTAGGGACATCCAGCGCTAGAACACAAGGGTTCGGTTCTATAGAATTTTCCAGAGGTAAGAGGATTCATTTACCTTTGTAAAACGTTGAGGCAAGCAAAATGATAAGAGGAAAATAGGGTAAGAAAAGATCTGAGAGAAGGGATAAGGATAGAAAGATGACTCAGATAAGGAAAGAACAAGTTATTTCTTTTGTTGTAAAATAAATTTTGAAATCTCCACTAACGTCCATTCTACTAGGTTGCGACCTGTAGTCGTGAGGCTCTGATACCACTTTTGTGACGACCCAGCCCTAGGGCACCGAGAGGTCCTTCATGACCTTCTGAAAAGTCCATCAGGACCTCCCAGGAGGTCCACAAAGGACCTCTCGGACTGACCACCAAGACCTCCCAGGAGGTCCAGTAGGACTTCCCGGAGGTCCAGGAGATCATGACCCGAGAGGGTCTTGGAGCCAAGGAGCACCCGAGGGCCTTACCACGGCCAAACAGAGAAGGATGAGGAGGTCTAAGAGCATTCCCAAGACCTCCCACGACCCTCCAGAGGAGGTCGTGGAGATCTGGGACCACCCTAGTACCTCCTGCATTCACTCCACTGTGTGGACATGGAGGTCCAAGCATACTCCAGGGTTCCCTGTGAAACCCGAGCCAGTCCCAAGGATCATGGCTAGCTCTTCACAGCAACAACAGTGATAACATAGCAGCAACATAAGCTTTATTAATAACCAAAGGAGTTGTTTACAAGAGATCTTACAAGCCAGGAGGCAAAACATAACAAAATGAACACTGAGCCACCCGATACACCACGAACAACAATTTGGAGGGCGCAATACTAGTCGATATGGACCATTTGGTCCACCGAGCGAATCACCTTAAAGCTCTCAATTCCTGCTAAAAGATAGCATCAAGCAAGAGTGAGCACAACAACCGTGCTCGCAAGTTACACCGTCCAGATAACAAGATGACATGCATAATGGATATCACAATGGAAGGCTTAATATGGTTGATTTGCATAAATCCATGTTTCTTTCAAATACATGTATTAAGTTCTAAGGCAGTAATACAATAATAAAAATTCATTTCATCAAATCAGTTTTTCAGTTGGATAACATTCATCATAAGATGGTGAAGGATACCCTCCTGACAATAGGCTCCCTGCCCAAACCCATGGGACGGCAGTCCCAAAACAGATTTGAAAATCATTTCCAGAAATTCCCAAAGTCAACAACTAACTTCAAGTGGCTTTTGCCAGCACGTCCATGACCGCGGACACGGCTATTCGAATAGATTTAACTCTGCAGAGGTTGTGCACTTTACCCACACGACATGAGTACTCTAGTTTGTTTGGCATCTTGTGAGTGCCACCTCTCACTACCGAAGGTAAGAGGTCTAGAGCTCATGACAAGGCCTTTACAATGCATTGCTCCACCACACCTTTCCTTGCTAAGGTTTCACCCCCAGTGGATCGCAATCCGTGGGAAGCCCCTCTTGCACCGATGGGAACGATGGGTTATAAAAGACCATTGGCCAAACAAGACCTCCCACACCTCCAATGGAGCGACATATGGTAGAGTTTTGCAAATTAATCGGCCAGTCCCACGCCCCATCTTGAGGCGATGTGGTTGCACGGTTTTGGCAATGGCCCATTATAGGCCTAGCATTGGCGGCTCAAAGACCGGTCCTCAACTGACTTGGGCGACAAACACATACCCCTGGACCTCCACCTTTGTCAGGATAGAGTCCGTGCATAGACATTGCACCAACCAAGCAAACCAATTCGCCCAAGTCCAAATCCATTTTCATTTCCTTTGCTTCCCCAACAATATTTTCATACCCCCATGACTTCCCCATGCCATGGTCAAACATTTTAAACAATAGTTGGTCATGAAGGTAAAGATTTCCCCAAATCAAGTGCTTTTGGTCTAAGCAGGACTAAGCATATGGTTTCACAATTGCTCCTGGTTCACACTAATGTATAATCCAGGTTTTGTCTATGGTGACAACAGATTGGGTTCAATGTCAAGTTGGCCATATGAAGGAATTAGGCATAACTATGTGTTTAAAGACAGGTATTGAAATAACTTGGTAGAAATAAGCATGCATTACACTTTGAAATTGAACATAAATAATTTGAGAAACTGGGTGCAATATGATCAAGAGTGTAACTTGCCTCTTGCTTGACAGCTTAAGAATCTACTTTCACACACAGCTCTGGCTCTCTGGGCATAAGATCTACACGTATACAAAGCAAAGCAAATAAAGATCCAAATGAAATCCGAATGAACTGAGCAAAAGTAAATAGCGAGGATGATACTAAAAGGAAATAAGCAGAGAAGATTCTTGGAGGAGGTCTGAAGGTGAAGGGCTCGGGCTCGGGGTCCGAACAGAGGGCTTGGAGAGCTCCTGAAACAGAGAGCCGAGAGCGAGGCGAAATGAAGAACAGGGAGGCGGTGGGTGCCCGATGCTCTATTTGAAAGAGGAGAAAGAATGGAAGCATAATAAAAAGAAGGTGACCGAATTGGTGTATTGGTACAAAGGCAAACTACCCCAAGGTACTAGAAAGGATAAAAAAGCAAGGGATGTGACAGAAAGTAGAAAAGAGGACAAGGGTAGATGGCGAGATTTAATGTGACTCATCCCACATCCAATGCACTTAAGAGCCAAGGAGACCACCAAAGGGTGAACAGCTTGGTCAAGGGGCGGTCCAAGGAGGAGGTCCTGCGAGGAGAACCACAGAGGAGGTCCACGGAGGAGGTCCTGATGATAGACAGGGAGGTCTTTGAGGACAAAAGGTCCTAAAGGCCACAAGGAGGTCTAAGGACATGAGGTGCAAAAGACAATAAGGGTCTAAACCACAAAAGTCTAAACACAAAAGGGAGGTCCAGACCATAAGGGTCTGAACACCCTAGGGAAGTTTGAACCTAAAGGAGGTCCAAAACTCAACAGGGAGGTCCGGACATGGGGAGGTCCTGACTGTTGAGATCTCTGCAAGGGAGGTCTGGACGGTTGGGATCCAGACAAGGGGAGTCTGGACCCTTAGATTCAAATGAAAGGAGGTGCAGGACCGTCGAGATCGAGACAAAGGGAGATCAAAAGGATTTGGAGGTCTTAAAGACTTCAAGGAGGTCCTGGACAGGAGGTCCAGAAGACACACAATGGGGAGGTCCTATAGACAGGAGGTCCAAAAGACACACCCACGAGATGGTCCTGAGGACAGGACCCACAAAAGGCTGGTCTTGACGGTCAAGATCTCACAAGGAGGAGGTCGGCGGTCAAGATCAAAAGCCGAGAGAGGTCTGACGATCAAGAAAATAAGCAAGGGAGATCTGGCGGCTCGAGATGATGATCAAAGGAGGTTGGAGCGGTTAGGATGAGGTCAAAGGACAGGGAGGTCTCACAGACACAACCAGGAGGAGGTCCTTTGGACAGGAAGTCCAACGACCTACTCACGGGAGGTCCGAAGGTCAAGCTCAAATAGAAAGGTGGAGATCTGATGGCTAGGACCTCATAGGGGAGATCCTAACGGTCACGATCGGCAAGGAAAGGAGGTCCGTAAGCAAGGATACAAGAGAGGAATTAGAGCCCTCGGATCTATTAAGGACAAGATCAAAGCCGTTGGATTTGACAAGCATGAGTCTGGGCCACGGGATCTATCACGGAAGAGGTCGGGACCGCGAGATCCACCGGGTGAGGTCTGAATCCAGAGAGAGGTCCGATGAACATAAGGGAGGTCCCAGAGACACCAAGAGGTCTGAAGGACAAAAAGGGTTCAAAGGGGTGAGGTGAAATCGTTGATAAGCGGTAGCACGGACTTCACAAAACAGTATGACCAGCGGTGGTCTGACGGCTAAGACCCCAAAGGAAGATCTTTAACGGTCAAGATTGGTCTAGGAGGTTCTCGGCAAGTGAGATCAACTCATGAGAGGTCTCAACGGTGGGATGAAATCAAGGAGCTTTAACGATTAAGATCAAGGCGAAGGGAGGTCCCGAGGATTAAGATTAGGACAAAGAGTTCCCGAATGGTTCAGATCCACGCATGGGAGGTGCGAGCGGAGGAGATCAAAAGGAATACAAGGAGGTCTCAAGCGATAAGAGGTCAGGCATAAGAGAGTGCCCGGGCAACAAGGGGTCTAGACTAAGAAGAGGTCTAGACAGAAAGGAGGTCTGAATCAAAGAGATCCAAACCAACAAAGAGATCTAAAGTGATCCAAACCAAAGGGGAAGGTCTGGCTAGATCAACCCGGAGGAGGTGCAGGCATAAGAATGTGCTTAATCGAAGAATGTGGTCTAGGATCAAAAGAGATCCGGACATCAAAGAGGTCAAGACAAGGAAGAGGTCCGAACCACGGGAGGGGTCCCGGTGGTAGGGAAGTGCAGGCACACACAGGGGCTAGAACACAAGGAAAGTCTAGACCTAGGGGGTGCCCAAACACAAGAGAAATGTCAAATCCATGAAGGATTGTCTAGTCCTCAAAGGAGGTCTAGATACAAGGAAAAATCTAAACCTCGGAGGAGGTTTAAACTACAAAAAGAGAGATTAAGAGAGGTCCCACCCAAAGGTGGTGCGGACCCAAGAGGTAGACTAGAAAAAGGGTCTCAATAGAGATTTCGGGGAGAGGAAAGACCGAAAAGACAAGGAGGATGACCACAGCGGAGGTCAAACAAGAGGGACGATCTGGACATATAAGAATGTCCAAATATAGGATAGAGGAAAGGAAAAGACGAGAGATAGCTCTAGAGAGCTAGAGCAACACCAAAAGAACTAAGCTTTGGATTTAGTTGAAGTTTAGTTTAGTCATTTAAACTCTTCAAATTCTGAAATTCTCGTTAAGCTTTGAATTCTCATCAAAACCAAATGGTTCTTTTTATTTTGAAAATTTTCAAAAAAGGCTCTGAAAATCAAGGTGTTACAACTCCGCTCTGGCAAGTATTTCGGATTGTGGCCCTATTGCCCTGAAAAGCGGCAGTCGCCTCCTTTTTGCCTTGGGTGTGGTGAAGAGGGGCATTTCGCCGAAGATTGCGAACTAGGAAGAGTCAAGGTGTGTCGGCGTTGTGGTGAGGAAGGACACTACAACAACCAAGTGTACCACATCTGTCCAAAGCGTGACAAAGACCACTTACCCGAGATTGTCCGGCGCCAAAGTTACTTGTTTCCTCTTAGTGGGAAGCGATCACTATCCCAAGGAGTGTAGCTTGAACACAGTGATTGCCAAGTCATTGGGCTACGCAGCGATTGTTTCTTGGTCATCTGCAAGCATTGCAATCGCCAATGCCTCCAAATCGAGAAGTTCTTAGGTGATTTATGCGAGGAGTTGCGGGATAAATTACTATCCATGCCTTCCCGACTTTCGACTTGTGGTGAAAATCCTGTTGTTGCTATGGGCGAAAGAGAAAGTCGAGGATCGTCGCGGTGTCAAGAGAGGACTCGGGGTGACTCCGGCAAAGGTCGCGGTGTCACTTGTTTCTTCTGCAATTTCAAGGGCCATTATGCTAATAATTGTCCTAAAAGCTTGCAACAACCCCTCGTCGTTCAGTGGTAGTGCCTCCATCACGTGCACTGCGAGTCGACAAGGTGGTCCCCGCAAATCGATCTGGGGATCACTTGTTTCTTTTGTAGCAAGAAGGGCACTCGCCAACAATTGCCTGTGAAGCATAGCAATCCATTTGTCGGGATCACTTGTTTCTTCGCAACTATAAGGGCATTACGCCAACAATTGCCCTTTGAAGCGACAAAAGATCGTTTGTAATCGATCGATTCCATCTCGGTGAGAAAGCTTTGGAGGCACGGACGTCGTGTTAGATGCGCTTCTCGCTAACTCTTGCGGATATTATTTTATTCGATTCAGGAGCA
Source organism: Phyllostachys edulis (assembly GCA_036346405.1). Taxonomy (NCBI): domain Eukaryota; kingdom Viridiplantae; phylum Streptophyta; class Magnoliopsida; order Poales; family Poaceae; genus Phyllostachys; species Phyllostachys edulis. The sequence goes on along the minus strand of CM070554.1, from coordinate 40,336,542 downwards.
CCTCATTTCCTTGTATCTCCATATTTTATCATTGTTGGTGATCTGATTTCACTCTTTTATCCGGTGCTCGGCACCACCCCGGTTTCAAAAGGTCTACTAGTCTACCGAACCCTAAGAAAAATGATGCCATCTGGTTGCATCGATCGTTTGACTAAAGTGGCACATTTCCGTCCCTTTACATTTTAAAGGCATCACATACCTGTTGTTGCCTCGAACCTTCATGGCCTAAATGGCCATAATCCTTTGTAAGAGACTAGCTGCGGAGGGATGACTCCGTATAGCTAGTTAACCGACCAAGGTCTCGTTTGTTAGTGGAGTAACGGACAAATTGCTCCACCAACTAAAACGACCTTAGTCCTTTAAGATAGCTAGCTGCGGAGGGATGACTCCGTAAAGCTAGTTAGCAGGCTGAGATCCCGTTGTTAGTGGAATTAACCAAATAAATCGCTCCGAAATTAACCAGACAAGTTGTTCCGGAATTAACCAGACAAATCATTCCACCAACTAACAACGGCCATGCACCACCAACCATCGAATCAAGAACAAGCTCTCAGTCTGTCAAAAATAACCTTCTTGTAGGTTTTCCAAAGGATCTCTACATATTCCGCATCGTAAATTTGCACGGTGTACTGAAGACGATCGTTCTGATCGTGCTTCTCTGCTCACTTCTCAATTTTGGCATAGCCTATAAGAGGCTATGGAAACTCGTGTTTCTTTCAGATCAGCTTACCCTCCTCAAACTGATGGTCAGACCGAAAAAGCCATCAACGTTTCGGCGTCAAGGGCAAGTTGGCTCCTCGATATGTCGGTCCCTACCGCGTTATCGAGAAGAAGGGCTATTGCCTATAAGTTGGAGTTGCCAGGCTGCACTTGAGGGGTACATGATGTTTTCCATGTGTCCCGGCTTAAGAAGTGCCTCCGTGTTCCAACTGAGGAAGCTCCGTTGGAAACTCTCGATGTCCAGGAAGATTTGACCTATCGCGAGCACCCTGTTCGCATACTCGATGAGTCTGAACGAAGGACAAGGAATAAGACCATCAAGTTCCTTAAAGTTCAGTGGTCGAACCATTCTGAGGATGAGGCTACTTGGGAAAGAGAAGATCGTCTGCGTGCGGACTATCCATCTTTCTTTACCGAGTGAGCCAAATCTCGGGACGAGATTTTTGTAAGGGGGGGAGATTTTGTAACATCCCAACTGTATAAACAGGGTTTGTTCAAGTATAATTATATGTGTAGAAATTAAAACTTTTCTCACATCTTGAAAACCCTAATCTCTCTGTGATTCTAGTCCAAGAGTTGTGTAATCCAAAACACAAGCTCTTGTTGACCAAAAGTCAAACTCCTTTTCCAAATATCTTAAATCTTGTGCCAAACATTTGGAAAATATTTTCCTTGGTCCTAAATCTGATGTGGGACCCCTCTGAAAAATATCACAAGTTGTAAAACTTGTTTGATAAATTTTAGAGGTAAACCAAATCCTTGAACAACCTTCATGAATTTCCTGAGAAAAATGCATTGCATAATAACCTCTAGAAATTTTATGCAAGGTTAATCTCATGTCAGCAAGCTCCAGTTAAAATTTCATCAAATTTGGAGTTCATTTGCTATCTCAAATAAATCCTCTTTTGTCTCAGCTTGTTTATTAATCCAAATAAACTGGTTTGACTTGGGCTTGAACATTTGTGCAAAGTGGGTCCAACCCAACCGCCTCCTTAGCGCGTCGGACCTCCTATGCACCTTGATCAGGTCGTAGCCGTTGGATTAACATCCAACCGCCACGACCTCCTCATGATCAATACCGCCAGGGACCTCCCTACCTCATTAGGTCTTGGCATTTGGATCAAAATCCATGGCCTGACCTCCCATGAGCTCAAACCACCTTGACCTCCATTTTGTACTCACTTGAGGTCGTAGCCATTGGATTCAATCCTAAGGCCACGACCTCCTCTGCAAACCTTCTCTGCGAGGTCCTCCCACTTTGTTGAGGTCGTAGCCGTTGGATCAGATCCAACGCCCACCCGACCTCCCTCAAAATCTAGCGCACCAAACCTCCCCATCGTGTGTTGTAGCCGTTAGATTTAAAATCTACGGCCACGACCTCCTAGTGCCTTGTGCGCATCTGACCTCCCCGCGCACGTGAGGTCGTAGCCGTTAGATATAAATCTCACGGCCATGACCTCCCTTGCCCTCTCATCGCCACTAGATCTTGATCTGATGGCCTTAACCTCTTGTGCGCTGCGCGCAGCGCTAAGACCTCCCTTTGGTTGTGCGCCCTTGGATTTAAATCCAAAGGCCATGACCTCCCCCTCTTTTCTCTAAGTCACACGCAGTTATGTCCTCCCCTCAGGTCTGAGCCCTTGGATGTAAATCCAAAGGCTAGGACCTCCTAACCCTTATCCTTTAAGCATCTGCGTTATGGAAATCGGAGGCCACGACCTCCCTTTCCAAATCGTGTGGTGGGACCTCCTCCCGACCACTTAAAACATAACGGTTCAAAAATCGCATCGAGGGCAGGACCTCCCGAGAAACAACCAGCGGTCATAAGGACCTCCTGTTCTTCTCCTTCCTCGGTCACGCATGCGTCTTCTTTGGCGATGATTAATGCACACACGCAATGTACCTTTAACAACTCTTTCTTGACCGCATTAAATGCAGGTCGACTTTCCGCCTCTCGATGCGCTTAGCTTTGTCACCATGTCAACTTTACATCTTGTCCAAGCCCTAGACCGACCCATGGGCCAAGCTCACCATGAGCTTAACACGTGGTCTATGACCTCTGTGCCCTAAGTATAAAACCTCCCCACTTTGTTTCCTTGGCTTCCTTTGCACACCATTATCCCTTGCTTGCACCTGTGCTTGTGAGCTCTAAACCACCGAAGCTCTCCTTGGCCGCCATTCTTTGGAGCTTGAAGCTCCTCGGTGGACAAGGGTCCCTGGAGTTTCTCCTCCTTTTCTCTGAGCTTCATTTGTGCCCTACCCTCTGGGACCAAGTCCTAACTTGATTTGTTGGGCATTTGCAGAGGGGGACAAAGTAGAGCTTGGAGCTGAAGCTTTGGCCGTGGAGCACCTTTCCTCCCCGGCACCGGTCCTTCCTTCCTCGACCTCCTCAGCACCTCGGGACCTCCAGGTACTCCTCCTGTTAGTCCCTTAGTTGCTGGCACCCGCATGTATGCTGCTGAGGAGCGTTTGTTTGAGCACACGCTTGATTGTCGCGCGGAGCTTCATTTTGCATTTCGGATTTTGGCCGTGTTTGCCTTCGTTGTCCTCTCCGGCTCATGGCGTTCAAAACCGTCGCCGCCGTAGAGAGGAGGTCCATTGCGTGCGCATGGTTATTGCGGACCCAATAGATCATTGGGTGTCGCCGGCGAGTCTCAGTATCGCGGCGATGACCACATCTTTGAGCTCGGGTCTTTGTCGGACAAGATCGGCGGCGCTGTTGTCATTTTATGGACAAAGATCCACCGCGTTAATGCGTTCATCATTGCTCAAATCATTATAATCATTAGCGTGTCTTAAATGTCTTTAATCCGCCCTCTGTTGCGCATTTAAGACCTCCCACGTGGACCTCTTTGTGTCTCGCGCGCATTTATTCCATGTCCGAGCACGTGGTCGCTGGCTCTGGGCCGCCCAGACCTCCTCCCAGGAGATCTTGAGCGTCCAAGACCTCCCCTTGTGCGATCATGACCGTCTAGACCTCCCTTGGAGGTCTGCGACGTTAGGACCTCCCTGAGGTCATCTCAGCCGTTCATGACCTCCCCGGGTAGATCTTGACCGTCAAGGTCCTCCCTCGGACGATCTGGACCATCAAAGTCCTCCCTTGGAACATCTGAACCGTCCAGGACCTCCCCTGTGAGGTCCTGATGATGTAGATCTTCCTCGGAGAGATCTTGATAGTTTAGATCTTCCTTTGGAAGATCTCAACCGTTGAGGACCTCCCCCGTGTGATCTGAGCCGCTTATGTCCTCCCATGTCCTTGTGGTTTTTAGAAATTCCTGGGAAGTCTTATTATAAACTGAAATAAGGTATAACTTTAGAATTTCATATCTTTTTCGTTTTAAATCCAAATGAGGTCATTCAAATTTTGTTGGTTCTGGCTTGACCTGGGCTCTAATAAAAAAAATGGTTATGAGCCCAGTTCAGCTCCAGAACATGGTTTTGCAAATAGGTTTCAAAACTAGCTTTAAATGTACACTCAAATTGATGCTTAACTTGTAAAATACATAACAAATGCTCTGTAGATTAGTTTTGAGTGAATCCAACTTTGTTGGCTTCCTCTATTAGCGAACTTACTGTGAAAATTAGCTTTGAGCTTGTTGCTGTTGTCAAAAAGAGTTCTGGTGCATTATAATTTTGTTCAAGTTCTTATTTTTGAAAAATGGTAGAAAGTGCAATATAGCTCCAAATGAGATGAACTCAATTGTGTTATTCATCTCATGAGGTGCTGGTTTTGCTGTAAAAATTTCAGTGTCACCACTTTTCTAGAAAATGTTACCTCATAATTAGATTAGTGAATAGTGCAGTTTGGTATTTTTAGGGCTGAGCAGAATTGTTTTGCTCATAACTTTTGCATTGAGAATCCAAATCAATTGGTTCTTGTTGATAAATTCCCTAAAAATCACCCTCTTGCTTCTGTAGAAAATTCAGAGTGTTTGGAGTTCGTTTGCTGTGCTGTATTTGTCGTTTTCGTCGTTCTTATCGATTGTTTTCGTCTTTCCGATTAGGTGTCGACGAGTACTTTGAACCCGTGAGCGATCCTCAGCAACAATTTGACCAGCAACAGCAAGGCAAGCAGTTTGATCATTTCCATCATTGTCCCATTACTTTAAAGCTTAATATTTTGTTTCACTTATATGTATGCATGCTACTTTGTGTTAAAATATCGCTAGCAATCCTATAGCTGCATAATCTGTAGGAGTTGTTTATCCTCTACTACCCATGAGCCTAGGTTATTTGCTGTGGTTTGAGCTCGTTGGATGAGCTCTTATCACTTAGTAGTTTACGTTAACATTGCTTAGCCATGCTTAGTTATCGGTAGTAATGGGCGATCATCGACTTAGTCGATGGTCTTGATCACTCAAAACTGATTATTACTCCTATATGTCCAGCACTTGTGCTTTGATTAATTTGTAAAATCAAAAACTGAAAATAAAAGATTGATTTAGACTTGGGCATATTGGATGGATGGTGCGGTTTTTGGAATGTGGTGGTATGCCTGGGTCCCTAAGGACCGAGTTACTTGGGTCACTAAGCCAAGCGCTTTTATGCTAACCACACGAGGGATATGGGACCTCTCTTGACTAAGTACTTTGGCGGTGCTAATTGGGGTCGCTCGGTTGGTGTGTTTTAAAGATAAAATGTGTGTGTGTGTGGTGTGGGAATGGAGCAGTGGCAGACCGGTTAGGCTGTCCATTGGGTCCTTATCCCCGTGGGTTGTGCGGGTCAAAATTAGCACTGTCCATTGGAAATGTCTCGTAGGACTTAGCCGTGCCGGCATACCAAAGGTAGTGTGCTTAAAGGAAAGGCGGTCTGACGTGTGGGTACATTGGTACACCCTTGCAGGGTTAAAACTATTCGAATAGCCTCGTCCTAGGTTATGGACATGCTTGGTAAGGTCGTTCAAGAACTAGTCTCAACCATTTAATTAAAACTTGATGGGTTGGTATGAATGGATGTTCATGCTATTGTTGTGGTGACTTGGGTTAGTCACTTCCAGGTTGATCTTGTTGTTGTTACTATGTTACTATCTCGTTGTTATTTCAACAATTAAAATGCTTTGCCAAATTGCCTTTAAACGTATTACCTTATTGCAAATAAATGTTGCTTTATACTAAATGAGACATACAACCTCCACTTACATAAAGCTTGCATGTAGCATATGTTATAGGCTGTTATCTTACACGTAAGTCTTGCGGAGTACTTTATGTACTCATCGCCCGTGGTTGTGGTATTTTTGTGGCTTTTGTTGCAGAGGAAGGAGGTGAGCTCCAAGAGCCTCACTTTTGTGCTATGTGTTGCGACTTCTTGACGACTAGCTTGGCGGTCGGTCGAGATGCCTAGGGTTAAGGCACACTTGATTGGCTTTGTGTTATAGCCATCTTTATGGCACTTTTGCTTCATTGTGTATTCTTAGTAGTACTTGTTGTTATTTGGCCAGAAGGCCCCTCTTTTGTAATAACCTATCCTTATTAATATTAACTTCTGGTTTGTTGCTTATGTACTATGTGTTGTATGGAATTGATACATTCTTTTGTTGTGAGGTATGTATACTGCATTTTGGGGAGTATACATCTCTCGAGACTGGGTTTATTTGGTTGATAATACTAGGGTCAATTGGATGACTAAGTATTATGAGCTTAATAAATCCGGGTGCTCACACGCAATGTGGTGATGTGGGGATGAGGTGGCATGCTACGTGGCACGACGTGGCAGTGACGCACGAGAACCATGGATTGCCGGTGAACGGCGGCGCGGCTACTAACCGTGAGGGCACCAATGAATAGAGGAGTAGACAGGGAAGACGATACTCACCTTAGCGGTAGCTAGGCATAGACGGTTCGTTGGTGGCGAGGGTGGCAGCACGATGCGGTTGAATACAGTGACGGCGTTCCGGCGATGCTCCGATGAGGAGAGAGGGAGCACGACGTAGAATGTGGAGAGGTGAAGTCGGGGATGGGGTCAAAGGCGGCGGAGCGTCGTTGATGGCAGTGAAATTGGCGCTGAAAGGCGTTTAGCCGGTGGCGAGAAAAGCTTCGATTGCGGCGAGAATGAAGCGAGAGAGGAGATGGGATTTTGGGGTGAGATGATGGAGAAGAGGGGCACGGGATGCTCCCTTTTATAGGGGGGAGGTATGGGGAAGGTTATCGAGTGCATGGGATCTTCGGCGGTAGTTGTAGATTTCGGCAGAACGACGTGTGCACGAGAGGGCAAACGGGCAAAACGGATGCGGCGGAAAGAGGTGAAGAGTATGCACACGCACACGTGGGAACAAGGGAAGAAAAATGGTAGCCGTGTGAAGCTTTGTGGCACAACAATGGTGGCAACGCACGGGCTAGAGGAGGAAGAAAGAAAAAGAAGAAGAAGGGGGCTCGCGAGTTGGGCCAAGGCGGTCGAGAGAGAAGGAAGGAGGCCAGTGGGCTTTGGGCTGTGGGTCAATTCTTGACGACGGAGAAAAAAGGAAGAAAGAAAAAGAAGCGGGCCGGGAAAGAGAGGAAACATGCTAGGAAAAAGAGTTTAGGCCCGAAAAAGAAATGGGATTTAAATTGATTTTCTGAATTTTAGAAATAGCAAGAAACAAAAAGGGCTTTTAGAAAATAGCAAATAGAATTTAAGAAATTCTAGAAAAATTCATAAAAATTTTATGAATTCTTTTTAACTTTATAAAATTATTTCCAGCTGAAAGTTAGCTATTATTTTTGCACAGAAATTATTTTTAGTTTCTGGAAAATAGGAAAACCTTTTTTTAAAATCCAAAAAATTCAAGAAATTAATTAAAATATTCTTTTTAACTTTTAATCTTAGGAAAACCTAGAAAACTCAATAAATTCCTTTTTCACTTTTAAAAACTAGGAAATTTAAGAAAATCAAGATAACACTTTAAAACTCATAAAATCCAATAAAATAATAACTTCCTTAATTTTATTTTTGATAACAGGACTTTGGGATGTTACACATCTCCTCTGCGACCTTGTTGCTTGGTCGCTGCACCTCCTTGATCGGTTGTCTTGCCTCAGCCAGGCGGTCAAGTGAGCTTCAATGGGTTGAAGACTAAGACTATGGTCATGAGCCTTGAGTTTTGCCAAAGCAAAACTTACCACACTTTCGATCGCATGTCTTATCAAGTCAGCTTGGTTGGTCTTCAAAGTCATTATCAACTCCTGAAGAGTTCCGACTTCCTGTGCAATCGTGCTTGTATGTCTGACCATGGTGTCTTCAAGAGGAGTAACCTCCTTAGCATCGAGTCCACCAAGCACATTGTTAAGAAGAGAAATGTTGTTTTGAAGGTTGATCTTCGTAGCCTTCATTTCCTCCCCGATGTGAGTCGAAGCTTCCTAATGTCATTTTATTTATTTGCTTGCTCTAAAAATAGAGTAAGACCAGTTAGAAGAACACTTGTTTAAAACTAGTAAATAAAACTGGTCGTAGATAAAGAATTCTTACCTACTAAATGAGAGTCAAGCTTCTTGATTTCGTCATCATGGGAGGCAACATCCCTTGCGCACTGCTCTTCGCATTCTTTTATGCTTTTATCATTTTCTTTGGAGATACGAGTAAGCTCGTTGATCACCAAGATCTTCGAATCGACCTTAGTATGAAGCTTACCCATATCAACCTCTTTTTCTAAAAAAGAAAAGGAGTCAGAGAAGGAAAAGAAAGTTGTCGAAATGAACAATCTTAAGTGAAATACTTACTATTTATTTCATTTTGCAGCTCGTAAGCTGCAGAATCTGCATCCTGAAAGTTCTTCAATAGGTTTTCTTTTTCATCATTTAGCCGTTGCACCTCGGCTTTTGTCGGACCCGAGAATACGCCCCCAAATCCTATGTTTATTCTACACTAGTCCTTGGAACAGTTCCTATTGTACACAGTAAATAAATATGGTAACATCCATAATTTGCACAACTTTATTAATAATTAGAGTTTATTAAAAGAAAGACTTACAAGCCAACAATAATTAAAGAAACACAACAGAAGACGAAGAAGAAGTAGTAGAGTCCAGCAAATCTGTCACAGTCAATCGACTGGGGTAGCGGCATAGTCATCGAGATCCACACTGGTAGTGAAGTCCTTTTCCTTGGAATAACATTCTATTAAGCAAGGGTGAGTACAGAAATGAACTCCGCAAGTTACACCCATTAACAGATTATATTGAATGTAAGGATTTATCAAAAGAAGGCTTATAGGTTTGACTTTGCATAAAGTAATGTTTTCTTTTTAAATATTTGTACTAAGTTCCAAAGTAGTTATTCCATAACTAAAATTCTTTGATTTTAAAAAATCAAGTTTGTGCAAGATGCACTTTTGGTGAAGGACTGACCTCCTTATACCAAGGCTTTCTGCCCAATTTCTCACATGGAGTAAACATCCATCAAATTATTTTCGTCAGATCATTTTTATAACAAAACCAAAGTCTAATCCGCGAAAGGCTTTTCTCAGGATGTCCATGACCGTGGAGACAGTTATTCGAATAGGTTGACACTCAGTATAGGTTGTACAACTTTACCCACAAGGGATAATGAACTTATAATGTTCGATCACACACTTCTGTAGGCGTGCGACTTAGTGATTATCACAAGGCCTTTACAATGTGCAATCCCAAAGTAGTTATGCTTGCTAAGGTTTCGCTGCCGTAAGGTGTCTCGCCAAATGGAAGCCCCCTCTTGTGCCATGTGGGACAATAAAAAGTAGGTCATTGTGACACCCACACAACCGAATGGCACAACCACATTCAAACATTGAAAATTAGTTAGCCAAGTCTGTCCCTCCTAGACTTGTGGTAATATGGAAGGGCTTTACAATCCATGGCTCGTGAAGCGGGTCCTTAATTATTGGGCCACTTCAAAAGTAACCCCAGGCCTCGACCATTCTGAGACGAGCCCATGCATAAACTTCGACCGCCAACTATCCATTTTGCCCAAGTTTAAACTAGATTTTCATTTTATATTGCTTTTGAAAAGATTTGCAAAACTTCCATGGCATACCAATGCCATAGACTCATTTTTAAACAATAGTTGAATATTTGGCTAAACTTCCCAAATTGAACATTTTTGGTCTAAACAGGACTAAGAGTATTTTTCCACAAAAGCATCTTGTCAATACTGTTGTATTGACTAGAGTTTTGTCTAGGACAACAAGGTGTGAGGGATTCAATATCCAAGAATTGTCAATTCTAAGATCAGTAGGTCAACCATCAATATTAGAATCATATTCTCCAAATCAGTCTATTCCGCCTATTGATCCACCACATCATTGTTTATATTAGTCCACCAACAACTATAGATCAACCAAGCCCTACTATTCAATTAACTCCACTAATTTCATCAACTCTCTATAATTCAACCAATGCACCTAAATTACATTCATAACTTATTACAATAATCCAACTTCATTTTTTATTCATCACCTACACTCGATCAGTTTGTCAATACTAAATTTCAAACAATCACTAATAATACATCTAAATCCAATTTCACCATTCAATCATATGCAATAAATTCAATATAACCAAATTATCCAATTAATTCCACAAAGTTTACAAATGCTTTATGATTCAACCAATCCATTGAAATTAACATCATGAATTGTTATGAAAATCCAACCTTTTCGTATTTGAATCACCACATTTACTGAATCAATTTCTCAATACTAATTCTCCAACAATAACTAAAATCAATTTAATTCCACCAAGATGTCCTTCTTTATTTAATTCAGAAGTAATGTATTCCTATAATCCAATATCCAACAATAATGTATTCCTATAATCCAATATCCAACAATAATGTATTCCTATAATCCAATATCCAACAATAATATTTTCCTATCATCCAACAATAATGCTACTCCTTCATAATCAATGGGTATCCACAAATTTTCCTTTGATTGCTTCAATTTACAATAGCCTCTTATTATCCAATCTTATCAAATTTCTAAATCCAAAATATATCACACTTCGAATGATTCTCCATACTACCTAACTTGACAAAAATTTGCTATACAAGTGTTGGGATTTAGCTGCAATTTAAAGATAGGAATTTAAATTATTTGGAATAAAAGTAAGCATGTAATAATAATTGAAAATAATGGGATCAAACAAGATCAAAGGTGTAACTTGACTTTCTCAATTAAGTATTGTTCTGAAACGGCGTCGAAATCTAACTCTCCTAAGTCGTTGGAATCTATATGTGAAAACGAGCCAAATTCAAACAAAATTCAAATAAAATCCAAATTAAATAATTTATGTTATGGGAGATAGATATTGGAATTATATGAATTTAAAATTTTGAATCAACAGAATCGGAGTTCGTATGAAGGAGAACGAACACCCGGAAGTTTGATTTTCACATGAAATGATGAAAATTATGAAAATGGAATATTCTACAATATTCCATTCTGAAATTTCCATGCAAATGTCCATGTGTTATGACACATTGGGTCCACTGCTAGTGAGAAAGTGGGAGAGATAGAAAGGGAATATGACATGTGGGTCCCCTTTGTAAGTGACTCAAGGCAAGCAAGAAGAGGAAACATGGCAGGTGACAGAGGAGACGTAGGCACACAGCAAGACAGCGGCGCCGGGGAGGGGCTACATGGCGTTTCTGGCCAATGACTAAAATGGAACAGCACTGGCTTGGGGAGGATGTACAAGGTGGCGACGCGGCGGGAGGTGCTCGGCGGTGGGGTGACGTGGGCGGCAGCGCTCCGGCGGTTCGGAGGTGATGGTGGAGGGAGTACGGGCATCAGCAAGGCATGTGGAATGTAGAGGATCGGTAAATTTATCTTGGGGTTACTGAGGAGGTGTAGCCACGTCGACCATCGTCGACGACGAAGAGCTTGTGGTGGCGACATACTCCGGCGACAGGAAAAACAAACTCATTGTGGGGTATGGGAAGAGTAGTACCAGGAACATGACGTGACATGGTTCAATTCGTTCGGTCAGAGGATCACTGGAGAAGAAGATCAACGCAAAGGCGATGTGGCCAGACTAGGCGAATAAGGCGGGTGGCATCGCACATTCCGGCCAAACAGAGAGGAGTTAGGCTATTAGGTTTGGGGGCGAATCGACAGGGAACGCCTGCGGGAATGCAAGGTCAGTTTTTGTTTGAAATGAATGGCGATGGGGGAAACATAAAATTGATTGTGGTCATGGGATGAAACATGCAATTGATTGATGCATGTCATGGGTGATGATGAGGGGCTCATAACGCTTGCGACAAAATTGCATTTGGTGACTCGAGTGCGAAGAACAGGGAATGAAAGCGGCGGTCGGCTTTGGCGCGGTGGCGGCTCGGGCTGGCAGCTTGAGGGCACAGGGGAGGGGCAAGGGGAGGTGACGTAGGGGGCGGCATTGAGGGTCGCGGCCGGGGTGGCGAATGGTGGCACCGACGGAGAGGTCGCCGCGGCTGGGACAAAGCAAGGCGCGCGGGCACGTCTGGGAAGAAGAAGGAAGGAAAAGAAAAAGAAAGATAGAAAGAAAGAAAAAGAAAGGAAGGAAAAGGAAAGAAAAAGGAAAAAAAGAAGAAAGGGGAAAAAGAATGTAGGCCAGAGAAAAAGAATTGGGCATGGCCCGAGGATAAATTGCGGAAACAAATTAAAATTATGAAATTTTAATTTTGGAATTTGACGACGAGATTTGAATAGAGAATTGGAATTTGAATTTGAATTACAGATTTGGATTTAAATAATTGCAGAAATGTGAGGACTCCTGGGTTATTTCTTGTAAGGACCCCCGGAATTGGGTATATTCCAAGTCAGATAATTATACTCGAAAATATAATTATCAACAAGGAATATACACAATGCCAGGCTCCCCGATATATGTTCTTCAATAGTTCCCAAGATCAAAGACTATTGCACATATATCCTAAACAACATTGACCATAGTCATACAAGGCATACAAATAACATTTATACAAAACAAAACTTTACAAATATGTTCAGTTCACCTTAGTAACCGAATAGCAGCAAAATACAGAATTTAAAGCAGCGGAATCAAAGTTATAAATAGCAAAAGCCACCAAGTGTGCCCTCATAATCCTCAAGCAACTAACTGGAGGATAGAAACAGCTTCACTCGTTAGCATCGCCCTGCTTGGCGCTAACGGGCATTTCGTATAAGTAACCGTCCTCACCTGCAACAGTGGTTAAAGCACCTGAGCACAGATGGTACTTGCAAGACTTACACAAAACTATTAAAAGAATATGTTTACAAGATCCTAAACAAAGGATTAGAGGATACATGCATAAGGCGGACAACAGGATGGTTGTAATGTCCATAGTTTTGCGTAAAGCCAAGTTTTAATTCTACACTTACTGATTTTTCTCAAGCCAGTTCCTAAACAGATTTGGACTAAAACAATAGTAAGTAAAACAGTAATGATAACAACAAGCAAAACAAGATCAAAGTGACTCCCCACTTTGACCAACAACAAGCATGAATACCCTTCATGCCACAATCAGTACCCTGACCAAAAATTGAACAGATTCTATACATCGACTGCCGATAAATCCAGTGTTGTCCATAACCGTGGACACGGCTATTCGAATAGTTTAACTCTGTAGAGGGGTACATCTTTACCCACACGACTTAGTCAGCCCGTAAGCCTTCGGATGCCTCCGAATGATGACACACTTCCTTTGGTATGCCGGCCGGGTAAACTAAGATTCGGTATTTTTCAGCAAGTTGACAATATTGAGTTGCATCACCCAGGTGTAAACCCCGCTTAGTGTACGTTATACCACCTACACTAACCGGCCATGCAAGTTGTGTCGGGAACACCGAGTCAATGAACAAAAATAAAATAGTGCTTCCCGCAAATAATAGAATTGAACCCGGCACCCTACGAACATGCACTATTGCCAATGCCCTCACACCACCAGTTCCTCAACTCAATATCACCAACCCCTTAATTAACCAAACGGCGCACATACACCACGTGTGGAAGTACGCAAGGTACTGGAATTAAAGGGGGCCAAAGTTCAGTCCTTAATGATCTAGACAAGACTTCCACAATACCCAAACTCGTGCACGAAAGCACCATCACTAGCATCCACTTGTCCAGATTTAAACCAACATTTATCAACAGAAATTAAAAGACAATACAAACTCAGTTTTACCCAAACTGAACAAAAGAACTAAAATTGAGAGTTAAAATGTGTTTCCCTGGATTGACAAGATAAGCTTGTCAATTACTATAGTGCTACTGGCTTTGCATTGCTAAGCAAAAACTATAGAACAAAAGTAATAGAACAAAGATTCTATCTTAAGCATAGGTGTATGAAATCAATTCAGGACAAGCCACATGCAGTGGGATGTAACTAACTATTCGCAGTTCACAAATAATTTAGAAAATAGCATGCAACAGTATCGCTGTTTTTGTAAAACTCTAAAGTGCTAAAATCTGGGATCAACATGGCGCAAAGAGGATGCTTGCCTTGGTAATAATAAACCACTGGTTCAGGTTCTTATTGCTCAGAAGGAAATTCACTCACATCGGGAGAATCAGATTCTAAAAGAAAGCAGAACAACAGAACATCAAGAATATGGGAGAATGCTGAAAAGATACATGATCAAAGTATTATTGTGCAACTAGCAACATGCTTAAACTACAAGCTAGTTCTAGAAAAGATAATAACCTAGATTAATACTAGCTAGTACTACTTGACAAGAGAAAAAGGCTAAAACTGAACTTCGGTTCTGTTATGAAAACTGACAATGGAAACAACTACAAAGGGTGTGTCGATTTGCAAACACACTAAGCAAGGAGTCTTTTGCTTGAGCTACGGGAGTCCACAAGGAAACTACCTGGATTTGGAACTTGAACAGAAAAGCTCCAAAGCTTGGTGACGATATGAAAGACCGAAAAACGGTAACAAGATGAAAGCCTTTGACAAAGCAACCTGCTCAAGGGCTCAAAGAATGGATGATCAGAATAACTTCAGTAGAGCCTCCAGAAGATCTGAAGCAAAAGAATCGAAAAGATTCTCACCAGATTGGAGATGAGGATGAAAAATCCGACAATAACAAAAAAAGGGGAAATCTCAAATTCCCAGCAATCCTGTGAATCACAAGACAAGGTTATTGAGGGGTTTCATTCCTGAGATTGCATGGCACAATGTGACGCGAAAATGCTAGCGAAAATCTCACCGGAGCACAGAAAACAGAGGACAAGCTCTTGGTTTCAATCTACAACAGTGCCAAAACTCACATTAGTAAGGTGAATTAAGCACTGAAGAAGATAAACAATGGTGAGAACGAGAAGCTACGCCGGAGAAAACGAGGAAAGCTCAGTGGCATCAACAATGGCAGAGAGCAAAAACTAGGGTTTTTATACCCATGTCGCCGGGAAAGACAAAGGAGGTCGTGCGTGTCCACCATGCAGCCAAAAGGATGACAAGTGGTGCTTGCATGCTGCAAAACTCATGGCGCAACACCACCGTAACAATGACGAGGTCGGTGCTGGCGCCAACACGCGAAGGAGATGACCCTAAGTCACTGACACGCGGGCCCCACTGTCAGCCTCAGCACAGACATGCCTCAATGAGCTCAAAAGATGTCGAGTGTTGGATCTAAGATGAACGGCTGAGATTCGAGGAGCACTGCAGATGGCCCGAACGGCCCACTTAAGGAGGATCGCTGGATTTAAATCCAATGGCTACGCTTAACTGCGTTCGATTGAGATCTAAACCGAAAAGGGTGGCGCCGTTGGATCAGATTTGGACGACTGAGATCAATGGGATGTTCAGACGGTCCGAACGGTCCAATTGATCCAGGCTCTTGATTTTGAATCCAACGGCTCACAATCAATGGCACGTTCGGGCGGTCCGAACGGCCCAATTGATCGTGGCGGTTGGTTTGGGATCCATAGGCTCGCGCACGCGTGGGATTGTCCAATTGAATTTGGTTTAGCCCGAAGAAATGTGCATCGCCCGATCTAAGATGGACGGTATAGATTACATGGCGTGTTCGGACGGTCCGAACGGCCCAATGCATCTGGCCCATTGAGTTAGGATCCAGGGGTTGAGATGCGTGGGGGTTTAGGATTGCCCAAAAGCATCTCGTTCACTCACTAAGAATCGGAGGGCTCACAATGAACCCAAGGATTTGGGCGGAGCGCTACCATGACTGGGTCGGTTTCTAAGGCACGAGTTTGGACTCAACCAAAGTGGCTCAAGTCACTACAGTGCCAGAGACTGGGTTTGGGTTAACAACTGACTAAACCCAAAACTAAACTTCCAAACTTTGACCAGGGGTTTAAAAATATCCAATAAATTTGTAAAATCACGAAATCTTGCAAGGAGGCTACTGGGATGATATAGGTCCCAGATAAATTTTGTAAACCACTATTTATTGTTTTGAAATACTTAAATAAATATTTTGGCCGAATAGATTGGATTGAAAAAGAGGGTTTAAAAATGTAACAATTTGCCCAAACTCTCAAAATGACCAGAAATGCTTTGAAAAGCATTTTATTACTGTTCATTAAATCTGGGGCTGTTACATTTCTGTAAGACCGAGGCCTTCCCGATCTTATGGAAATAACTTTGACCTCTAGTAAATGAATTCCAAATTAACTCTATCTAAGTGAGAAGTCCTGACCGAACTAGAGCTCTGATGGTCATACGTACTATTCCTCTACAAGCACTACATGATAACTGGTTCTCCAAACAGTCCAAAGCCACACTTAATGAGTTAAAAAGGAATTAAAAAACAGCGGGTATGTGACCGTGTTGGCTCCCAAGATCAATGACCAACACGCCCATACCCCCATTCAACGTCAATCACAGTCTTACAACAACCATACATTGATAATCCAAAAGACATACAACATAATAGTTAAGTCTACAACTATTACAATCGACCGACATGCCAAATTCAAATAAGAACAATAAGTAGCAGCGGAAGCAATATAAATAAACCAAAAGGTCCAATATGGTGTGTCCCATAACCCATGGCAACCGACTGGGAGTTAAATAATAGCACTATTCGTTAGCGTCGCCTAGATTGGCACTAACAAACTCATCGGGCGTAGAATCGTCTTCACCTAAATTTGCAAGAACCAGGTTAAGTACAAATGTACTCGCAAGTCTTACATAAATTAAAAATATTTATGCTTAGAGGAGAACAAAAGATGGCAATAGTGGCTTAGTTTTGTAGAAAACGCAACAATTCTTATTCCTAGACTATCTAGTTCGAAATTGCCAATTTTGCAAACATTTGTTTTGTAAAAGAAGTACAAAAAACATAGATAATTATATAGATCAATCAATACCAAAGTGGCTGACCACTTTGATAAACTAAAATGCATGAACATCCCATTCATGCCGAAACCAAGTTGTAACCATGTCATGTTTTAATTAAAAGTCTAACGATGACGTATCCAAACCAAGTGATATCCATAACCGTGGACATGGCTATTCGAATAGGTTTAACTCTACAGAGATGTACTACTTTACCCGCATGACTCGATGTGAGGTCACCCCGGGATCGGATCCGTTTCAAGCTAAGTGATTACGCCAAAAGCGTAATACTTAACGAAAGACGAAAATGATTCTGAGTGCTCGGATATGTGTCTCATGTTAGCTCCCAAGGATCTGTGGCTAACATGCACATATCCTAACACAACGTTGCATTCATATCCATACACAACATACAAGAATAATGGAATCGTAAATACAACATCATTAAATAGAATCTTTAAGTACAAGTTTGCATAAGAGGGCCATTCGGCCAAAAGTAGCTATCAAATAATAAATCGCAGCAGAAGACAAACTTATAATAAAAAAGGAATAACCGAGTTGGCATGCCCACAACCACAAGCAACCAACTAGGGTTAAAGTCATAGCGTCTGAAGTACTTTACCCAATTTGAATGACTTCTCACCTAAACAAATGGACAATTTTTAAGTAAAAAGTTGTACTCGCGAGATTTTTCAAGAAAAATAAGGATGCATGTAAGTATCAAAGGAAGGCTACTACACTAGTCAATTTTCGGCATAAAGCAAGTTTTGCATTTAGATAAACAATATAGATTCGAATTGCCATTTGCAAAACATTTAGAAAACATTTTATAACAGCAAGTAATGATCAACAACAGTATAATCTCCAAATATAATCATCACACAAACATCCCATTCATTACATAATTCATTCCATAACAAATTAACACGCAAACTTCGCGTTCATGATAACATTTTAGACCTGAACAACCTACATAATGACATAACATTTCCAACCATAACCCAAACTTAATTTGCCATAAGCTAACTGTGCATGATTTCGCACAAGTGATGTCCATAACTGGGGATACGACTATTCGAATTGATTTATTTAGACTCTGCAATGTTGTACAGCTTTACCCACACGATATGAATACCTCGTACTGTCGCCATGCACTCTTCCATAGGAGTGTGACTGAGATATCATAACGAGGCTGTTACAATGTCATGTCCTAACTATCACCCCACCCGAGGATCAGAATCCCATAGCAGACTATATGCACCTCGCACCACGGGGGAACACCGTTGTGTAAGTAAGTCCCTTACGCAGCAACTCGGCGTACGCAAATGACCCTTAAGGGCATGAAAAGAGAAAAAAAAAGGATGTAACATGCCCCCACTAGATTGACAAGAAAACCGTTAGACCTAAGCAATAACAATTGTCAATCTAATTGTGTTTTGATAGCTAACACACAACAAATTATTAAGCCAAGCCTTCGCCATTATCCCGGCATGTGGTTGTACTAAGACTTGGTTCATCACACCATAGACTAGTCCTCAAATACCCAGACGGAGCTATACGAATCCGGGATCACCCCTTCATCACCCTATCACCCGTCCAAGTCCAACATACAACAATAACAACCCATCAACAAGTTCATAATACTCAGATTCAAAGATCTAGATATTTTCCTCAAATTCGACATAATCAAATCCATATAATCCTCAAATTTCATCAAGATTCAATTTAATCCATCGGCCGATGGACTAGCTCCATCAACCGCTTTCGGCTACAACTACTAGCATGGCTAAGTATCATTCTACAAATTAGCAAACATTCCCATATAACATATATCCTTAATCATTCAAGGTAAAAGGGTAATCAACATTCAAAGGAGGGCTAATGTAGCAAGTAGGGAATTAACTACTTCTACCCATGAAAATACTTTTCAAAATAGCATGCAATTGAGAGATTAAAATCATACAAAACATTTTAAAATCAGTAGGAGCAATATGATCAAGAGGAGGGTGCTCGCACCTTTGCTGTATCACTTTTTTAATCTCAGATTACACTCATAAATACGCTCGTATTGTCGAGAAATCTATCGAAAGAGCGATATTGCAATTAACACCAAATAAGCCAAAAATTCAAAATGCTCAAAAATACATGAAACTTATACAGTGGATAGATCATGATTTTATATGAATTTAGGTGAAATATTTATTCCATTTGGAGTTAGTATGTGAAAGTTATAGAGGTTTGAAGATTAGATTTTCTGGAAAATCTTGAAAAACCCCACCGGTTACTGTTCATCCTAATTTAATTATTTGGTCAAAATTTATAGAATAGTGGTGGGAAAAAGAATTACATAGATAAATAGGGAATAATTTTATAAGACCAAAATAACTGAGTTTACCTCATTTGGAGTCTCCAAGAATTAGTTATGTATTTTTGAAGTTATCAGCCTTTTTCTATTGTAAAGATAATAGTTTTATGGATCATTCTCCAAAATAATAATTTTGGCTACAGAGAAATGTTTAAAACCAAATTCACAATAAAGTTCATTAAGAATGAAAATTATCAGAACTGGTTTCATCCATTTAGGAGTTGAAGAGAATTAGTTATGAATTTTAGAAGTTATTCATATTTTTCAGTGTGTAAATTAACCATTCCAGAATTTCTAAACATATTTAGTAGTTTTCTCACCGAGGCTACCCTAGTCTTTGTAATACCCCGAATATCAAATAGAGAGAACATTACTCGGGAGAGGGAATTTATTCAATTTAATTTCCCTAACAAAGAAAGTATCCAACAAAGAGTTATGTAATATTCATTTAACATTAGAGAATTAATTGAAATGAGAAAGGTATTTAACAGGAATTAAAAAGAGAAATCAGATTTTTTTTTAGAGGAGAATTAATCTTGCGCTTTCGGCCCACGTTGTTTGGCCCTAGTGGGAAGTTGGTTTAAGAAGGGGGCAACCAAACCCTAGGCACATTTACTGTAGCTAGCGGCTACTGTAGCACGCCGCCACTGTAGCAAATCCTCCCCTCCCTGCTGCCATGCCTTCCATGTCACCCCCTTTGCTGCTCCTTGCTGCCGGCCATCAGGAGGAAGGAGAAGAGGGGAGAAAGGGAGGAGATGAGAAGAGATCTTCTTCGGGGTATTTGATTAGTATCTTCCTAGGGTTCTACAAGGGTAACGAAGTACTTTCCCCGCTGTTTGATGAGGATTAGTTGCGAATTCGATTAATTGGGTTGGATCGTTTTGCTGCCGGTAGATGTTCAATTCTGTCTAGTATCTTGCGTGGTCAATTTCGGGTTCTTAGAGGACGAATTTCAAATGTCTATCTCCTAGAGATATTTAGGTAATATTTTTATGTTTTTGTGGCAGCCAAGAATACCTATTTCCAACATATGGATCAAAAGTTATGATCGTTTCATTCCTGCTGTCCAGAATTCTGTCGACATTGATCTATCGATTTGTCTTTTAAGATATGTTTTTGTTAAATACAAATTCAGGGTTTCCACCCAACTAGGTTGTTTTATTTTTTTTCATAACCTTTCCAGAATGATAAAGAAGACCCTAATCGGAGTTACAGATCAAAAGTTGTGATCTGTTCTTTACTGCTGTCCGTTTGTTTGGGCAGAATCTGTCTTTTAAGTTCATCTGCCTGTTAGCATTTATTTTGGCCAAATTGGGTTATCTCTCCAACTAGAATGTTGTAGATATGTTCGTTAAGTTTCTTTAGGAATTGGGCTCACCTCGTTCCGAGTCCCAGATCAATAGTTATGGTTTATTCTGTGCCGCTGTCCGGATTCGTTTCTGTGGTTATGTTGCCTGATTTCAGAATAGGGTAAATGGCTATTTCTTGGTTGTTCAGGAGGGTGTTGTAGAATGTTACTGGTAGTATCCTGTAATATGTTGTTCTTATTTCGAGTACTTACTTGTGTAGGAGGAGAGGCTTCGGGTTTAGGGGCACCGTCATTGCCTACTAACGCGTCGCAACGCGAAAGACAAGTACTTTGATGTTCTTATGATTAGTGAATGCTGAATGTTTGTTGTTCGTATTGTGCTTTTCTGTGACCCACTAGAATATTTAAAGTTTATGTTCCTTTCTTATGCATTATTTCCATGTGTAGATATGATGTCTTTCATAATTCATATTTCAATACATGCATCCATTTTCATGTTCCTTCCACGGGAGTGGATTATAAGACCCATCAATTCCAGTATGGGCACGTAAGACCCACCATTCCAATGTGGGCAGATTTGGACACCCGTATTAAACGTTCTTCATACGGGATTTGGATCCCCGCATTTTGTTAAATGCGGGCTTAGGTGAACACCGATGGGTGTGTCACTAGCTATACCGGTATAAGCATGTGTGCAGTCCATTCAATTCATTCAATCCATTCATTCCATTCATTCGTATATTCATTCGGTGCTATGTTCATATTTGCTATATGTCCACTTATTCACTGTACTTGCTGAGTCTCGGACTCATTCTTGCTTTATTTGTTTATTTTAGGTGATCGTTGATGATGGCTCTATTGGGAGGGAGTAGACACGCACTATTCGTTCACTTCACCATATTTCCTTTCAATAATAGGACTTGGTTCTATCCTTCATTCGTTAATTGATGAACTGTAATAATTAAAGTTAGATGTGGTTGATAACCCTCTCTATGTTATGGTTGATTAAGTAATACTTGTGATCTTCGATCACCCTTTTGATATACTTGCTTGAATTCAGACTATATTCTTGCCATGGTTCTATTAAATATTGATCTCTTTGTGTCATTAGATGATATATTATTCAAATTCTTCTGCATTATAGTTGTATGTTAAATTATTTAGGTGACATCTTGGCTTCCAAATAGCCAGGGTGTTACAGTTGGTATCAGAGCGGGCTTTAGGTCCGTGGTAATTAAGTTATTAAAATGACACAATTGTGCACGATGGGTGGGGTTGGGTAATTCATTGTTTCCGAATTTCTATTGTTATGTTTCATTCGTTGAGCAATTGTTGAATTGCTTCTGTACTATCTTTCTTGTTGTTAATCTATGATATGATGTGATATCTTATATCTATGAATTTATTCTATGATCGTCATGAGATGATCCTATATATTCATAACTGAATACATTGGTTATGCACGTTGATAATGGATGTTAAGAAGTTGAGGACGTGGTTGTCACTCTGGGATTCACCAAGTTACACCACTATTCGTGGTATGTGGTTAGGGGAGTAGTTACCCCGAGTACTATAATTTCAGGTGTTGAGCGTGAGTTGCTTTAGAAAGTTGTTCTCTTCCATGATTTCTGAATTTGGCAAATTCTTGTTCTATGGTGGTTGATGAATTTCTCTTGGGTTCGTGGTTCAAGGTAGTTGATGAGTTTCAATGATTCTCTGAAACAATTATTGTTTTTCGACTGTTGAGTTGCTTTAACTACTTGTGATCTTCGTCAATTAGCAATATTGATATTTCCATGGTTGTTCCTTCTTTCTCATTCGAAAAGGGCGACTCATTTACTCGTTTGATAGTTTGGATAATGAGAGTTTTCCGTTGTAAGTTCGTTAACATGTGAAAGCTTTGGCTTTATGTGTTTCTTTTGGAATACTTCGAGCGTTGAGGTTTAAAGTCTATCTTTTGCTGAATAAAGGTGTTAGAATCCTTTTGTGATATCTTAGCATGCTTAAAATGAGAAGTTATAACTAAACGAATAAATTGTTATGATATGAGTTACCAAGTTGGGTTGTTAGCATGGTGCAAATAAATTATTCTTAACTACCATCCATGAAAGTGAAATTGATTAATTTGAGATGTCCTTGTATTTGATACATGGTATATGTTAAATAAAAGACTGTCCATATCCATTCAGAACCTATGGATCTTACATAGGTGCTAGATTTACCTATTTCCTGATATGCTAAAATTGTTGAAACTCATACAAAGGACGGATGGAGGTGGTGTATCGATTAAATGAAACCTTGTTTATAGAAAATTATGTTAGTGAATCGTTAATCATGTTTTGAAATGATTTATGAACAAAGGTGAAATGTTGAATCTATGTTTATAAATGGTTATGTGATTGCAAATAGAATTAGTACCGTATGTACACGCATGATTAGTACAATCACCAATTGTTAATGAGCGCTGAAGATGGTGTTGAGCAACACCAACAGTTGAATAGATGAATTTCGTAAGTAGTCTTTGATTGCATGCCTTGTGATATTGTTATTGCTTAGCATAATCTTGATATACTAAATTTGTTTCAACCTTGTGGTTTGTGTTTCCTTTGGGAAGTTTTAGGATGGAGTAAAAAAGTTTGATGATTCTTGGTACTAGTGATTGTTGTCATTGTTATTAAATCGTCAGAATGTGAGATTGATGTTAATACTTGTAGTAATTTGGTCGTCCGGTGATATCGCTTAAAGGAGAATATTTCAAGGTTAGCTTTCATGATATTTTGGAGCTCATGAATCATCTAGTAGCTGAAATTATTTTGAATAAATCGAGGTATTGGATTGACCTGTTGCTTCTTAGGAGGTTGGTGTGATTTAGTCTTAAAAGTTCTTTGGTTTGAGTTCATAAAGTGAGGTTGCAATCAAAGAAAACTTTTTGTTGATTTCTTCAAGAGGAAATTAATCTGTTTGCTTTCCGTGAAATCTGTAAATGATAAAGTTTGAGTTTGTGGTGGGATCATTTGCATCTCACGTTTCATGTGTAGTTGAACTGTTCTGAGCAAATCGGACGTATTGAAGAATTTTATTGGTTCTTAATTAGTTCTTGTGATTTGGACTAAAGATCTTATCTTGTTCGTTGTGGCAAATTATTGTTAGTCAAAGGATTAATTTCATTGTTAAAGGAAAGAGTGCAGTAGGAGTATTTGAGAATTTGAGTCAAGTTTTGTAACTTGTGGTTATTTGAATCGTTCCTAAACTTTCTGCTCTTTCCGCTCAAGAGATGTCGAGTTTCAATCGCAATGTCTTTGTCTTATTGGCTGTTATTTGCTACTCCTTTTTTAGGGATGTGTGCCCTCAACTATGAACTCAACTTTTGTTTTTTCCAAGATCCTCATTACCAGATTATTTCTTTTGGTTTTGTGCTCACAGTGAGGAGCAACGTTTTCCTATGTGACGAAACTTGTCCTTGTTTGCCTCTTTCTTTTGAGAAAGGATCAACAGTTTTATATTGCAAAGTTTTACAAAGCGTAAATTTGGCAACTGTTTGGTGGTGGTTAAATAATGGTAGTAGTGAGATTTTGCTACCAAGCTATTGGAGGAGTAGTAGAAGATGAAATGGTTTTGACCTATACCTCTTGGAGGAAAGTTGATTCAAATGGAATGTTTGGCCTCGAAGTAAATCTGAACAGTGTTACGACTGAGTAGAACCTATAGTATAG